>OU426980.1:20198161-20740661 GCA_911387785.2 Aelia acuminata
AAGCAATTAAATATTAAAACAAGTATCCAATTATAGGGAACTTTCCCCTATAATTGTATGTTACACAGAGATGTTTAGAATTTTATATATATATATATATATATATATATATATATATATATATACATATAAATATATATGGATAATTAAAAAAAAAATGCATGTGCAAGGATACTCGCACAATTATTTGTGCACATTTAAGAACCCTTGAAATTTACAATACAGGTCTTGTTAGACCTGTGTCCTTTTTTTTTTTTTAATTTAATTAACCACAGGCGCTTATTTTACCTTTTGATTGGGGGGGGGGGAGGATGGGAAAGGCTCTTGCAAAAAAAAAAAAAAAAAAAAAGAAATGGGAGTTTTTATTACATATACAAATTATGTATGAATTTTTAATCTCTTTCGAAAAGAAACGATTTTATTTTCTCTTTATATACTTGTTGTTGCATCTGATAACACTAATTCGTTTCGATATCTGATCAGAATTTAAAACTGTAAGCAAATTAAATATTAAAGCGATAAAAATCTGGGTCCTGTTTTTTGACATTACTATGATACTATGATTCGATAAGGACTTCAATGCAGACTGTTTAATCTTAAATGCTTCTATTCTCCATCCACTTATCCATACTACCATATTTTTGAGAATCTAAATATTTAATTTGACTTAACACAAAGCAAAAATACTCACAATTCAAGATAACATAACCCCGAATAATTTGGGAGGAAAAGTTAGTTAGCATAGTGACCTACAATACTAAAGGCCGCGGTGGCCCTAGGACTTTTTAAAGGGAGTAAATATCCTTGCCTATGCCGTCCCTCCCTTAAAATGGAGGTCCTGAGCCTGTACGATGTCAGGTACTCGTTAAAGATACCTATCCTTATTTTATCTGGAAATTTAGGAAATCCCACAGTAGCGTCGTCCGATTAGCCATAGTAACATAATGGGACGTTAAAACAAACAAACGAATACAGTATACTAATTAATCTTAAAACGAAAATAGGGAAAAAATAAAGGTAAATATTGAATATATAATCCCATTCTTTAAGTGTAATCAAACAACCTTATTTTCAACAAGCTAAGGGATTTACTGGGCCGACGTTGTGGGAATTTGGCTTAATTCTACGGTCCTTGTCCATAGACGATGTTTGTGAAATAATTTCATAGACTCTAACTTGTGGAAGGGGGGGGGGGTACGATCGGCTCAATAACATTACTGGATGTGGGCGAGAATATCATTTCAGCTGCACAATATAAGGTAGGCTGCATTACATAAATTCATACAAATAATTAACCTAAAAAATAACATATATACAAACCTATATATATATATATAATAATTAACCAAAAAAAAAATATATATAAAAATAAAAGTTGTAAAAATCATTCATTTTTAGGAGAGGGTCGGGTTTAGAAGTTTTTCACGGCATCAACCTATCATAATTATTTATAAGATTAATAAAAGAAAACCATTTAAAGAAGGAACTTATTTGAGAAACTTATGTAGGCATTGTACTAAATGGTGGAATACATTTTCTCAACAGGAGTTTATGGATAAGAATATAATATTAAAACAATTCCAAGTGAAATAATTGATGAAGGAAGATACCAGTGTTTATTTCATATAATCTCATGTATTTCGCTAATTTTTATAGTGACACCATCGATTTCTTTTGTGAATGCCAGTGGTAATTCAAGAAAGATTTCAGTTCGTTATGAACAATGTGACATTTCTCTATGCATCCGCTGTATCTCTTTTGATTGGAGACTTAAAAATCTTTTTAATTCCAAGTTTAATACCATGATGAAATTTCTCGGACCTCAATGAGGAGAAATCGTATTCGGATTGTCAAATATAATAAGAAAGATATAAAACTATACAAAAATTCAAAACTCTAAAACGGATCTCAGAATTGCGTGATATTTTAAAACAGGGATGGGCCCAGTGTGGCTGTGCGGTAAAGCCCCGTACTCCCATACCGGAGCTGCGGGTTCGAGTCCCGCCCTGGGTGGTGCTTTTCTTTCGTAGGAGAAGTATCACCCAGTGCCATGGGTGTTAGTATGGGCAGTATAGGGCTTAAAGTCTTACAGTGGAAGCCTTGAAGTCCCAAAAAAATAGGAAGTCAAAGTAGTAAGAGTAGTAGTTAGTCCATACCTCCCACTCGAACTAAGGTCATCCAAGAACTGCCTCCGTATACCTTGAAGTCGTGCTACTACTACCACAGCCAAGACTTCGCAGCAATGTTATCGTGCTGGTAAGAATACGAAAAGATACAGAGGTTTCGCCCAGTGATGCTTTTAAATTTCGGATCGAGGACGAATACATTATAAGGTTAAAGGTATTTATTCCTGTATCTAATATTGGCGCTGGAAGCAGTTTGAAGAGGGAGACGCCGTCTGGGTGTTAAACCCATCTGGTTAAGGGTACGTAGAAGGTCGAATACAGAAGAAAGAAGGCAACACACTTTACTGGGTTATTGTTAATGGGAAGAGGCAGAGAAAGCATCCAGACCAACTCAGGGAGAGATTCGAAGCTCAAGAAGATGGGGAGGAGATGTGACATATCTATTATAATAATTCTGTATTTTAAATTATGAAATGTTGATATTATTGTTAATTCAATCATACGTTTTTATTCGATTGTTATGAAACTGGTTAGATGTGAAATAAACATGATTTATAAGGTTAAAGGTATTTATTCCTGTATCTAATATTGGCGCTGGAAGCAGTTTGAAGAGGGAGACGCCGTCTGGGTGTTAAACCCATCTGGTTAAGGGTACGTAGAAGGTCGAATACAGAAGAAAGAAGGCAACACACTTTACTGGGTTATTGTTAATGGGAAGAGGCAGAGAAAGCATCCAGACCAACTCAGGGAGAGATTCGAAGCTCAAGAAGATGGGGAGGAGATGTGACATATCTATTATAATAATTCTGTATTTTAAATTATGAAATGTTGATATTATTGTTAATTCAATCATACGTTTTTATTCGATTGTTATGAAACTGGTTAGATGTGAAATAAACATGATTTATAAGGTTAAAGGTATTTGTTCCTGTATCTAATAATAGTCAAATTCAATTAGGGTAAACCGTATAGTTATTGGCACCCTTAAGACTACATTTCTGTGTTTAAATTTAAAAAAATACTTTTTATAAAGGGATCAAATAGAAACATCCTATAACTCCTCATTATCTATCCTCATAAAGACTCGAGAGGTTTTTTTGGGTCAAAAGTTCAATAGCTTTACAATATGGCAATATTTATTGTTAAAAGTGCCAAATCTAGTTATTGGCACCCTGTGAATTTAATTGTGATATCTTGCCTATGGTTAGTTTGTTAAAGTCTTACTTCATAGATGACTTAGCGGACCCTTCAAACATTAGACTCATGTATATCTTGTAATAAAATTAGGACTTGTTTACCTATTTCTTTAAGTTAAAGTTGGGGTGCCAATAACTGTACTGAGTGCCAATAAATGTATGGTTTACCCTATTTATTTTGAAATCAAACTAAGAAAAATTAAAATAAAATATAAATGTGCGTAATTATTGTAGTCCTGGCATAGTGTTTCTACGTTAAGACCATTAATTAGATATTTGTCATCCTCTCACTCCTTCACTCTCTCTCTCTCTCTATATATATATATATATATATATATATATATATATATATTTAGTTTTTGTTCGCCCCCCCTTTAACTAATTTATTCAATTAATTTCTATTTCAATGTGTGGTTCCTTTTGGATATTTGGGTTGAGTTGTAAATATTCACTCCATTACATGGAACATTGAGCCATCGCTTCCAAACTTCAAAGGGTTCAGGACAAAAGGTTTTTTTTTTTCCCACCAATTGCCACTCTAGATCCCCTTCTAACAGGCTCCTAACTCCCACACCTTTTATGTACATCTTTTTGTTCCCCTTGTCCGGTAAAATTAGTTCCTTCCAATGGTTACGCCTATGATATCGTATTCAGACATCCTAGCTTCATAGATAATATTACTGATATATCTATCAGTAACAGTAAAAAAAGAAAAGGAATCTTATTTCCAGATTACAATAATCTTCAGCAGTACCGTTTACTAATGAATGATGATTAGTGTTTGTTTAAAATACTTATTAATTATAATTATTTAATAGTAATTATTAAACCGGAACGAAGCGAAATATTTGGTCTGAAGGAAACAAGAATCGTTTGGCATGATCCGGCAGGTATACTACTTTAACTGTTTACTACTTACAGACTTCAATAGCTGTCATAGACTCAAAGAAAGATCACGAAAGCGCAACCTCAATCCCTGGAAAATTGAATATCGGATATGAATTCAATGAGGGATATGATTCGGCCGAAATGTATGCTATATACACAGTAGGGTGGGTCGAAAAACAAAAAAAAAAAAAATTCGGAGAACTTACCTGTAGGGTAGGTAAGGAAAATACAAATAAAAAAAAAATATTGAACCATCAGCTAGCGCATCGCACTTGAAATTTCGATTATTCTCGAAAATCAAGACTTTTTACAAATATTTTTGCATTGCTCAGCCAATAATATTTTAAACTGCTATAGTGAAAATCCTTCATTAATTAAAAGGGTCGAAAAACACACACAAAAAAAAATTGAAACCATCATCTTTTAATTTGAGGTAGCGCAAAAGACTCAAATATCGCTAAATTATTGCAATTAAGCTACTTACTAGTACCTTAAAGAAAGCATGCTGGGCTTTATGTTAATGGTTAATAATGTTAAATTATTTTTTTTACTTTAGCAATAAATGTTAATAAAATAACAATATAATGGATAAATAAAAGAACAAATTAATTTTAAATAATTTATTTTATTTTATTTTTTAAATAATTTTTTTTTAAATAATTTTAAAAAATGGTGGTTACTCCACAATAATGGTTAAATTAATAGGAACAAATTAATGTTTACTTTTTATTACATTTGTTTAAAAAAAAAATACACTTTGACAATGAATAGATAAATGTTTTGTAACTCTGATTTAAAGTTTTATCAAAAATATTTGTTAAAAGTCTTGATTTTCGAGAAAAAATCAAGTGCGACGCGGCTATAATTATTAATTCGCACCTGTCTGCAAAGTGCGGACAATCAGCGAATGAGATGGCGGTAAGATGAAATAATGACATGTCAGGCATGAGGAAGGAAAGCACCCAACAGCACCCCCTTCTTGGCTTGAGTCAATTACCTTGGCTGTCTAAGAGAGCAGATCCCTCATCCAGCGTCTTTTTAGTCTTCTCGTATCCATGCGAATGTCAGCCATATTACTTATTAAACTGTTTGGATGTCCGTACAAATTACTAAAAAATCGTTTGTAAAGTGTCGTTATGTGTTGGTCGACTGTCGGCAGATGGAGGTCAGTATGTAAAGTGTAGTTAGTCGCGTACCAAGGTGCTTTTGTAATGAGTCGTAACAATTTTGATTGAAATGTTTGAAGTTTTTGTAAGTGAGTCTTTTTAGCTATGCCGAATATCTGTGAGGAATATGTCCATATGGGTTTGAGTAAGTAAGTGTACGTATTTAATTTTTGTTTCAGTTTTAATTTTGAAGATTTAGAAAGTAATGGATACAGAAGTTTAAGTTTTTTGGTAAGCGTTCTTTTTTTCATTTTGACATGCGGGCCCCATGTCATCCTTCTGTCGAAAGTGAGTCCCAGATAGTGTACTGTGTCCGTCTGAGGAATTTGGTTATTGTCAATATAAACGTGTGGACAGGTATGTTTTCTAAGTGTAAATGTGATGTGTTTTAATTTGTCATGATTTAGTTTAATTTTCCATAGTTGGAACCAGTCGTGTAGTATGTATAAGTGATGTTTTAAAGTTAATGATGCCTGTGTATATATACATATATACGTGGGTGTTTACTAGAAATTTTCATTTCGGACATCCCTATGTGCCTCATTAGAAAACTTCCACCGACGCATCTTAAGAAAAAACACGTATAAAAAGAATGTTTCTCAAGAAGTCGAAAGAATCATGTTATCCTATCAAAGCAAGTTGTTGTACTAGTCGGTTCTATTTTGTTGCCTTCTGGGTCATATGTATTTTTTTTAAAGCTCTAGGAAAAAAAAAAATATGTATTTCCTAATAACTTTTCGTTCTTTTTTTTTTTTTCTTCTTTATTTTGTTAGGGTTTTTTTTTTTTTTTAATGAAGGAATGTTTTATTAATCATTTTTTCTCCCAACGTTTCGGGCCTTTAACTTATCTTCTAGGGGTATCTTTATTTTAACATTATTTGAATAAGTATATATTACAAAAGTATAATTGTTATGCAAGAAGTTTTTAACATTGTAATGTAAATATGCTAGTATATATCCGGCCCGGAGGACCAAATTAAAATTAAAATTATAGTTAATTCTGCATTACCAGGGAAATTATACATAAAAGGTTTAGTTTGAAGAAATTCTAAACCCAGAATTTCCAAGCTACCTTAACAAACATTATATTGGATTATTAATGTAATTACCCGTTGAACATTGTTAATATTCCACTAACCATTTTTCTGTCCATAATAATTGTCTTATGTAAAAAACATACGTCATTTCCTTAATTCACTATAATTAACATTTTTTTTGTTTATACATTCCAGAATAATTGCATCTTGTAGTACAGTTGACACCGAGTGGGATATAGGCCATAAACACTGAAATTAAATCGTCGGCTGCTCTCTTAATATCTACCTAATTAGCAGGTATAGGAACTCCATGAATAAAAAAATAAAATAAAAAATAAAGACTGCTGGCAATTGAATTCATTTTGTATAGAACTAAGGTAATGTTAGACTGTCAGCTACTACGTGGAATTCCTCACAAGACGAATAGCATGGAACATCCTAACCCGTTTATCTAAAGGCACACATCGGAGGGAACACGATTTGAGTCAATCATCAATATCTAAGCCCTCCTACCGCTCTTCTCTGTTTTCAAAAGAAAAAATAAAACTCCTTTGTTCGGCTTTCTTTCGTCGTTCGAGAGCTGTAGGAAAATAACCATCGAACCGTGACCTATTTCTTAGAATATTAAATATTCTCTATACAGTATTGCTAAAGTACAATGAATTTCATTGTGTTTTGTAGAGCTAACTAGGTACCTCTGATCCAACTTTTAAATAGAAGTTGAGAGTTCATTTTCCCTGTGAAATTGTATTTTTTTTCAATGATTTTAAAAAGGAATTAAAAACAACAAAAAAGTAACAAGTCTCCATTAAAACCTTTCTGCCGATCTTAAATCATGAACTGCCACCGAAAGGTTAATAGCATACAATACCAAAATGGCAACAAATAAAATCAAGTAGGGGGAGGTGAGGCACAATGAAACACAAAAGTTTTTTTTACCCATAGCACCCCACCTCAGACTTTATTTTCTATGTTTTATTTTTTCCATGTTATACCTTAGGATCTAATCTAAGAAATGCGTTAAAAGTTATTTTATGCATCATGTCTGACCGCGAGGAGCTATTTAAAAAAAAAAAAATTGTCCCATTGAAAGTGGATTTAAAGTAACCAGACCCATTTCCTCTTTTAGAAAATTTAATGCTGATTAAGAAAATATCATCGTTTTTGTTTCTACGCTAAACCAAAGTAGACAAAACAGTCATTTTTCAGAAAAAAAGTAAGATTTTAAAAATAAAAACAAAAACAATTCTATCTCCTCAACAGATCGAGATAGGGAACTCGTTTCTGCGCCATTATACCCCGTTTAACATGCAGTATTACCCAATTTTACACTAAGGTCTGGGACACCCAGTATAGCTGTATCATCTTACCTTCACCTTGACTAATGATTTATCTAAATTTGTCGTTAAACAATATTACAATCCATTTTTTCACGGAAATAAAATAAAATAAAAAAAGTAAGATTTTAAAAATAAAAACAAAAACAATTCTATCTCCTCAACAGATCGAGATAGGGAACTCGTTTCTGCGCCATTATACCCCGTTTAACATGCAGTATTACCCAATTTTACACTAAGGTCTGGGACACCCAGTATAGCTGTATCATCTTGACTAATGATTTATCTAAATTTGTCGTTAAACAATATTACAATCCATTTTTTGACGGAAATACTCACGAAATGTGAAGAGAAACGCGAAAAAAAGCGAACATTCATTGTTAAAATACACACTTCCGTCAAACAACAAGATAACTTTTGCAGCCTCAAGTCAGCTAATTGTTTTGAGTACTTCCTTTCGAAACTGAAGTAACATGATTTGAAGTACGCAAGAAACTTGGAAAGTAACTTTTAAAAAGGGGGTGTTCCGAAATTTTCACTAACCGTATTTCATCCCATCCTGCGACCATAGGAATATTAATTGAGCTCGAAGATTGTTTCAAAGTCTTAATGTTGTTTTAATTATAATATAAACGGATATGGGCAAGTTTGTGCAAAGTATTACAACAATGTTAAAAAATAAATAAAAAGGAGAGTGCAGTATAGTATATGCCGATAAATCAAGACATATATTCAAGAAACACACTATATGAATAATCATCACTATTCTTTTATTCAACAATCTATATAAATAAAGATGAAATTCTGTTTGTTTGTTCTTTATAGAAATCCATACCGTTTGTCCTAAATTCTCCAAATTTTGCTCAGTGGTTCTTTCATACCAGGTGCGTACACCTGTCCATATTAACATTGCATAACTTCAGCTGATCTTCAGCTTATATTCTTTATTGTTATAAAAATCGTATGATCTCGCTTTACAATGTTTTTTTTTACGAAATCGACCGTTTCATTAGACAAATGAAATTTTCCAGGTTAAACCGGGATATACAGCTATTGTACAATCTATGTAAATTAAGATGAAATTCTGTTTGTTCTTTATAGAAATCCATACCGTTTGTCCTAATGCTCCTAATTTCGCTCAGTTTTTCTTTCATACCAGGTGCAAACACCTGTCCATATTAAAATTGCATAACTTCAGCCAATCTCTGGGTATATTCTTTATCGTTATAAAAATCGTTATGAACTTTCTTTACATTAGGTTTTTACGAAATCAACCGTTTGAGACATTTTATAGATTTTGAAGAGGCCAGCAAGGCCCGGTAATGCCGTTCCTTCGGAATGGACCGGGGTCCTCATTTTAAGGTTGAACGAGTCCTTTTCGAGTTATTGGCCGACGGGTGCGCGTCTCCCCGCTACTCGCTTCTCGCTCCTGGCTCTCTCTTCTGTCCTTACGAACTTTTCTTGACCCACGCTTTTCTCATTGTTTTTGCGACTGAATTTCTTCTTTTTTCTTTGATATTAAGTACCTGATTGATTTATGGAAACTACCCGTACTGTTTATATGGTTAATTGAAATCTATCACCTCCTTGCTCATCCCCTTCTGCCCTTACGGCTTTCCATGCCTGGAATCCTCATTGTCGCGAGTGATATTGCACTTTGATTTCAAAGGAGTATAATTCCCAGCCCAGTTCGGGTCGCATTTGCGATGACTATAAATAAACCTCAAGGGCATGCTCTAGAGTCGGTTCACCTAAAGACCTCATTACTAAAAAATATAGTATATCCTAAAACTTTGGAATAATAATCTATTAGTGCTAATTTTCTTGTATTTTTTTTTTATAGAATTGTTCACGTTTAGTAGAAAAATAAAATTCCCTGGATGAAACCGAAATATACAGGGATATAATATAATTTAAAAAATTGACATGCTCGCATAATTAAAATTGATAAGAAAGAATACATAATATAAATGAATAAAAAATAAAATTTTTAAACCAAAATAGGTAAAAGAAGTAAGAGATTCTTGATGTACTTGAAGAGACGATTGATGAACGATTAAATAGTTTCAAATTCATTATTTATATTAAAAAATGACGAGTTATTTATAAAAGAAGAAGTTACAATAAGGAAAAACTCGACAAAAATTCTTTTGCCCGTATTTACAAAAAGAGGTCTTCGTTAAATATATATTGACAACTTCCAACTCCCTAACGTTTTCAATTCAAAGAAACTCAGCAACATATTTTCCCAGCAACAGACACGCTTTATTGCGTTTGTGACAATATTGAATCCACTGCCATTTCAATAGTGATTTCTGAGAGAAGGCCATTGGATGAAATATTTCCCTAAAAGGAGCATCAATGAAAATTCATTCCTACAAAAAAGGGGTCCCAGGATTCGTATGGTATGAGTCTAAATTTATATAATTAAATTAAAATTTTAGTTTAATAATGGAAAAAAATTCTTTGAGATGGGTTTCTACCGGATCTTTTGATCGCATAGAGCTTACATTAATTTTTAACGCAGTACCTAAATTAATTATCCATTTGTTATAATCTTCTTAAAATATAGTGTTAAAATGTTAATCAATGTGCTGGATCACCAAGAGATAAGATTAATAATTTTATAATTATTAGTTTACTGTTACTAATTGGAGTCAGGGAAAAGGTATAATATTAATATATGTTCGAACCCATCCTTAATTTGAGCATTCGAATGCCTGTACTTTATTTTTTTATTGAAATTATTAAAGCAGTGTTTCTGATTGGGCCAAGTACATACAAGGCAGTCCTTACTGAACAAAATTCATTAGTTACTATACAATTTATTTTGAAAAGTTTTGGTCTCAAAATTTCTATCAATAGTAATTTCCATAGAATTCAGAAACTTAATAATTTAATTGCCTATACTGTTAATCGATTTTTATATCCATCTAAAAGCATATTTCCTTGCTAACGGAGGATCTAAGGAATTTTTTTTAACAGAAAAATAATATCAAGGGCGGTTTGTCGATTTTAACACCGCATCTGTTAATGTAAAAAAATCTTGTAAGGGTCAGGTTCAAGAGTGGCACATGATCATTCAAACAAATAAAACAAGTACTTCCTCAGGGTTCTGTGTTATGTCCTATTCACTTCTACCTACATATGACGACCACTTTCGATACATTGAAAGGGGAATCTAAGTTCTGCTTCTTTTCGGTGATGCGGTTATCTCGACTGCTTGTAGCAATATGTTAACCATGCGAAATTTCATGAATAAAGTCTTAGATATATATATATAGATATTCATGAATAAATATTAAGATCTGGTCAGGAAATCACGATAACCGATTAAAAACTATTCTCGCTCGAAAAAAAAATAAAAAACGAAAATACTAATTCTGGTTGACTCGCTTGCAGAAATTGCGGCATTTTTCAGATCAGTGGGAAAAGCATTTAATGCACTGCGCTGTTGGGGGATTGGGTCGTTGGAGAACTCCTGTTTAGCTTAGAAGACCCGAAGACTGAGGTTGTTGTCAGGACATAAAGGACTGTATGGCGGGCGTTTTAGCCAATGAGTATTCAAACCATAGATGGAAAAAGAAATAACATAAGAAGAACATCCAACCAGAAAAAAATAGACAAAACCCTACTAGAGATAATGCTAGAGGAGCAAGTGCTCCCCTGGATAAGAAATGAGCCCTGTTGCTGGAGGAAGGCGTTATCCCAATGGTCGAACAACGAAAATACGGAATCGGAGAATTCAGATTAATCACTGGGGTCTTTTTTACTTTAGGGGCGCAAAATCATAGTTACGTTTTACAGTAACTATGATTTTGGATATTATATTATTTATCAATGTCATATGTTTGAAAAGTATAAAATTGAGAAAGTAAACAACATTTATTAAGATGGAAATACTTCTGAACACTAAGATAACTAGAACTAGAATTAACAAAGCGGCCAAAACTTTGATTGGTTTTAACATCCTTTCGAATAAGTCATCTTTTTTATATCGGAAGCACATACCTCTCTTAAGAAGTTCTTCCAATCTTTTACAGTTTTCGATGATATCTGTAACTCCTGCGAGCGAAACTTAAGCGTGGTATAACCATTGCCCCAGGCATATATGAAAAGCAGCGAGTTCCGTAAGGATGGCTTGGAATGATTAAACCAAGTTCCCTTATCTAAATTTCGGACCGCTATTTTCATAAAAATAAATCATAATGTCGTGTCCCCTTCTGAACTTCCTTGTTTTGTGTAGTAAACCGTAACTTTGAAGATCCTTAAATGCAGTCTTTTCAGATTGAAGAGCAACACTAAGTTGAATTAAATTCATCTTTGCTTAATTTAGAATAAAATGGTTTTCAGTGTAACCTCCCCCAAAAAAAACAAAACTAAGGTAGTAATCACCAAGGAGATATTGGAAGTAAATTGTATGCGGAATAATCTGAATTGTTATCTCAAATAGTGATCATGTTACGATGATAAGTAACTGGCTCACCTAAAGTAAAAAAGACCCAGTCACTGAACATGGAAATTTAAGAAAACATAGAAGACATGTGTAGGTAGCCGAATCGCTTTACTGGTTTCAATGCAACAGCGATTCTGCCAACGCATATTGACTCCTGTCCTGCTTTCACCGAATGTGCAATCCAAAACCTCTTTCATGCCAGATGTCTACTAGGCGAGCATAACTTTTGGTAGTTAGTAGTTGAAAGTCGAGATAAAAAAAAATCATCTCTTTTTAGATTTTTTAATATTTAATTTACAAGTACAATTTTCTTTGTTGAAATTTAGTCATTTATCATATTTAAATAAATAATTTATGATTTTTAAATAATTTCACTAGAAGAGAAAAGAGTGTTCGGTCGGGGATCGAACCTAGTTCCTATGCATCTTCATATCCTATTGCCAGGACAATTGTCTTGCCACGGATACTTCGCTGCAATGTGGAGAGACCTGGCGATTGTGGGATCGCTGAAGAGAGAATATCGACACAGCTGAGATTGACCCCACGGTAAGCTCCAGTGGTAAGAGCGCTGCGACAGAGATGCAGAAGAACTGGGTTCGATTCCCGGACGTTGTCCATATTTTCTCTTCTAATACAAATATTTAATTAATTTTTATTGTTTAATTAGGAATATCAACCAAATTTGTAAGAAAATACAGTAGAACACCTTTTATCCGGGGTAATGATGGGTATGGGGGTCCACGGATAATCGAAAACCCCGTATAATCGAATTATAACATTTTATTGACTTAACGTGAAAGAAAAGAAGGTTAATTAAAAAATAAAACTGTGCAGAAAAACACTTTTATTAAAATACGAAAGTTTTAACAAACAACAAACGAACAAAAGTAACTAATTTCTGTTCAAGCGTTAAAACGACAGGTTTTCTTTTTTGTGACAATTTGTTAGATCGTAATTAAATGGAGACTAAATCACAACTGAGAATATTTTGTTTTGTAGTCAAACAAGCCAGAGTAGGAGTTTCCTAGAAAGACTTGAAAACTATACCGTTCCTAGAATATGAATTGAAGTAATTGTTACCGGAAACATCTCATCTCTCATCAATTTCTAAGAACAATAGATAATTAAACATTTTATAATCGTTAAAATATTTAGGTATTCATTTCTTTAACCCGGCGCTGGTCGCTCCCCTCCGTGAGACACCGTTGGTCGCGCGTGAGCAAATTGCTCACACCTCAGTTTTTGGCTATTCTATTATTTTTAAGCAGCATTCTTCGCCATATTTTTATTTCTTTTAAATTAGGATATGTTTATTATTAAATTATTAATCTAGTTATGGTGTTTTCATCAGTTTAATGCATTTATTATAATTTATTTATAGGAGTGGAATGATTGGAAGAGAGTAAACAAGAATAAAATGCTTTATTAACACGATTTTTAGTTTAAAAAAGAAGTAAGAAGTAAGAAAAGTGCAGTAGCATACATTAACCAAAATTAGAAAAAGAAAAATAGGAAATATTTAATTGAAACAAAAATTACAAAAAAAAACGTAAAGTTGGTACCGTGGAATTGGAAGAATATAATGTAAACAATAACGAATAACAATCTAAAAACGAAATACCCCATTTTACTCCAACATATAAAAACTAATCTAAGCTTTTACTAAAAAATCTAAGAGAAGAGAAGAAAATACTTAGAGTCATATTTTTCTTCCGGACGATCCTCCAAAAGCCTTACGCTTATTTTCCGAACTAAACTAACAAACAGAACAGTTTCAATATTTTATTAAAGAAATACAAACGTGTACTGACAAGATAGAGCGGAGATGGGCAAGTCCGTGCAGGTCTCAGAGCGGCCCGCACGGTGGCTCAGTTCTGTGTCACGGATGGTCGCGCTGTGAGCATTTTGCTCACGCTCCCGTTTTTTTCGAACAAAACGTTTTATTGGGGCTAAGCGCGGCAATTTTTTTTTTCAAAAACTACTTCCTAAAGTGAGTTAATGTATAAATGACAAATAGAAAAAATATCAGAATTAAAGAAAAAGAAATAAGCGAAGTACACAAGATTTTCGGCAAGTGTGAGCAAAATGCTCACAACGCGACCAACGCCGGGTTAAATAAATAATAATTTTAAAACTATTCAATGAATGTATACAATCTTTTCAGGGGTGTTAGTTGGCAACCTTGGGATATGCTGTAATTAGCTGTTTCATCATTTAATGTCAACATAACGTCAAAATTTCCAATTCACCATGGCAAGTCCACTAGCAGATTGCACCTTAGAAGAGCAGCGCTCAGTCATTAGATTTTTAGTCGCAGAAGGTCTCTTAGTGACCAGCGACGAGGTCTGGATCCATCACTACGACCCTGAGACCAAAAGGCAGAGTATGGATTGGAAACACACTAGCTCTCCAGTTCGCGAAAAATTCAAGGCTCAACCTTCCGCCGGTAAAGTGATGCTGACCATCTTTTGGGACTCACAGAGTCATGTCTATTGCGATTTCCTTGAAGATCAGCGAACTATCAATAGCCAATACTACAGTGAGGTGCTAGAACACGTTAGACCAGCTAACAGGAGCAAACGCCGTGGACTCTTGTCAAATGGAGTCATTCTTCAGCACATTAACGCCCGCCTTCATACAGCCCAGCTGACCCGTGATAAGCTTCAAGAATTGGGTTGGGAGGTCTTACCTCATCCTGCCTACAGTCCCGACCTTGCCCCATCTATTTTTACTTGTTTGGACCACTCAAAGACGCCCTACGTGGAAAAAGATTTGCTAACAATGAGGAAGTTAAGGAAGCGGCGCAAAAGTGGCTTCGGGGTAAATCGAAAGAATTCTTCGCCAAGGGAAGTAGGAAGCTGCAAGAAATATGGGACAAGTGCATAATTGTGGGGGGTGATTATGTTGAAAAATAGCCTTAATTTTGAAAGATTGAAATAAACCGTTTTTGAGCTATAGCCATTTGTCTCTTTACTTATTGAATGACCCTCGTATTATACATACAAAATAAATTACATAAAAATTAAAAACAGCTTATTAAAAAAAAAAAATTGGCTCCTCGGAACCCCAGTTAATTGGAACCCCGGTTAATAGAGACGCGGATAATGGGGGTCCTACTGCAATAACACATCACAATTAAATATGTTTATAAGGTATTACATTAGCCGTTGAGGATTGTCAGCAGTAAATAAATTGATCATGAACTGACTTTAGTAACTTTTCTATTGAAATATGGGAGGCTACGAAGGAAGAGGTCGTTTGCCCTTCTAGTAAAAAAAAACTTCCCTGAAATTCTCATTATATAGGAAACTCTCATTTAGAAAGAAAAAAAAGGTCTCAATTGGTTAAAGAAGTGGCTAAGTATTTTCCTCAAATATAACCTATTAGCTTTGATTAAGTGACGCAATTCAACTCTCTTGTGGCAATAAATCCCCAACTCTCGTAGTCTACTTCAATAAATCAGAAAAATCTCGCCTTATTTTAGGTAAATGATTTTTTTTTTTCTTTTTAACGATGTATATATTGTTTAATTAATTTAGCGAATTCGCCCTCGCTATCTGAGCTCATAATCCTATCGGTGTTATAACATATCTAATTCGTAAAAATATATATGAGACTTTCAGAATGTCCCCCAATAAAATAAAATAGAAATATATTTCGTAAACGAAAATGTAAGATAAAAACTTATAGAAATTGTGATTAAAAAAATTGTCTCTTGTCTGTGTTTTTTTTTTGTAATTATTCGTACGTGCTGCAAGTTTCTGTTGTCTTTTGTACCTTTCGCTCTAGCACACTTCACAGGATTTTTTTTTTTTTTAATTTTTAAAATTATACTGAAGTATGATTTAAATTACATGATCTTAATAATTACTCTTCTACAATCCTATAATTTCTCTTGAAGGATTACATGATAGAGAGGAATTGGTGACGCCCTGTCACTTGAGAACCTCAATCACTTCCAATTTTTATAAAAAAAAAGATCGCAAACGGTTACAATAATACTGATATATATTTAAAATTATAAATAAGTGAATTAATATATGTATATTAAATAATATACGAAATTTCAATAAATCCAGCTAATAGACGAATATTCTACCTCGTAAAAGTTCGCAAAAAATACTAAAAATCGTAGAAAAGGGATCAGTGAAGAGAGAAAGCTGACTCGGCTTAGAAACCATCTCGGTGACGTCCGGCCGAAGCCAAGCTGTTTTCTTAAAAAAAAAAAAAAAAAAATCGAAGAAAAATACATATAACAGAAAAAAGGGCATAAAAGCTACTGTTATTAGTAATTCCATGCTAGTTTACCTACCAGCCCTACAGAAAATGCACACATATTAAAAACTCGGATGCTAACACATAGGGATGTGACATCGATGTCGATGTTTCTGAAACATCGATGGTCGTGTGTCGATGTTAACATCGATGTTTTAAGTAGTTAATATATACATTTTTTTAATTGACAAGTACTGTAAAGAAAAATCGAACACTTAAAATTCAACCTCATAACATAGTGTTTACATTCAGTAAATGCAAGGATCCAAGGATCCAATCCATCCAAAAAAATCCAAAATCCAAAAAAAACATGTAAATCCATTTCAAGGATATACATGTACAAAAGGTAACCAATGGGTGATAACCAGGGCCCGGATCTTTATGCAATTGCATATTTAGACAAAAACAAAAATGTTCTCAACATTGGTTTTTTAATAAAAACAAAGATGTTTTTTAATCCATGTTATGACAAACCAAGAAATTTTTAACACCGATGTTTAGACATAGACAAAAATGTTCTTAACATCGATGTTTAAATAAAACAAAGATGTACTAACAAAAATATTTATGTGTTTTTAATAACGATTTTTGACAGAAACAAAGATTATATTTAATAGCTCTTTTCTACCTAAAATATGAAAACGGAAAACCATACTATTATTTGAATTACTGATTTAATCCAGCTGGTAGCAAAATCATTTAAAATATTCACCAGAAAAACGATTCTCTGTACTTACTTAGGAAAGCGATATCAATCTATGAATATGTTGAACTAAAAGTTTAATGTTTAATAAATCAATATGAAAAAAACCATCAATGTCGAAAACATCGACGTTTTTATAAATTAATTATGAAAAACAAGATGTTTGACACACAAATATCGATTTAAATAAGTTTTGGCACTAATATGTT
This sequence comes from Aelia acuminata, assembly GCA_911387785.2. Taxonomy (NCBI): domain Eukaryota; kingdom Metazoa; phylum Arthropoda; class Insecta; order Hemiptera; family Pentatomidae; genus Aelia; species Aelia acuminata. The sequence goes on from OU426980.1 coordinate 20,215,555, forward strand.
AATGTTTAAAGAATGTATATATTAAAACACATCGATATCGAAAAACATTGATGTTCGAGAACATCGATGTTTTGTGGTCGATGTTTAATCGACATCGATGTTTTGCCTTTGATTTCGCATCTCTTAGCACTTTAATGTGGCACACACTGTGTAACCTGCTCATCACAATCGGATCCAGAAAATGAACAAGAAACAATTAATATAGGTAACCTAAAAAAAAAAAAAAAACAGTAGAAATAGGTACTAATCATATAGTAAGTGCTTAAAATAAAAATACAAGAGTTTGACTTGTTGAAAAACCTTGTTAATGGAGGTGTATTAGGTGAAATAGATCTTTGGCTTGAGCTTTGATTGAGCCATTCAATTGACTAGATTACTAAGACTGTATCTCATTTAGCCGCTAACTCTCCATCCCCCCCCATTCACCCCCTCCTTTACCCCCCCCTAACCCCCCTCCCCCACCATTACTCAATTGACTTTAAAAGAATCCAATTCCAGGTCTTCTACCTCTTCTTCTTCTTCCGACTGTAGAATTAACAGTTTCGGGGATTGTGTTTCTCATGGGATTACTCAGAAGATAATCCATTTTAAATTCCTAATTCTTTATTAAATGTATCGATAATTTTATTAAACCCAAGCTTTCCCTGATTCAATATTACTACATGAATAAATAAAGAAATAAATTAGAAGCAACCAGCTCAACAATAGTAACTTCCATCAGAGTGTAATGCAATAGCTATCTCGGCTATACCATAGTAGGAATGTAAGCGAGCAATCAACAGTATTTGGAGAATGATTTTCAAAAACTCGGAAGTTACGGAAGTGAGGTATGGGGTTATTTAAATTTTGAAGAAATTGAAAGAGTTTTAAAATTCTTTATCAAAAAGCTATTTTCACTTCCGAAAAATGCACCGAATTACCAAATTTATTTAGAAACTCAGTTGGACCCAATCCTTACCACTACCCAAAAGCAGCACTTTAATTATATATTAAAAATATTCAGTTTACCGGAGTACAGATACCCGAAAATAATTGCCAAATAAATAGTTATTAGTAAATGTTCGTGGTTTGCCGAATGGATAGCTATGGCTGCTAGTCTCAATAATGAATTAGATGATTGTTTCATTTCAATTGACAGATGGCGTCGCGAAACTGACAAAATTATATACCTCATAAAACAGCAGTTTATAGAAAATCAATTGGCAACAGCTCAACAATCTACCCACCATGGCATTGTTAGGCATCAAAAGACATTTCTGAATATATTTCAAGTGCAATTTCACCGTATAAAGGTAGGTCGGAAGTAAGTTTGTTTCTAAGTGTAAGAAGTGTAGTTAGGGGTATTATGAGGAAGTTTAAATATTTATTTATTTACAATAATGAACTAACAGCATCCCATTCCAGTCTTATGTTATATATACCAGGTGTGTAAATATGAAACCGGAGTTCGCCAATGATAGGAGTTAGCAGTCAATATAATCTTCTCAACTAATCCGTCAGTGGTGTTATCTGCTTTCGCATACATGTAATAAAGAGATCCAATTGATACCAATATCAGTTTCATTCTATAACCGTGTTTTTAGTGGCGTTGAACATGTCGACTTTTGTGCCAACAAATCAAGAATTGCGGACAGCATTTATTTTCAAGTTACCTACTATGAGCTGCTGAAACCTGGGGAAGCTGTTAATACGGAACCCTACCTGCAACAGATGATAAATTTGAATAAAGATTTGCGCCAAAAAGTCCCAAATATCAAGAAAGGACACACAAAGTGATCTTGCTCCATGACAATGCCCCATCACATTCGGCTAAACGGACCAAGGAAACGATCCAAGTGTTTGGTTGGAGTTATTCTTCCGCATGCGGCTTATTCACCAGATTTGGCCCCATCCGATTACCACCTATTTGCATCGATGGGACACGCACTAGCTGAGCAGCGCTTCACTTCTTATGAAAATGTACGAAATTGGTGAAGTGATTGGTTACCCTCAGAAGAGGAAGCATTATTTTGGCGGGGAATCCACAAATTGCCTGAATGATGGGAAAAATGCATAGATAGCGAAGGACAGTACTTCGAATAAAAAAGTATGTATCAGTTCTACACTACCAACTCTTATTTGCTATTTGAAAAATTCCGGTTTCATATCTACACACCTGGTATATGCAACAGCATAAAACAAGCACATATATAATAATGCATATAAAATACCAATTCAGCAATATCTGAAAAATTCTCCATTAGAATGACCAATTATTTAATATTCAAAAGAGAAGGTGATGAATATGGACACACTAGTCCGAAATGTCCACCAGATTAAAAAAAATATAAGCATATATAACATGAGACTGCAATGGGATGCTGTTAGTTCATTATTGTAAATAAATAAAGCAGTCTACCAAGATAATATTTATTTACTTACAAATTTGTATATATGTATATATATATATATATATATATATATATATATATAGTTTGAAGGAGTCCTTTGATCAGTTTTATTAATGCCCTTAAATGTGGCAGATGTTATTATTTATTTAAATAAAAAAAAAAAAAACTCGAAAAAATTTGAAATCTAGTTTCAACTTTAATTAATCAGTTAAGATTGGGTAATCTATAGAGGCTGAGTGTGTACCGGGAGGGCCTCTTGACGCTAGGGTAGATTCACTGCTTGCGCAAGAGTATTAGCGGACAGCTACAGAAGATAGAAAAATCCTTTATTTACATGATAGTATAAATGATTACAAATTTAGTATTTGTAAAGTATATAATAATTAGTGCTTGCAAATTTCAAAACAGGAAAAATGCTGACATGGCTTTAGCCGTCTGTCAGGAGTTTGCTACTTGTTAGGTGCAGTTAAAAATAATAATAAAATCACTTTAATTTCAAATGAAAAAAATAAAATTTATATAATTAAAATTGAAAGAAAGAAAGCGTACTATGATTTTGTACAAAGAAACATACATATTTAATATCTACATAAAAGGTAATAAAGAAATAACATTTATGTTATTGATTCAAATTCTGATAACAATAGCCGTCTTTATCTTAATGCTTCGTCAAAATATAAAGATATTTCCTTTAATTTATTTTCCTTTAGCATTGATATTAATTAACTATATTATTAATTAACTATATTAACTGAATGCTTGTTGGTAGTCTATGAGCTTCGGAATTATATGGGACCAATATGAAATTAATGACAAGGATTCCAAAATGTGGAAGTAAAGCAGAAATCAAGGAGATACCAGGGCTTCTCGGACCGTATCACAGGTACATATTAAAACTAGCGGAGACTGAGCGAGGGCACTAAAGCTACTTGAGCTCAGAACTTGATAAGGACGCTAATGACACTTTAACTTTCCACGCTAATGACACATTTATTCATCCGACGAACGTAAAACTATACTTTACGTGAATCGATAGTCGTTATTGGTTAGAGCCAGGATCACTATTTCTTGCTATTATAATCCAGTTGAAATCGGGTCAATTTTGAACTGTCACAATTCCATCGTTCCACCATTTAGAGTAAAGGTACCTATAAAGGCAATACCTGCGTTTTTGATGAAGTTTTATTTCACTTTATTGGTAATTTATAAGCCATATTATTAGGATTATGGACGTAATTATTTTAATACGGCTATATGATTGATAAAAACAGACTTGCAATTCCAACGCGTTATTTCCATTCAACCTAGCAGTATCTACCTGTTTTTATTCATCTTATCACTTTTAATATTAAAAAAATCCATCTTATTTAATTTTGAGCGATCAAATTTATAAAAAGGATTCAACATAGTTATATGAAACCTGCCAAATAATTATATATATATTTTTTTTTTTTTTGTGATCCCAATACGGTTAGATTGGTTCAATTTAATATCTATGCGAATTCATGTAGAGGAGGAGATATAAGAAAGAGGGTGTGTTCGAGAAGATTTTGGATAAAATAGCCGATTTTCGTCCAGAGGTTTTTCTTGTATTTATTATGTATGTTTATGTTTTCAGGCTATTTATAAAAATACAAATGATTTCTAAAATGTATTTTCAAATATTTATAACTGTCTCTGATAAAATAAGTGGCATCTCTCTTCCGAAATAGACTATAGAATTTCTCTGTGTGAAATATAAACTTTATTGAAAATTGAAGATTTGTAACTTAGCGTTCAATGGAACTTTGAATTTTGACTTAATTAAATTAAAATGTGAGAAGTTCAATTAAAAATACTGACCCCATAAGGGTTTGTAGTGGGAGTAGTTAGGTACACGACTTTTAATTGTTTTATATACTGGATGTCCCAGACCTAGTGTAAAAAAAATATATATTGGATACTGCATGTTAAACGGGGTAGAATGGAACATAAACGAATTTTTTATCTCAATCTGTTGGGGAGATAGAATTTTTTTTGGTTTTATTTTTAAAATCTTACTTTTTTTTCTGAAAAATGACAGTTTTCTCTACTTCGGTTTAGCGTAGAAACAAAAACGATGATATTTTCTTAATCAGCATTAAATTTTCTAAAAGATGAGATGGGTCTGGTTATTTTAAATCTATCTTTCAGTGGGACTATTAACGGGCTAAACACAAAACATTTATTAAAACTTAAATTTTTAATAGTTTTTGAAAATTCCTCACTCCCCACTGGAGCACCCTAGAAGCTGTCAAATTTCCTAAAAACTGCGGAATTTAGTTAGCTTTTCAATGGTGTAACCCTTGATAAAATTAATATAAAAAGCGTAATAATAATCTAGAATTAAAAAAAAAATCCTACATAAAAGATGTTGAATATAAGCCTGCATCCAAAGTAATGGAGGAAACACGCTCTGCAATAATCCAATTTAATATGGTTCTACAATAATAATATTATTTTTTATCTTCAACATTTTTTATATAGGATTTTTCAAATTTTAGTGGAAAAGAAGAAAAAAGTTTAATTTATTTTAAAGTATCATTTTTGTTTCTACACTAAACCGAAGTAGAAAAAACTGTCAATTTTCAGAAAAAAAGTAAGATTTTAAAAATAAAAACAAAAATAATTCTATCTCCTAAACAGATTGAGATAGGAAACTCGTTTCTGCTCCATTCTACCCCGTTTAACATGCAGTATTACCCAATGTTTTTTTACACTAGGTCTGGGACACCCAGTATATGTTAATATTCAAATTTATTTTTAATAAATCACCAGGAATCCTAATCTTGTTTTAAGTAAAGAGCATGTAACCAGTGCGATTCCAATAGATATATACAAAAATATTAGGGGAAATCATTTTTATAGATACTGCTTTAAACCTTTTTTCTCTAAATGTGTTGTAACTCCAAATTAACTGTCTGAAAATCATGCAGTCATGTGTTTAAGCAATCGTTCTTTATAGTTAATGTTTTTATATAATTTATGAATAAATAAAGTTAAAAATATCCATCCATATAAATAAAATAAAATAATAAATAAATAAAACGAGAAAATCGTAGATGTTTAGAAAAGTTATTAGTTATTCTTGCTGGGTGAGAAACGCCCGCTAAATCCCCATTCAACGGACATTTCACGCATCATTTACCATTTCCAGGAATACTAGTATTTCGTTGAGGTGGGGAAAAATTCCAGTATGGCTCCTGGATAAGAAAATATCTCATTCTCTAGTTCCTTTAAATAATGTTATTTGATCAACGAAATTATAAATTTGTTGACTAAAAAATTATATTTTTTAATTTCTTCTATCTGTTAGGAAATTCAAAATTTAAAATAGGGGAGAGCGGGGTTGGTTGGCAACCGTTTTCACTTTTTTGATTGTTGAGTCGTTCCTGTTAATATAATCCCAATGGGGCTGATACCACTGTAAACTCCAAGCATTAGAATACTTCAAGTATTTTTTTTAACACATAATATTTAATACTAAGATCATAGAAAATTGAAGAATACGTCAATCCAGAGTATGCCAATTAACCCCCTATGTGGGGCAGGTTGGCCTAGAAGGTGGGGTTGTTTAGCCATCTCATTGAAGTACTGCCTGACAGATATTACTTTTATTAAAAGCTGCACTATAATGGTATAATAATTATGAATTGGTTTTTATCAGCTTTTAAGGGAAAATAGAATGACAATAAAAGAAGATAGAATATTAGACTGTCGTCCCTTTCTGCATATGAAAAATTGCTCTAATCCTCCTTGCTGGAACTAAAGACGATTGGTAGTTTCTCCTTTTTTTATGTTTACCTTGCTTTTGTGAATTGCTACTGCGCAAACAAACCCTAGTTGAATAGAGCCAACTAACCCCACAGGAGAGATCATATGAAAGATGGCTGACAGGGGAGAACAATCAAACAAGAAACTGGTTAGTCGAAAGTTTAGGTTTTTCAAAGGAGTTTGGGGCTATGTGAACAGAATCGGAGTCTAATGTTTTGTCATGTCTTTTTATAATAACCAAATTTACTGAAAATATAAAAATTTACTTACATGTTGTAAAATCAATCAATGAAGCACACTCTTCTCTACATTGTTAGCATCGGATTGAAAACTCAGGACAAGAATCCCGAGGCCGACCGGGTCACATGGTACAATAGTGGGGCCTTCACAATAGGTGTGACGGAAACTATAAGCCAATGGCCAACCTACAATTAAATTGTGTGGAGATAATATTTTTGAATATAATTCTTTAATAACTAGGGTCACCTGTGGTATAGTGGTTAGCATAGGTAACTTGCTCGTAGCCAGCCTGGTGCTCCTAGGGTTTTTTAAAGGGAGTAAAATATCCTTGGCTTAGCCGTCCCTCAGAGAGGACGTAGAATGGAGGTCCCGAGCCGATGTCAGGCACCGTCAAAGATCCGTATCATAATTATACCTGGATCGGAAAAATTTAGAACTCCAGTTCTAATCGTCCGATTAGGTATAGCAGCGTAAAACGACGTCAAATAAACAGCATAAAAATATTTATGTTTAAGATAAAATATAGATGAGTGTATGAATCTACAACCGGTGAAATTTAAGAGTTTAAAGAAATAAGATTTATTTGGGAAGCATTATATATTTGAACTAGATATACATTTATTTATTTCATATTAATATAATCTTAATTTGAGGGTGACCACTTTTTTAAATTATTTTTAAATAATTTATTTTTTAAAGAGAAAAGATATGGCTCCGCCGGGAGTCGAACCCGGGTCTCCGCGTGACATGCGCGTATGCTAACCACTGCACCACAAAGCTCTGCTCCAAGCAGAGCCAATCTTTTCTCTTCAAAAATAAATTTTTTAAAAACTTTTATTTATTTACGAATCCAAAAATGTGTCATTTTTGCGTGATTTGCAATATGCAAATTAGCAATAAGCAAATCGGTTGAACTACTATTGGATGAATAGCTAACTTTATACTAAGTTGCATATACTAAGTTATACTAAGTGTGCAGGTAGTCATTTGTCACATAGTATAATGCGTCTGCTATTTTCCTCAATCCCTTGGACTGGAGTGACTGAATTCTTTGGATGTTTGAGGGTTTTGCAGAACACCATAATTCTATCCCATATGTCCATACTGGTCGTGTTAGTACTTTGTAAATAGTAAGTTTGTTAAGTTGTTTCCTTTTCAGTCCGATGTGGGTTCTCCATATCAGTCTCTTGTCCATGAGGACCCCCAACAATCTTGCAGCTTGGGATTCAGGTATTGAAGTATCATTGAAATAAACTTGTGGGCATGAGCCATGGTCGAGGTTGAAGATAATAAATTCACTTTTCATACCATTCATTTTTACCATCCAACTATTCTGGTAGCCCAACTAAATATATCATCCAAGTGGTTTTGAAGGATGGAAGATGCTATATCGGCGTTTCTGTGTGATGTTAGTAGTGCGGTATCGTCAGCGAATGTAGCCAGTAGGGTGTGTTCGTATTCAATGTATATATACGTATATAAAAGAATTATCTATCTACTTGAGTTGAGGCCTAGGAAAAATCTAAGGAGCTCTTATTTCCTTTTATTACATAAAAAAAAGTTAAATAGAACCATAATAAATCCTAGCATATCCCTCTCTGAAACATGGCTCAGAGTTCAGAGAACAACGAAAAGGGAATATTTGTAATTGGAAGAATATACATAGGTCTATATAGGTTCTATATTCGGGACCATTCCTATGACCTATGACCTATCACCATCTTATGAACTAGACCAAGAAAATAGATGACACTTTTGTCTTTTGAACCTCTTTCGCTCACATTAAGTGAAGTAAATGAGCAGCATCTGATCAAATACCGCTAATGCTAATCAGCTTTTAAGCTAAGATTTAAATTAAATCAGCTTGGAAAAATGCAGACTTAGCCAAACTAAAAGGAAATTAACTGTAATCCAATTTGACCTCTAGGGAATTTCAATCTCAAACCGATAACCTTGTTTTATATTTGAAGAATAAATAGCTAATTTTTTAAAAAGGTACGGAAAAATATCTGACATACATATTTAACTCTTTCGGTATTCTAGGTTATCCAAGACAAGAAAACCTCCCATACAGAGCTCTCTCCCATTCAAATGTGTTCTCCAACGTTCCATGGCGATGTGGAGAAACCTCAATCTTTCATCCACATAAACGATTGCGGGGTCGAGCAAGGCTTTCTTTATTAAATGGGAAGTATATTTCATTTTTTTTTTTTTTTTTTCAAGGAACACTATTATCTTAAATTAAAGTGGGTCCTTCTCCCGGTTCAGACGGTTTCCCTAGCCGTTCCATTTTATTCCCTCAAAGAGTTTTTTCATCAACTCGTTCCAATTTGCTCTCTTCTGCTTTAATTTGTAGACTTATTTTTTTTTATTTAATTTTTTCAAAATATTTACAAATTTGAATATTCTCAGATTAATTGTTGTTGAATCATTCGTTTGGAATAGGAAGCAAGAACAGGCTGAGTATACGCTGATGATATGAGCGAAACTAAAAAAGTTATAACAGAATATTTCAAACCTTTCTGTGTCAAGGAGTAGGAAATGCATTTGAAAAATTAAACTTGAAGCGATAGTAAAACGTTTATTACAACGATGAAAATATCGACTATTGGTATTTCGATGGTATCGATAGCTTTAGACCGATATTTCTATTTACGATAATACAGATATTGGGGCTTTCAATATCCCATTCCTACTTTAACCCTTTATAGGACAGCACTACTTATGCTCCAATTTTAAAAATATTTTCAATGAAACAATTCTAGGAGCTTATATTGAGCATGAGAAAAATAATTTTTTGCTTTACAAGTGGGACAAATATCACCCAATGTCCTGTAATGGGTTAAGACCTTACTCTTGAAATTCCGAACACCTTAAAATAATATCTTTAGATTCAATTATTGCTTTTATCTAAAAAATAATTTTATATATATATATATATATATATATATATATATATATATATATATATATATATACAAAAAAATAAAAATAAATAAAAATAGCTATTAAAAAAAATAAATAAATAAAATAAATAAAACAAAAATAAAAATAGCTAATAAAAAAAAACGAGAATATTTCACACATTTTATATTTAAATTACCACCACTCCATGTAAAATAATTATATATATATATATATATATATATAACTTAATAGCAATATGAAAAACTATTAAAAAAAAAAAAAGGATGCCAAAGAGTGACAAAACACAAACATATAATGTAACATTATAAAATACAACAATATACTTAATATAACATTAAAATATAAAAACACAAACATTAAAATAGTTTAAATTTAAAGATCAAAAGGACGTAATAACCGAGTAGTTGATCGTCCAAATAAAATATCAATCTAATCAATCTACAAAATAATAAAACTGACGATTCTGTCATAATTTTATCTGATTTTTTTCTTTTTTTTTTAGAAACATGTGTTCTTGGGGTAGAAGAGACAAATGTGGGTTGGATGGGAGAAGATATGTTTGTTGGAAGACTTGCATGTGATAACAAAAAAACGTTATCACCAATTATCACAAATTATCACCAACGTTATCAACCAATTAGTTACAATCAATGACGGTGGGATGCGCAATTATTGTTTTGTTTTTTCTCTTGGATAGTAACCCTACGCAAAATGAGTTTATTTGTAACATGTGAGTATTCCATGCGATTGGGTGCATAAATGAACATAAAAAAGTCAGATGTGTTATTAAAAATTGTATGATGGATTAAGAAGATAATGCAAAAAATAAAAATAAACGGAATTTCAAAAGCTCTTTTAATATTTTATTAAATTTAAATTAATATTTAGTTAAATTTATATTAGTATTTAATGGTTTAATGTTGAAGTTTAGAAAGGGATGGACCATCACATATTCAAGACGACGAAAAAGAAACTGATAATATTAATAATAAATAAATGATAATATTATAATTAGTGTTTGTTATGCTATTTCTATTATATAATGATACTAATTATTTAATATAATAATATATGTGAAATTCAATAATAAATACAAATTTTTTTTAAATTTTGGTTTGATGAATGGTTTTAACCTTTTAGTGATATGTAGGTAAAACTAAAACGTTATATTTAAGAAATTTTGCTAATTTCATCTTTTAATTCAGGGAACCAAAATCATAGAGCCACTGTTATCCTCTATAGTAATTTAATAATGGCGTTTCTACATTTGGTATTTTTAGCACAAAATTAAAAAAAAATATTACATTATAATAAAAAAAATAAATACCAGACTTTGTTTTATCTCGCTAACCAGTCACTTATTTAAATATTCATGTATATGCTTACGATCTATAATTATCAGTTTTGTAAAGTATTCATTTATTGTCATCCTCTAGCATAGGTACTCAATATATTTGTTTTCTTTTAGCCCTGATGAAGATGGATCGAAACGTTGGCGTTCCAAAATAAAAAAAGTTTTAACTGAAAATCCTGATAATGATTGAACCTATCGCATAGAATAACAGTTGACTATCTCTCAACTGTATAAAAAAATAAAATTAAGCGAGATTATTTTAGAAAGCATATAATGCAAAAAAGATCTCATTCTGGTGGATTCAGATAAAAATTGAGGTTCCTAGATATTAAAGAGGATTGCTTTCTTACGAAATCATTATTTTGATCAAACATGTTGGAATAGATGCCTATTTGCCTCTTATTTGAAACTGGCATTCCCCGTCGCGGCTTTGCCCGCGAGCCCTTAAAATCAATTCTGCGATCATTATCTTGGTATTGATGTAATATAATATGTTAACTGATGTTAAGGAGATTTAGTAGAATCGGAGCTTCCGGTAGGTGGAATGTTAGGGGGGGAAGCTGCCGGCTCGGTAGAAGAGAGGGGGACGCGCAATGGAGAGAGTTCACTAAAACCGCCGAAACAAAAAATTGCTTACTCGTCGTGAACGCTTCATTTTTCGACTTTAAAACATAGTTTTCGAACCCCCGCACGGGCCTTCGAGTTAAACTCGTCGCATCAAGATCTTTAAAATGAGTTCAAATTAGATACTTTTTCTCGAAGTGCAAAAATAGGTGTCCGTTAGAGTTAAACGACAATATCGCCATTTAAACCCCTTACTTAGTGGTTACCTAAATCGCGTTTAAAATCTAAATTCCGAATTTCAAGTTTCTATCATTAGTAGTTTTTGCTCTGCGTTGATTCTGTCAGTCAGGAAAAAGCCTCTTATATATATAGAGATCGAAATAAACACACACCATCCCCAATCATGGGAATCACAGTGTGCATAATTTTTTTTTTTTTTTTTTTTTTTGGGACTTCAAGGCTTCCACTGAAGCCCTATACTGCCCATACTAACACCCATGGCACTGGATGATACTTCTCCTACGAAAGAAAAGCACCACCCAGGGCGGGACTCGAACCCGCAGCTCCGGCATGGGAGTACGGCGCTTTACCGCACAGCCACACCGGTGTGCATAATTTGATTACCACTAATATTTAAATAATCAGTAGCCATATTCTATGTGAATGTCTATTTTAATAATATTGTCTATTTAATACATCAAATAAAAAACATATGGTTTAAAATCTCAAAAATAGGTGTCCGTTAGAGTTAAACGACAATTATTCCATTTAAACCCCTTGGGGTTTAAATTTTTGAAATTCCTTTCTTAGCGGTTACCTCAAATCTAAATTCCAAACTTCAAGTTTCTATCATTAGTAGTTTTTGCTCTGCATTGATTCTATCAGTCAGGACAAAGTCTCTTATATATATGGAGAAGAGATCGAAATAAACACGCACCATCCCCAATCATGGGAATCACAGTGTGCATAATTTGATTACCACTAATATTTAAATAATCAGTAGCCATATTTTATGTAAATGTCTATTTTAATAATATTGTAACGTTAAATCGATATACAAATAAAAAACATATGGTTTAAAATCTCAAAAATAGATTTCTGTTAGAGTTAAACGACAATTTCGCCAGTTAAGCCCCTTAGGGGTTACATTTTTGAAATTCCTTTCTTAGTGGTTACCTACATCGCGTTTAAAATCTAAATTCCGAACTTCAAGTTTCTATCATTAGTTTTTGCTCTGCGTTGATTCTGTCAGTCAGGACAAAGCCTCTTATATATATAGAGATAAGCGCAATATGATCAATTTTATTAATGCGTCAGTAAGATCTTTGTTGAAAAAAAGTAGGATTATCTCTTAAACTACATAATGTTCAGGTCGATAAAATAATCAGGATTTTCAGTTTTATCTTTTTTTATTTAGGAAAGCCAACGTTTCGACCCCTGTATGTGGATCTTCATCAGGGCTTCTGGATCCAGAGTAATACAGATAATATAGATACAGAGACTCAGTATCTACTGCTTTCCTAAATAAAAAAAGATCGAACTGAAAATCCTGATTATTTATTAACCTGAACATTGTATAGTTTCTAAGATCTTACTTTAAATAAAAGTGTTTTTTTTTTCAACAAAGCTCTTACGAAGTTATTGACCCATTGATAAAAAGTGGATCATATTTCTCCTATTTTAAAGAAGAGACAAATGGACATCTATTCCACTATTTATCTATATGTTCGATCAAAATAATGATTATAGTAATAGTTGACTATTACACACCTCTGAATATACAACGTTCATAAAATCCCATTTGGTGTTTTTTGCAGAAAATAATGGTTCCTAGATTTTAAGGAGGATTGGTTTCTTACAAAAATGTCATTTTGACCAAAGCTATTGAAAAAAATGAATGAATGAGTATTCGATTACATACCAGAAATGAAAAAAAAAAAAGTTAGTGCCGAATAATGTTAAAGTTGAGATTGGAACGGATTCTTAAGTATGTTTGACTTAAATGCAAAGAGGATGAGTAGCAGGCGGGAGTTACCAGCCCACTATCAGCTGATTGGAATCCTTTTACCAGACTCTTGAATCTTGTTTCGTGACTTGTCACTTAGGCAACTTCCTGTTTTCCTTGTTAATCTTGTTAGGAGTAAAGAGGAGATTATGCCCAGCTTAGTATATTTGATCACAATTTTCAAAATGGATTCAAAAATCAAAATAAACCACTTTCTAAACTAACCTAACCAAACAAACCAAAGAATGTACCTATATAGTAGGTTAATATAAATAAAAGATAAATAGGCCATGCAATTAAAGTATTTATGGATTTGTAATTATTTATTGCCAAACTCATACCATTCTATTTTTTTTTTTTTCTTTTCTATTTAGAGTGACTTTAAAAGAGACAGTATATAGAGAAAATTTTATTTAATTTTTTTAACGCTATCAAATGGAAGAACATTTCGTATCAACATTACTTCGTCATTCTGAACCATATATTTTTGCATGTCTTGTGTTATGAAAAAACGGAAAATGCAAAATTATCTGGTTTATACATCATTTAATTATAGTTTTATGGCACGACTGATATTAATCATCCGTTGTAAGAGCATCAGTGGTATTTCTGTAAAATATTTTTAAACTATCGTTATTCACTATCTTCTTTCATGATAATGTTATTTAATTCCGGTGAGTTGAATATGTAAATAAATCGCATGGTAATAATTATTATGTGCATAATAATCAGTTATGAAACAAGAATTCCATATCATAAAATTAAAAAAAAAAAAAAAATGAAAAATCAACAATTCATTGATTTTATCTTTCTACTAAGTTCTGGCTACTAATTATTTTTTGAATGATTGCTAGGTTCTTTTTCTTCACTTAGTGAGGAAGAGTGCTTTAATATATAGGGTTTTTTTAATGAAAGAGTCTCTTCCGCGTTTGAAGTTTATTTTTTTTTCCCAACGATTCGAGCTATTGGCTCATCCTCTGGGGTTATCTTATCCTAAGTAACTTCTTTTTTCACGTTAGCCATTTGTCTTATATATTTTTAAAGAGTATATGAATACTTATGTCTCCTTATTACTTATTACATTTTATTGCATTTTTCACATTTTATAGTCTTTTTATTTCACTGTCACATTTTTACTGGTGCTAATAGAATGCAAGTACCGAAGTCCACATATTAGCACCAGTAAAAATGTGACAGTGAAATAAAAAGACTATAAAATGTGAAAAATGCCATAAAATGTAGTAAGTAATAAGGAGACATAAGTATTCGTATACTGTTTAAAAAAATATAAGAAAAATGGCTAACGTGAAAAAAGAAGTTACTTAGGATAAGATAACCCCAGAGGATGAGCCAATAGCTCGAAACGTTGGGAAAAAAATAAACTTCAAACGCGGAAGAGAATCCTTCATTAAAAAAAAACCCTATATTTAAGTGATTAAATTGTCGATTGTTAGCTTTATTATTTTCACAAAAGTTGTTTTCTTTACACTTGAGAGAGAATATAGATTTTACAATCGAAAATCCCTTAGTTATTAGAAATAGCTTTATGTAGTCATTATGTTTTTATTTTACGATACAAAAAATATTTCGTCCTCTCTTTTTTTTTTTTAATTTTTACTAGTTTCATAAAAAAAAAGAAAAAAAAAGTAACACCTGCACACGCAACTAATAGTAAGTTTCTAAGACAAGCCTGGTTTCGGTACAACAACAACCGCCATTTTTAACAATAACAAAGTGCGGGGTCTCAGGGTACAGTAGGTGGCTTAAGTAGGGGCAAGTTCTGCTTTCAAGCTCCTCTTTAAGATAAAGCCCTTCTCTGAAAGGAGCCAACCCCTAGCCGCCATCTTACTTCGGCAATAAATTACAACCTCAATAGGTTATTACTTTCCCTAATATTAACAAGCTGGCTAGAACTATCAGAATTTACAACTAACTATGCCAGACTCCTATGGGTAGGTATATATCATACCTTCCACTTGGAAAGGTAAAGGATCTCATTCATTAAGAGAATTCTAATCCTGATCCGATAATATATTTTTCCAAAACTCTCCACATGAATGAAGCCCGATAATTCTTGATTATTCGATTAATATTCAAAAAAATTTTTGAAGTTCAAATCATTCAACTACATTTTTCATATGATTAGCTGTTAATGAAGAACTTATTCGTTAACTTAGGTAACGAGCTCAGAACTCTGTCAACACCGTAGCAGACGCGTCGTAAGATAAAATTCATGAGTAGAGCTCGGATTCCTTTGCAATTGCATCTTTTTTTTGGAAAGTCAGAATAGAGACAACTCAATTTACTTATCCGAATCAAGTCTAATGGGATGTTTTAATGAAGTTTTATACTGCACGGAATTGCACGTTTTAGTGTTTACTGCACGAAATTGCACGTTTTGAATTTTTATTGCTCGAAATTGCATCATTTGATATTTTAAAGAAACAACATATTACAAATTGTAATTTTTTTAAATACACACCATAATAATAGTGGAAAAATAAATGTAAATATCATAGAAAAAAATAAAGGGAACTTGGGAGATGTAAACCAACACAAACCTCCGATTTCCCAGAAATGCGGATTCAGTGGTTCCTGGATGTTTACATTTTGTTTCTCAATTCCCGTCGTTTTGTCAGTATCAAACCAGCTTCTGTCGAGTATATTGTGACTAAAAATGCCTAAAATGGGAGCAAGTGTGTCTTCGAAAACTGCGGGATCGATTGAAAAATATCCTGAACTCAACAGGGATGGTTTTGTAGTGTTCCGTAAATCTTGTAATATTGCATCTAGTGATTCCATAAGTTAGTATGTTTCCTTTTTTAAGATCTTCCTATTTCCAATAAATGTAATTACAGCTCACATGCGAATATATTACTCTGTATTCCACATCTTCCTCATCATACTGTTCCAATTTATTTACCGGATTTTTTTCAAATATATATCAATGATATTATAAAAAAGATCCAAAATTCAGTGATTATACCAAAACCAATATTATAAAAATAAAAGAGTTTCTATTACAATTTACTCTCCGCTACTTACTTTTTTCCAAAGTAGCTATTATTTGTTCACAAAAATAATTTAATGCCTGATTTTCAAGCAATAAATTTTTATTGCACGTTTTGAAGTTTTTAATGCACCTTTTGAAGTTTTTATTGCACGTTTTCAAATTTTTACTGCACGAAATTTCGAGCTTTATTCATGAGGAATGAACAAGACATCTAGAGCTTAAGAATGTTTTAAGCCAAATCAGTTTTTACAGAAAGGTGCACAGTCTCGGAGCTTTTCTAGTCACATCATTTGCGAAGAAGTGGTGGTTTATTGGTGCTTAATGGCGTAGAAGCATCACTTGTCATTAACGCCAAGTTGACTTTTATTTTCTATACTTCTATTCATCTGAAATTTCCGATAATGAGTTGTTCCATTTTAAAAATTTGAATACTGATTCTATTTTCCTATTATCACCTATCACCTATAAAAATTGACACTGATTCTGACCTCAATCCGACCCATGATTTATCGTGACTATGCAGTTGTATTATTTACATTTCAGTGGTTTATCCAGGAAATTATAGGGCCATATCATTTATAAACGCGGTAGAGAAGCTTTACACAGGTCTCCTATCTGAAAGGCTGAATAATTGGGTAGAGGAAAACAAGATATTAGATGAAAGCCAGGCAGGCTTTAGGAGAGGTTATGGAACTTGCGATAATATATTTGTCTTAATGAATTTAGTGCAGCAATCCGTATACGCTAGGAATAAAAAAGTTTATACAATGTTTGTCGACTTTAAATCAGCTTTCGACACTATCAATCGTTCAGCATTAATATACAAGCTTGAGAGAATGGGCGTTTCTTCGAAGTTCCTAACGCCTTTAAAAAATATCTATACTGGCACAAACGCGGTTATTTGGACACAAAAAGGAATAACTAAACCCTTTTCGACCATTATAGGCCTAAGACAAGGTTGAACACTGAGCCCGATTCTATTTTCACTATTCATAAATGATTTAGGAAAAGAAATAAAAAGTTAAAAAAAAAGGTAAATAAATAGTAAAAAAGGTAAGTAAATAAAAAAGGGCAATAAAAGTTGGCCACACTATAGTAAACGTGTTAATGTTTGCGGATGATATAGTTATGATCTCAGACACTCCAACCAGGCTTACAGATATGATAGCGAAACTGGAAAGGTATCTAGTTAAATGGGGTTTGATATTAAATATAAACAAAACAAAAATAATGATATTTAAAAAGGCAAAAGGGAAGGCAGATAGGTTTAAATACAAATGGAAATATCAAGGGGAGGAGATTGAGGTTGTGAAGCAATATAAATATTTAGGTAACATACTTACTGATAATCTCTCACTGAAAGATCACTTTAAAGAGAAAGTGCAATCCGCCAAGCTAGCCATCAATAGTGTTTGGTCAGATGTATTTTGCAACAATAAGGTGCCCATTACTGCAAAGTATAATCTCTTTAACTCAGTCGTTTGTTCGGCATGTTAAAAGGGGCGCAAGTCTGGGGGGGGGGGTATCATAACTATCAGGAGCTTGAGGGTCTTCATAGATTTTTTTTAAAAAAGCTATTCCGTCCACCACCTAACACACCTAATTATATATTGTACTTAGAGACAGGTAGAAATTTACTGTACCACAATTCCTTGAAGTTGCATGTAAATTACATTTGTAAAAGACTGAGTTACAGCTGTACTCGTCTCCCGTTTGTAGTGGCTCTGGAATGTATAAAATCAGATTATAATTTTTGGTTTAAGGAATGGCAAACACTAGCAAATATGTTGGAATGCACTTTAGATATTGTATTTGTATCAGTGGAACGTTGGCGCAACCAAATGTATAATAGTTATAATAGGTAAAGCCCAAGAATTTTTTAGAATAGAGTTGATGGTATCGGTCTTAGCCGCTGAATATCATTTGCTGTACAAACAATTAGATTTTAAAGTTAGTTACATTAATAATGAACATAGCATGGACTTAATCCAAACAATATTTAAAACAAGAGGTGAATTGTAAAACTTCAATAGTAAACCTTGGTTGGAGGACAATGTTTTATACATGCTCCATGTGTAATATAAATGAGGATGAAGATACATATCACATAGTAGCCATGTGCCCTATCTTCAATTCTTATAGAAATAAATATTTTGGCTCTAATCAGCTAAGCAAGCATCAAATTATAGATTTTTTAAATGGGAAGGATTGGCACAGGCTATATGGGTTTATGAAAGGTGTTTTAATCTACAGAAATTATTTAATTGCAGAATTTAATTTTAATTAAAATTTAGATTCATAATAGATTAACAGATGTGTAAATTGTATTAAGTATCTTTTTTATGTTTATTGAAGGCCTTTATTTTTTATTTAGAGTTTTTAAGTTTGTTTTATTCTTTTATTATTTAAGTCTAACCTAAGATGTTTATAGAGGCAACTCCTGGCAGACCGTATTAACCATTGTCATAGTGTGTTTTTATTGTAATATAAATTACTTTGTATAGCTTTACTATATAATAAAACATGATTATCTATCTATCTATCATTTCAGTCGTTCCTTCCTGATAAGGTAGGAGTATGAAAGTCTTGTATGAACTTTCCTCAGGGGGTATCAGCTCGATCTGCTCTCTTCGGTATTTTCGAACGGATGTACCCCAGGGCTTTACTTCTCTCTTAATAGCTTGTAATTTTCTTGGTGGGCTCTCATTCCACACCGACTTCCACGGTACCTTTAAATTGCTTTACGAAGGGATTGCTTAGATCTTACGAAGTCAAAATAGCTTTGCCGAGACCGGGCAGTGTGAGTGCTTCTTTTGCAAGAGGAAGTGGTCCGTATTCGACTGATGAATGGGCAGTCAAAACTGATCTACCTCAACCTCATTGATAAAACGTCTGCCCACCAATACAGCATGGTATCAAACACTGTTTCATATGTTTCAAAAGTGCCCATTCTACGTTCCGGAAGCAAATTTAACAGGTATATCCCATTTCATTTAAAACTTCACTTCAATTAATCGAATCACACATGAATTCAAGCTCAATACTTAATTGATTCATACGGATTTTTCTTTAAAGTAGTGTAGCAGAGATATATAAATATTGGCTTATAGTGCATTCATATTTCTTCGCTTAAACTATTAAAACAATCAAGAAAGGCGAACATTTTCCCAATAATATAAATGTTAGGAACTATAAGAGGCGCATATCTATGACTGAAACAGGCTAATGAATCACTAGAATATTCATGTTGGAACATAAATACAACAGGTTAAGAGGTACAACGCTTACAATACTAAAAAAGGTAAATTTATCACCAGAAAGAACACGTTGGGAACTTATCTGACAATGATGAATAAATAACTGTTTCAATTAAGTATTTTTTATTAATGTTTTGTTTTAGTATTGACGCATAAAACAGAAAGAAAGCCATCAGGGATATGTTTAAATTGACAAATTAAAATTTTATGTGGGGACAGAGCCTAAGATACTTCGATTCCTTGTTGTTCGAAAACCAGGAAAGAATCCCGTAGATTCTAAAATACCCATAGAAACCGATGGTGAGAAGGAAACGGAATGATGAAGGAAACGGAAAAAAAGGTTATGTCAGCTTCTTCTCTATCAATCAG
The DNA here is from genome assembly GCA_911387785.2 of Aelia acuminata. Classification (NCBI taxonomy): domain Eukaryota; kingdom Metazoa; phylum Arthropoda; class Insecta; order Hemiptera; family Pentatomidae; genus Aelia; species Aelia acuminata. The sequence goes on from OU426980.1 coordinate 20,235,467, forward strand.
GAGAGAACTGAAGAATTGACTGCAATCAACATTGATATAGCGTACTGATAAGTTGCGGGGACGGAGCCTGCAAGTTTTTTTCATTAACACGTTCACCGCGGCGTGTACCACCGGTGGCCCGCACTAGACTGCCGCATCGGATACTTTAGTCAATTACAAAACTTTTCACGACGATGTATAAGGAGGTAGGATTGTATTGTTTATTTTATTATTGTTATAGTGCATAATGTCCTTGAATAACTCCCGTCCGACAGAGCGAAAATCATAACTCCCTTAGCAGCTAAGGACTCTGTTCGAAAGTTGCACGGAGAAGCTAAGCGGGTCTGCCGGCTTTTACCCTCCCCAAGCTAAGGCGTATAGGGCCACCATCCGCCGCTGACTGCCTCAACTTCTTCAACTCCTCATTACCTTTTCCGACTGTTTCTTATTAGTTTTATTTAATTTTTATGATTCTATAGTGCCTTTGTCATTATTTCAATAAATCAAAATTCTAGATTATCGATTGTAATGAAAGATGACTTGATTATGAAGATAATGATAATAAACGAAATTATTATAATTTTATTACTGCTCAGGAAAGAGGTTTCACCACATGACAAAAACAACACCAAAACTAGCGAAAAGCAACCTAAAGGCCCCTAGTAAATGTACTTATTAAGTCTCTGAGGATCCGCTTGGATGTGCTTCAGTCAGGAACATTTATCTCGTGTGAAGCTGGAGACGTTAAATAAGTGAGAAACCGGTAGCGAGATATACCGTCTTCCGCTACTTGGGACTGGTGGCCCGCCACGCGTAACCTCGTCATCCGCATATAGGGACCGTTTTTGCCCCCCTCCCCCCCCCCCCCCCGAGATATATCCTCCAGAGCCATTAAAGGGTTAAGTTAAGAGCCTGCCAATGGATGAGGAGCATGAATTATAGTCCCGGCCTGAACTTGTTAAAGTATCGTTTCATTGAATTAAGATATGTGTTTGGATGTTTTAGGGTGGTGTACTGCTTCTAGTAGATGCGTCTTTTTCCCAAATGTTTATGGAGATGTGTCATATCATGCATGCATGTTTTTCTCCTCACGATGTCTTTGTTGGATCAAGTTCGACATGGTCAAAAACAATTGAGATTGTTTAGGACCATACAAATGATCGACCAGATTAATCGAAAGAAGCGCGGAAAGGCGGAGGTTGGAGGATCTGGAGAGTTGAAAGAGGGGAAGTATATGAGTGATGGAGAGAGAAGTGAAAGAGAATGGGGAATCAGATAAATGTGGACAGTGTATCGGAAGGAACAGTCAAACTGTCATTAGGAGAGATAGGGGCCGTAACCTGGGGATGGTTTGGGGGGGGGGGGGGAGGGGTTCAGCTGTGCTTGCTCAATAACTACAGGCCGCTCTGTTAACGAGCTAGTGGTCAGTGCTGTCTCTCTTAGGCCCCTCCCTCTCTTCCCAACCAGCATCTGTTCCACGCAAATAAATGCTGACGAACGAACCCGGAACAAAGAATTATAATACAATAGAACACTCCGCCATTACTGAGCATGAATATGTTCTCTCATTTTTGTTTGTTGATTTCAGGCCAAACGTTTCAGTGTTAAAAAAAAAAAAAAAAGCAGTAGGGGAGAGCGGGATTGGTTGGCAACAGTTTTCACTTTTTTGATTGTTGAGTCGTTCCTGTTAATATAATCCCAATATGGCTGATACCTCTGTAAACTCCAAGTATTAGAGTATTTCAAGTATTTTTTTCAACACATAATATTTAATACTAAGATCATAGAAAATTGAAGAATTCGTCAATCGTATGCCAATTAACCCCCTATGTGGGGCAGGTTGGCCTAGAAGGTGAAATTGTTTAGCCATCTCATTCAAGTACTGCCTGACACATATTATAGTTATTAAAAGCTGCACTATAATGGTATAATAATTTTGAATCGGTTTTTAACAGCTTTTAAGGGAAAATAGAATGACAATAGAAGAAGATAGAAGTTTAGACTGTCGTCACTTTCTGCATAGGAAATATTGCTCTCATTCTCCTCGCTGGAACTAAAGACATTCGGTAGTTTCACGTTTGTTTATGTTTACCTTGCTTTTACGAATTGCTACTGCACCAACAAACCCCACTTGAAGAGAGCCAACTAACCTCACAGGAGAGATCATATGAAAGGTGGCTGCCAGGACAGGGGAGAACAATCAAACAGGAAACTGGTTAGTCGAAAGGTTAGGCTTTTCAAAGGAGTTTGGGGCTATGTGAACAGAATCGGAGTCAAATGTTTTGCCATGCCTTTAAACCAAATTTACTGAAAATATAAAAATTTACTTACATGTTGTAAAATCAATCAATGAAGGAGACTCTTCTCCACACTGTTAGCATCGGATTGAAAACTGAGGACAAGAATCCCGAGGTGGAGCGGGTCACATGGTGCAATGGTGGAGCCTTCACAATAGGTGTGACGGAAACTATAAGCCAATGGCCAACCTACCCCCTATGCCAACCAACCCCGCTCTCCCCCTACCGATTGAGTCAAATAATTTTTTTTATTTTAGGAAGGAGCACGTTTATATCTCCTTAAAATGTACTCTTCTTTACCGAAATTGCAAGTATGGACCTGAAAATGAAAATTACTTCATCGAATGCGGTGCAAACAGGGTAAATAATCGTCCTAAACGTCAAAATCGAGGTGGAGGAATGATGATTCGGGGAGCAATTACTCCGTCAGGGAAGTACCTTCTGTTCCGAGTCAACCAGCGGATGAACAGTGACTTTTGTATATAAAACTTATTCAAGAAAAAGTGCACCCATGGCCTGAAAGTGTTCACGATTCCCAATGGGGATTATTGTTTTTTGCAAGATAATGCCCCCCGTCACACCTCTCATAAAACAGAAGCTGCTTTACGAGAAATGAATACTGATGTTTTGGACTGGCCGGCACGATCACCAGACTTAAGCCCGATTGAAAACTACTGGCAACATCTTTCCGAGGAAGTTTACAGGTACTTTTCAGAGTGTTGAAGAACTATGGAGCAAAATTTGAATGGCGGCAGAAAAAATGAAAACTGAAAAACATGATTTACTAAGAAATCTTTCTCAATGAACAAAAGGTTGTTGTTGGTGATAGACAATGAAGGAAATACCATTCAATACTAATGCCATAAGTATCGTAAGTGTTTAATTAACTTTACTAACTTTTATGTACAATTTATAAGGTGTGCACTTTTTTTTTGGTCACTTTGATTTCATTGAAATAACGCTACGTAGTTTTCATTGTTATCAAATAAAAATAAATCTATTTTTAAAAAAAATCACATTCTTGTTTTTTGTTGTTTAGAGGCTTAAAACGTTTGAAAAAATCACATTCTTTATTTATTCTTTACCCACAACTATTTATTATTATACTAAGATTCGTAGTATAAAACTACATAAATCTGGGTGTGCACTTTTTTTTTTGTCCAGGAGTGTAACACACTAGGATTTTTCTCGTATTCGATGTTACTAAAACCGTTAGAAACATTTACGGCTCTTACAATCCATATCGATCACTTTAGATTTTAACTATTTGTAAAAAAGACAGGAGACGGAAAAATTCCAAGATTTTATTTTACATACGTTATTACTAATTCGTTAACGGAGGTGGCTTTTGTGTCATTTATGAGCTACATATCAATAAACTACATAAACAAATATTTAACAAGATAAACTACATAAATATCAGACCCCAAATCCTTTTTGACAAGGAGTTGAAGTGTTCACTACTCTTATGAATTTCAAATAAAATCGATAGCAAAATTAGGTGAAAATTTTGAAGAGTTTATTACTTACAATATTCCCATTAAATGTTTATGAATTTAGTTAAACTTAATTTTATCAGGGTTTAAAAACTATCATAACAGGATTCAACTATTTTGAGGGGTCATGGAGGTTTTTTTGATTTTTTCATTAAGATTGAATGGAATTCAATCAATAAAATTAGAATTAAAAATGCTTGGCTATGCCGTCCCTCGGATAGGACATAAAATGGAGGTCCCGAGCCTGTACGATGTCAGGTACTCGTTAAAGATCCCTACCCTAATTATACCTGGATAGGCAAAATTTAGGCCTCCCACGGTAGCATCGTAAGATTAGCCTAAGTAGTATAAAGGGACTTTAAACAAACAAACAAATTATGACAATTTTATATTTTGAGATATAAAAGATGTTTTTATTGATACTAAGATCGATAAATTAGTTCTTGATGGATCGAGCTTTATAAAAATGAATAATATGATTTATTTTTGGGCATTTCAGTCTCTGAAATCAAATCAAGTAATAAAATATTTCAAAGGCGAGTTCTAGTATGGGAATATATGCAACATTATTGTTTCCAAAGGTTCGCCCCAAAAAGAATTATTTAATTACTGGCGATAACGTGCTTTTTAAACCGTGGAGCACAGATGTACTGGTAATATTATTAGAAAATAACCAGCATATAATTTATTTTTCGGCCACAAAAATAAGTAGAACTTTGAGTCTTTGGGAGTGGCAGGTGCTAGCATTGCCCCCTTGTCGTTACTTAGAACCTGTTAGGGATTTGGTGTGAAAGATGACGATTCATCTGTCATTCCCCTGTAAAATGTTCAAAGTTGAGGCAGGGATTCTTCTGTAGTTCTTGCTTGAGTGGTAAAAAATTCTTACTTGAAAGAGAGGTACTAATATTCACGACACGGTTGTTAAAGAAATCATCGTTACTGGTTTTATAGGAAGCTTTAAAACTACATATTTGATGTAATATATTATATTAAGTTAAAGGAAATGTATACAACTATAAATATCAACCAATTGAAGTCATCCAAAAGAAAATATTATGGCTAGGGATGGTTAGGGATGGTTAGGGATGAATTGAAATCCAGCCTGATTATATACTATGACACATGTTATATAGAAAGAGCATTAAACGGCCAATATCATCTAATCTATTAACAATTATCTTTTAATTTTGATTATATTCATTCGAATCTATCTATATCTGATATAGGCATCATATTTAAAGTTAGAGGTTCTTATCAACTTGAATTACCGACCAATTATTCAGGGGAATAATTACAAGGAAGAATTGTTCAATGTGCAATATTGAAGAGAAGGAAGAGTTGTCTGGCTGGTCTGATCTATCAGCGATGATGTCTTTTTTTTTTTTTTTTGTTATAGGTGACCGTATAAAATCAGTGTTTTTATAAAATCAGTATCAGGTATGAGGGCGATGTTGATCATATTTTCATGACATCACGACCACGCTATAAGATTTTTCTTGCTTTGATTTATAGCATTGAAACTCATGGTTGATCAGACTTTTATCATTTTCTTTTAACTTACTAATAACGCTAGACTACATAAATAAAAATTTTCGTGAATTTTACGACCCTGAAGTAAAATTGGTTTTTAATTGAGTATTATTATAATTTTTCTTTTCTTCTAAATTTGGTAGGAAGATATTTATATTATAAATTATGATAAACTAGCAATGTATCTTCCTTCTTTACACAACAAATATTAATTTTCTACATCATAACATTGTTAACGTTTTGGGGCTGTGTCCCCATTCTCAATACCTGTACATTAATTTGTATCCTTTTAATTTAATGATCTAATCACTAGTTTAATAATTTAGATAAAATAAATAAATTATAACTTACATAAATAATTTCTCAATTGTATGATTGGCAGTCTTTTAATAAACTTTACAATACCATATCAATGTCATATGCTAAAATACACTGTTATACATTTTCTATATGTCAGCTCATACTTGTCCATTTCCAATTGACTAAAGGCTGATGGACTTTGTCATCGATATTTTCACTCTGTTAACACTAATCCCCTGCCCCCCAGCTGACTGTGATAATTATGTTTTTTTGTAATTATTATTTCACTATTGTTGATTAAAATCTTTTTATTTTATTTAATATATCCATATAATGGGTGCCTAAGTTTTTCGTACCCGTTTTATAATTGAGTGTAAATTTTTTTTTTTGGTTATATGTATAGCCTCCAGTAATGTTCTATTTTTTGTATTACTTTCTATGTCCATTATATTGTTTTTTTTTTTTCAAAATTATATTAAGTTGTAATGTGATACTATGGAATGCTAGTGCTGATGTGTTGATGTTTTTTATATTTTTACAGTTTGATAGGAAGAGAAGAGCGGGGTTGGTTGGCATAGGGGGTAGGTTGGCCATTGGCTTATAGTTTCCGTCACACCTGTTGTGGCGCCATCATGTGACCCGCTCGACCTCGGGAGTCTTGTGCTGAATTTTCAATCCGATGCTAACAGTGTAGAGAAAAGTGTGCTTCATTGATTGATTTTACAACATGTAAGTAAATTTTAATATTTTAAGTAAATTTGGTTTAAAGGCATGGAAAAACATTTGACTCCGATTCTGTTCACATAGCCCCAAACTCCTTTGAAAAACCTAACCTTTCGACTAACCAGTTGTGATGATCTCTCCTGTGGGGTTAGTTGGCTCTCTTCAACTGGGGTTTTTTGGCGCATTAGCAATTCACAAAAGCAAGGCAAACATAAACAAAGGTGAAACTACCAATTGTCTTTAGCTAGCAAGGAGGATGATAGCAATTTTTCTTATGCAGAAAGTGACGACAGTCTAAACTTCCATCTTCTTCTATTGTCATACTATTTTCTCTTAAAAGCTGTTAAAAACCGATTCAAAATTATTATACCAAGCTTTTAATAACGAGTGTAGGTGTAAGGCAGTACTTGAATGAGATGGTTAAACAGCCCCACCTTCTAGGCCAACCTGCCATACATAGGGGGTTAATTGGCATACTCTGTATTGACGAATTCTTCAATTTTCTATGATCTTAGTATTAAATATTAAGTGGTAAAAAAAAATACTTGAAGTACTCTAATACTTGTAGTTTACAGTGGTATCAGCCCCATTGGGATTATATTAACAGGAACGACTCAACAATCAAAAAAGTGAAAACTGTTGTCAACCTACCCCGCTCTTCCCTATATGTTGCTTTAAACTGGTCTTAAATTTTTTTTGACGTTTCTCCAATGTATATTTTTTCACAATCGATCCAATCAATTTTCTACAAAAAACATTTTGTTTTTCATAAGTACCTATCTATCCTATCTTTCATATTACTTAAATATTTATTAATATTATTTATTACTATTATATAATCCTAATTTTGTATCTTCCAGGTCATATTCTTTGAGAGTCTTTTTTATATGCATAGGATACAAATAAAAAAAAAAAAATACATACAATTTCTAGTCAAACTTTGTATCATGTGAACTTAGCGTCTTAGACATCTGTAAGATAAACAAAATTGTGATATCCTTGATGTTCCATTTCCATTCAAGCTCATTTTAACTACCTAGGCCTCCCACTTCTTCTTTTTGTCACTGAGGCTCTTTCCTCCTCTGATAAAATAAAATGAGCCATTAGTTCTTGAGGCACATGCCGGCATCAGATTGCTGTTTTGTAGATTTACTTCTATTACAATTAATAGAGCAGAGCAATTACAGACAACCAGGAAAGTAGGAACAGGAACAGGAACAGGAAGGTAGGAAGTAAGTAGTTAGCCAGAAACCACATAATTATGCATAATTATAAAGCCATCGGCGGAGTAAGTCACCCAATATCTACATAATCTATTTCATCTCCATCTACTTTTCATCACATCTCCACAACAGGCTTTGACCTTGTATACAAAGTAATACCATAGTAACCATTTGTAGCTGTAACATTTCTATTTATTTTATTACAATAGATTTCTACAGAATTTATGTTTCATATAAATTTATCTATATACAGTCCCCTCAGTCCACCATCTATGTATTTTCATTTACAACTTAATCCCTTTGAAGTGTTTTTTTTTTTTTTTTTTTTTTTTATAAGATCCCAGTTAAATGTAGAATGTTTAAATAGTTTCACGAGAACAAATAAAAAAAAAATAATAATAAAAAAAAAGAAAACTAAACCAAAAGCGCGAAAAAACAACAACAATTGTTTCCTAAAAAATAAGTACTTACCATAGAACAGGACTTCTTTGGATGTCAAAACATCTCTAAGCAAGATGAATGACTTTTTAATAGAATTAAGAAAAAAGAATAGTTGAATTATAGTGAAATAAATGCTAAATTTTCAATAAAAAAATTACTGAATTTCATAAAAATTTCACAAAGTGGTGCACAATATTTTTTACAGAGGGTTGATATGTGGAAAAATATTGATTTTTTTGATCGAGTAACTGTTTCAAAAGCATTCGTTATATACAAGAAAAGAATAGATTTTATTTGATTTTGGGAAATCCCCATACAAATAGAGTCGAGCAATAATAAAGTATTAATAAAAGTAAATAAATTAGATAAAGAACAAAATAAGGAATAAACACATATAAATGTGTACATGCAGATATGCATGTGTACATGTGCATAAAAATACATATTGTTATAAGGATATAAATAAAATTATTTCCTAAAATTAATAGAGCATAGGTAATTTTAATGTTAGCAAAATTAATGTACATATATGTATTTTATACAAAAGCCAATATACATACGTACATTCATTCATAAGATATTCATAATTCTTCCTAACTCAATATACATAATAGTAAATTCTTGAATATAATATTAAAGTAAACAAAACAAACCTACTTAAACGAATTAAAATTTTAAAAAAATCAACCATTATTATTTACATTTTGCAATTAAAAAAAGACTATTCTTGTATAAATATATAAAAAGGTTCCTTAATTTTAGGCAATCTTCAACATACCTAAATAAATCATTAAATTTATTTTTATTTCCTATTAGTAACAGTTGCTCTATTTTGTCTTTAACATCGATAATATTAGCAGTATATTTACCTAAATATTTATTTCTGTAAATATTGTATGTATATAGGGCATTTTAATAGAAAGTGATATAGATTTTCGGGCTCCCGCATATTACAAAAAGGTCACTCAGCACTACTATCTCGATAGTTATTTTGAAAACCATACGAAGTTACTTCTAAGCTGTCAGGTTGACATAACCTCAGTTAAGGCTAATCACTCTATTCTTCTTTATTGGGGAATTCGTTATACACAAAATTACGCCACAAGTATACTTTGCCAGTTGTGAAAAGGCACTGAAAGGTTAGTGACGATGAGTCATGTTTTCTTAATCTTTTCACTTTGTTATATTCAGGGTTGTGGTGAAAATAAGGAACGTTTGTACTCAACTGTTAATCACTATTTCATTATGTCTTGAGAAACATCGAAAAATAGGCTCTCCAATCAAGTCAGTCATTTCTTAACCAAATGACCCTAAAACGTTTATGTGCATTCTTCACGATTTTTTTTACGACCGCGTTTAATGTATAGCTAAGTGTAATTAAATAATGGGAAGCGGGGTTGGTCGTTGGTAATGCATTGAGCTGCTGGGCTTAAGGTCCCGAGTTTGAATCTGGCTTGACAGGATATCTTTAACCCTTTGCACTCGAGTTTTCCGGAGCGGAGCCATTTAAAATTTGTCTTCAAACTCAAGGGCCCCGCTACGGAGAAAATGCAAATAATTTTAGTTTTTAACATACAAGGACATAAACAAATCGTAAAAACTATTTATAGGACATTTCGCTTTTGGTGATAAATGACGGTCGCGGCTCGCGGTGTTTTTCATTATTTTTATAGTACGTTAATCTTTTTACATCGGCTATATTTTGTGGTTTTAATTCATCTTTTATTTCCTCAATCGTACAATAATTTAGTTCGGGGCACCAAATAATTCCTTTACTTTGATTTAGTTTCCCATGTGCTTCTTCTTTAACCGGAAAGTTATTAAGTAGATTTTCACATTTTCGGAGCTTTCCTGATTGGATATCTGAGAAAACTTCAACTAAAAGGGTCCAATCTCGTAATGTTTTAACTGTTTTTACTTCTCCAATTAGATTGTTTATCCTTTTATATATAAGGAATGGCGAAACCTTTGTGAAATCTAAGGAATTTCCATCGTTATCCGCTCCGGTTCTCTTAATTTTCAAAAATTTCAAAAAAACACCATTTTTAGATCTATTTTCGGTATTTTATAAAATTATAAGAAAAAAAGATATAAGATTTAAAAAATAATAATTTTAAAATTAATATAAAATTATAAAAAAAATATTAAATTTAATTTTTTTGTTTGTAGCTGTGTTCTTGAAGCTTTACAAATATATATAATCTAAATTTCTTTACAATTCCTTACTTGGTTCTAAAATTTTAGTGTATAATATTACGTTTTCAGGGTGTACGTTTTCGCGAATAAATTGCGTCGGGTTGTCGGTAGGTAACGTCCGAAACGGTGTCTAAGGGTTAATATTCTGTAACATATTACCTCTGTGGCTGATAGGCCCTCCTGGTGCAGATCCAGCCTCTATAGAGTGGGTACCTTTAATAGAAAAATTAAGAGGAAAAAGCCTGGCGGTTGAGCGTGATTATGGTAAAATCACATCCTTGCAAGACCGCTGACCAAGAAACTGTACTTATTGAACCTTTATGGGTTGTAGTGGTACAGTTTTTAGTGTTTAATCAAACGAAAAAAAAAGGAATAAGAAAATAGTAGCAAATTTATTGAGAGACGAATTCAACAGATTTATGGAATTTTTCGTTTTTAAGAATACTGAGTGACTAACTGATCTTCAATTTTATTTTTTCTGGCGGGAGGCCGATATCGGCGGAGGCTACGTTAATAGAAGGGATGATAGGCCCAGGGCCCTTCCGACATGACAAAAGAAAAAGGTTCTTTGAGACCGCCTGAGATGGAGATGGGATAGGTCCGCTATCGCTAATCCCAATCCCAAGTCTAGCCTATCTCTAGGATTAGGCTAGGCAATGACTGGCTTTCTATTCCAATGAATGCTAGTCATCCATCCATCATTATCTCAAATACAAAAAATAAAATAATTTTTTATACCTATAGTAACAATAGATATTTTGACCAGATATCCTTGTATAAAGTATTTGCTTTGATATCCAGAACGTTCAATTTACAGAACCGCAAATATCTATATATAATTGAATGATACTCGTATTAACCCTTTGCACTCAGCAGAAAAAATAAAATTGAGGATCAGTTAGTCACTTTGTATTCTTAAAAACGAAAAATTCCATAAATCTGTTGAATTCGTCTCTCAATATATTTGCTAGTATTTTCTTATTCCTTTTTTTTCCGTTAGATTACACATTAAAAACTGCACCACTATAACCCATAAAGGTTCAATAAGTACAGTTTCTTGGTCAGCGGTCTTGCAAGGATGTGATTTTACCATAATCACGCTCAACCGCCAGGCATTTTCCTCTTAATTTTTCTATTAAAGGTACCCACTCTATAGAGGCTGGGTCTGCCCCAGGGGCCTATCAGCCACAGAGATAATATGTTACAGAATATTAACCCTTAGACACCGTTTCGGACGTTATCTACCGACAACTCGACGCAATTTATTCGCGAAAACGTACACACTGAAAACGTAATATTATACTGTAAAATTTTAGAACCAAGAAAGGAATTGTAATGAAATTTAGGTTATATGTATTTGTGAAGCTTCAAGAACACATAGTTACAAAAAAAAGTTAATTTTTTTAAATTTTATATTTTTTTTTATAATTTTATATTAATTTCAAAATTATTTTTTTTTTAATTTTATATATTTTTTTTAAATTTTATTATAAATTATAATAAAATACATACCCTTTGCACTCGAAGTTTTTTTTCATCCATATCTCCAGCAACTCGAAGCAATTTTAGGGAAAAGATCATTTTTACATGCAAGATAATGAAATACGCATTAAAAGAGAAGCCATCGTTGTATGTTATTATTTTTTTAAATTGTTCATGAATTCAAATGTTATAATATAAAAAAAAACAAAAAATTATAAAATTATTACATTTGTGTAATTGCCCCGAACTAAATTATTGTACAATTGAGGAAATAAAAGATGAATTAAAACCACAAAATATAGCCGAAAACACCGCGAGCCGCGACCGTTATTTATCACCAAAAGCGAAATATCCTATAAATAGTTTTTTTTCGATTTGTCTATGTCCTTATATGTTAAAAACTGAAAATTATTTGCATTGTCTTAAAATTTTAAATGGCTCCGCTCCGGAGACCTCGATTGCAAAGGGTTAAATTATTTTTTATTGAACCTTCCATCTAATTATGTTTTTTTCTTAAGCTATTTCGATGTTTATCAAGTATAAAATATAAAGATTCCAAGAGAAAAATTAGTAATATATCATTTGGTACCATTTATCATTTTTAAAATGGACTCAGGAGACTGTCATTTATTGAAAACACTTACATAAGTGGTTTATCGAGTTTATAGGGTTCACCCGATTCATGTCATCTAACGTATACTCCGCTAATTTGTCATCGTATTCCCCGGAATTTCCCTGGGATTAAAAAAAAAAAAATAAAAAAAGTAATATTGATTAATAAAAAAACGCAAGATTGATGGTTGTAGGTGTCAATTTAAGCTCGTGCTAATTAAAAAAAAAATTCAAATGGCGATCGGCAAATGTGAAACCACAAAGTTGGATGGATATTAAAATAGATGTATTTTATTACCCGAAATATTTAAAATCAAGGTGTTATAAAGTAAATAATAAAGATAATGCATTCTTTACCTTGAGCTAAACGATCTTTTATTTTTAATACATTTTAATTTCTAAAATAAAAAAAGAGATAGGTATACTAAGCCCTTAACTGGAACATAACGGGTCAAAATGACCCAAGACATTTTAAATTATAAAGTACTGCTCTCTGGTAACTGGAAACTGCACTAAACTTATGTTATTCCTAGATTTAGGCCTATTCTATCAGTTAGTTCTAAATTTATTGCGTTGTAAGCAACCTGTGATTTTATTTTAATTTTTTGGGGTCATTTTGACCCTTATAATCCAGTAACGTTACAGTTTTGTTTTTCATATAGGGGTTAATTTTTTCATCTTGCTGTGTCATTATCATGGCTAATCATGGATTTTATGATTAAATGGAATTATTTAAAAATAAAAAATCTTTCTCCAGACGGGGAGATCGAGTCTCGTCAAGATAAGGGTGTAAAATTTGAAAATAAAGAAAGAAAGCGATGCTATTTGTGCGTGAATAATGACAATAAATACTCTATTACTTGTGACATGTGTAAGAATATTTGCAACGAACACAGCCAATCAAAAAGAATATGTTTAGAGCGTAAAGGTGAGTTGCCTATAAAACACCCTCTCCTACATGACCTATAATATGTGGTCAGCAATTTTCCTGTATTTGATAACATATATATATATTTTTTTTTAGGTGAAAATAATATTGATGAAGATTAAAGAAAATGTAAATAAAGCTGAAGTAAAAAAAATATATAGCGATAATGTACATTAGAATTAGTTAAACTAGAATTTATGCATTATACCAAATTATACCTTGTCATAAATTTTATATAAACCTTTATAAGCTTTAAAGTGTATATTTGAATATGTTAAGAGTTATTAATATTAATATGCAATTTTCTAATTTTTTTAAAATTTCTTATTAATTATTATTCCTGATTAAAATAAAATGGGTCATTTTGACCCAATAATCCAGTCGTGTTGATAAAATCATGGGTGTTGATAACATCATAAAACATGTTCCAGTTAAAGGTTAATAATAAAAATTAAAAAAAATTAAAATCCTTAAATTTGAGCCAGTCGCTTGAGAAACTTTACACAACCACAGATTTAAATTTAGGGAAGAGCGAAAAATAAAAATTTTTACTTTGGTACACTTGAGATTCCCTGAAATAGATTTATTTTCTCGACATGTATCCCTTATTAGAAATTAGAATGAAAAAAAATAATTTTACTAAAATTGTATGTCTCGGCTTGATTGAGGAGCCCCCCCTCCAAAAAAAAAAAAAAAGAATCTACAATTAACTTTTTGGTACTGTTCGACTGATTCAGATAGTTATTCGAAGAATAATAATAATACCTAATTACAGTTTTAAAATTTGTTCGGAATGAGATAAAAAGGTAAAACATTACGGATACAAATTACCAACCCTTTTAATTGACCAATAGACGATAAGTGCTATTGCGTTGAAGTCGGATAAACCTGCAAGACTTAATAATTAACCCTTAACTAATCACGTCGGGTCATATTGACCCGTACTAAGTTTCATTTAATTCTATTTACACCTTTTTGGCATTGAATGATCACCAAACTTTGGCATATCCTTTATTTTGGTTCCATTTATATCTTGGCAGTGTTTGAAAAATAAGGGAGGTGTTTATTTTATCTAAATCGATATTTTGACCCGAGGTGAGTAGTTGTGTAAGCCATTTTTTTGTGTCCGATGCGGGGACTAAATTTGTATAAAACCACTCCATTCTTTTCTGTTTTAACTGCAAAGGTTGTTCGTAGAAAATTTTTTGAATTTAAATCAAAAGATATTATGTTAATAATAGTAATGTTAAGGAGTTCCTTTATTTTAGTACTTCAATTCAGACCTATAATTCAACATGTTATTCATATTTTAAAACTTTCATTTATTGTAGACATAAATAAATATATATTTACAACCCTTCCCCTGTTGTTTAAAACTAATATCTTACACCCTAAGGTTGTTTAATTATTTTTTTTTTGTTCTGGGTCATACTGACCCGAGGTGATTAGATAAGTAACATTGATTCAGGTGAATAGTTAAGGGTTAACCCCTCCTCCATTCATAATAGAATTAATGAAGAATTTATACTCATTCATTACACGAGACTGAAAATTGTATAATATTTTATTGAAATCGGATAAACTTGCAAAAAGTTTAAATCAATCCCCCAATTACCTATCCGAAATAATATTAACGAGAAATTAATCTACTTATACTCCTATTTGACTCATTTATGACAAGCATTTCTAATTTCGTTAAAATAGGATAATCTGATGGTAAAATAGGTGTCAAATACATAGATCAGTTAGTCTAGATATCAATAAACACATATCTAATCTCAGACGAACAGTGACGCAAAAAAAGAAAACGTGTAGAGTAATACAATTTTCTTCCGAGGCGCGACAAAAGATGTTTCAGATCAAAAATATTTACCTCTTCTCCTGCAGATCTATTATAATTTTCACAATGACATAACTTCACATCCATATCATAAATAGATTGACTGATTCGTAAGATGATTATTGTATATTTGTTCGGCATTATTACTTAAAATAATTTACTATTTCACATAATTATAACATATCTGAAATGTGTTTATATGTAAATAGGGAAAATTTAATAAAATTACATAGCCGTAATGATAGAGGTGGGTGTGAGACTGAAGGCTAGGATTACATCATTATCTTTTGTGCACTATATACCTGCGCCACGTAAAGAAATGGATTTATGCTAGAACTCGGAGATTTGTGGAATCTGCTTTAATAGAGTGCAAAGTCACTCCTCTAATAATTTATTTGCTGAACAATATTTATTTTTCTAAGGGTTTTTTAAAAAACTAATCTCATATGGATTAACGTGGTAGTAGCCCGAAAATATTTCTAATCCAGGTAGTATTAAGTAAATACTAAAAATAATGCATTCTTTATCTTGAGCTAAAGGATCTTTTATTTTTAATACATTTTAATATCTAAAATAAAAAAAACATACTAAATGATTTAAAAAATCCTTAAAATCCTTAATTTGAGCCAGTCGCTTGAGAAACCTCACACATCCACATATTTAAATTTAGGGACCAGCGAAAAAAAAAAGTTTCTATTTTTGTACTAAGAGATAGCCTGATATTGAATCATTTTCCCGACTTGTATCCCTTATTAGAAATCAGAATGAGAAATATAATTCTCTTAAAATTGTATGTCTCAGCTTGATAGGAGCCCCACTCATAATAAAATAAAAGAAATTAAAAAGCAATAATTAACTTTTTGTCTCATATTCTTTCTCTCCCTTATCTTTCTTTACATTCTTCAGAGTTCTTTACAATTCTTATCCTAAAATGTAAAGATTAATAATTTACACGTAAAGGCTCTTGGCTAGGTTAATATTTCCCCTCGGACATTTCGATGCATGCTTAAACTTATGTTTTTTTTCTTCAGATGAAATCTATTAAACAGTATAAGTACATAGAGTTAGTACGCAGGGTTTTAATATTTCTTTCTTTGTTTTATTAAATGGGTCATTCTCACGTAAGAGGGCACTTTTGTGTCCCAGGCCGTTTATAGCGATTTAGAAAAACTTAGGACTCTAAGACATCAATTTTGTAAATCCAGGCGAGTTGTAAAGGTAGACCCCATACGACTTTATTTTAATTGTATAACACACGTACCTTAAAAACACCAGAAAAAGGTCGAAATTCATTCCCCTGTCATGTCCCGAGGTCTGATTCTGCTCAAAGTAAGAGTTCTGTGTCCGTATACTAGGTCAATTTTTACTTTTTTTTCTGTTCAATTTGTTCAAAATACTGTAAAATTTCATAAAAGCAGTCGAATCCTTGATGATAAAGGATTATAATTGAAAAAACTAATTTTTATGTTGTCCCACAGGTTTTCTTTCATTCCCCTGTCAATTTTTAAAATTAAATTGTCACCACACTATTCAGGCGGGAAATTAGTAAAAAATATATAGTCAGCAGGAAGGGGTCATTCCCTAAGCAACCCCAACTGTTAACTTAACCTCAGTACAACTCCAAGCTCTCCAGAAGCAAATAAGTTGTCAAACTTGAGAGGTTACGTTTAATAGTCTTCATTCCCCTGACCTCTATAGCTTTGGTCAGGCAAGTTTTTTCTTTTCTAATTTTTGAGAGATAAAAGATTTTGTAGCACAGATTTCGTTTTTCAAATAGCATTATGATATCTTTTTTTTCCTTTCAACGGTTATCAAATAAGCCTTAAAAATTCATTCCCCTGTCGTTCATTCCCCTGTGTTACTGTAAATAAAATGCTGCAGGGAAATGAAGATAGCGACGTGGATTGAAGCTTTCTTTAGGTGCTCAACTTTTTCAAAGCATCATCAGTCCTTAATAATGAGAAATTTTAAAAAAAAAAAAAAGTTCAACGTGAATTGGTGTTCTTCCACGTCGACTCCTTGCTTTTTATAGGCTAAGGAATAGTATTACACAGAAAAAAAAGTTTATTTGTAACCATAAAATTTAAAATAAAAACGCCGTAAAAAGTGCCCACTTCGGTGAGAATGACCCAAATATGTCCTAATATATATTGAATATAGAAAAATAGATTGTTTCCCTTTTACCCAATTAGATATTGTATAAATACATGAATGTGTAAAATACTGAATATAGAATTTAAACAGCAAAGAAAACATCAATCACTATCGAAAAGGATTGACGTGGAAGGTTAAAGTTACGATAAAGGTCTGGTTCATTTGAAAAGGATAGATAGTAATCGGTCACACATGCCCGACACCGGGTCAACCGACCCGTTACTATCTATCATTCGTATTTGAATCAGATCCGATACACGCCCGTGCTGCGGTGCGGTTATATGTGACCAGATCTTAACTCCAATATATAGGACTTTATTGATAGAGTTAACCCTTTCATGGCTCCGGACGATATATCTCGCAAAAAAAAAGTCGGTCTCCATAAGCGGATGATGAGATAACTCGTTGTGGGCCGCCGGTCCCCATTAGCTAAAGACGATATATCTCGCAATCGGTTTTTCACTTATTTAACGTCCTCAGATTCACACGAGATTACTTGTCGTGACTGAGGCACATCTTAGCGGATCCACGGAGACTTTATAAGTACATTCAGCGGCAGCTAGGCTGCAGGGGTCTCTCTATTGCGGAAATATTTGTTTCGAAATACTGCAAAAAAATCAAAGGTTTACAAATAATATAAAATATCCATGTGATTTTGTTTTTTCTGGTTGGTCAATTTTAACAATATTAATCCTACCTTGCCAGATGAGCATTAGCTTGTGCTTCAGCGATCAATCGATCCTCCACTTCCAAGTCCAAATGTAATAAATATGCTCCTTTGAGGCTAACTAATCAAATTAAAATAATCATCAATTGATAAAATAGGGGATGGATATCAACGCAGCCAAAAGTAATGCAAATTAGGAGATTGCGCAGAATCATTAGAATTTGAGCGATAATGGAAAGCGTAGATCCCTATCAATATCAGGGAATTTTTTCAAGTAGAGACACTCGTACCGATGCTGAAATTTTGATCGGAGCTAATTTATCCATCTAGAAAATCAGTAAAAAAAAAAAAACAGTAAGCAAGGGATCAATAGGAAACAAACCGGAAATCAAAGGTCAATCCTAACCCCACTTGCAAGAATAACAGGGAGGTGATTTTCGTTAGAAGGATAGAAAGGCAAAAAGATATATTATAAGTTATGAAGTCATTAGGGATAAGAAAACTGAAACAAGGTAGTTAGCACATATATGGAGATTGCCATATACCAGGAAGACATGGTGGTAAATAGAGGTGAAATTCTATGGAAAGATCTAGTATCACACACAGACCTTTCGCGGGACTTGGTTATTTGGACTACCAAAACGTGTACTTTCGTTGAAAACCGGAAGCCGAAATTTTTCACGATCGCAATACTTTCCCTTACTATATATTTCATATATAGGTAAGTGAAAGTTAAAAAAAACACGCGTATCAATATATTTTTTTTCTTATTTGGTACACGAAAAATAAACGGGTGAACTGTAGCAAGAACATTTTGAGTACGACACTAAATACGTTGGCAAAGGTTAAATCGCTATCCCAAGGCCACATCCACAAGACAAGTGAGGAGGAACCTAATTGGAGCATTTGTCGAAGAAAGTTGTTTTGTAACAAGTTGAAAATTAGATTAACGAGCCCTACTGTTAGCGGAACGAGAATTATGCTGAAAATTGTGAGCAAATAACCCCAGCCTAAGTTTATACATCTCCAGTCTCTTCTCAGTCTAATTACTCTATTTGAGTTGAGCTGTAAAGGGAGAAATCCTTAACGATTCTATTCAATAATCCCATTGAGTATACATAACATAACATTCTAAAATATAAATAAATGTATTTGATATATGTATTTCTAACATTACAACCAGGTCAAGGATATCACCGAAAATAAATAAATCTATGTCTGAGCTCAAAGAAAGTATGGACTTAGAAAAGACCAAGATGAAAAATCTGGTGCGATGCGCGCAACACACAACTTTCCCTTACCAGCTTTCTTAGATTAGAAATGTACGTCACACATTTTTCTACATTGAAATACCTATTTTTGTTTGTATTTTCTCTCTAAAGTACACTAAAATATTTTGTTATATAATAATAGTTTTTACTTTTAATAATTCGGGAGTGCAAGTATAATACTCCATCGCGTCAGATTTTATAATTCTCTATGTATTTGTTGAAAACTTCATTTAGCAACCATGAAACAAATAATTTCCATTAAATGAACAGAACGGCAATGATTATAAACAATGGTCTCTCATGCGTGCACTTATGAGTTGAAGGAATATTTTTCCTTTGTTTATGTTTACTTGGTTTCTTCATATTTCATATTTTGCCATTTCTTATTTTAAGGCATAACGAGAGACAGTTAATTTCTCCATTTAAACAAAAACAAAGGTACTTTATAGGAAAACAAAAAAGACCCCTTCCCCATTTAAGCCTCCTCAGAACATTTTAATAATGATAAAGCTTACCTGATATTAAAGAATACTTGATGAAAGCATTTTTTGAGTAAATTAAAAAAAAAACACGTGAAAATGAGACAAAATTTATTAAGTAAAATTGCCCCCTCCGTTTGACCAATTTTGATGAAATTATTGCTGTCACATCGCGGGCATATACATACACCAAATACCCAATATAGCTTTTGAGCTAGTCTGTTCAAACACACACACAGAGACTCAGAGGACCCCAAAACGTGTATTTGCATTGAAAACCGGAAGTCGAAATTTTTCACGATCGCAACACTTTCCCTAACTATATATTATATATATAGGAAAGTGAAAGTAAAAAAGGAGTAGGAAAAGTGCGAATGAGGAAATTACCGGAGTTGAAGAAATTTATTATTCCTGAGAACGCAAAGAGGAATAGACACCATTAGTAAAAAAAGCGCCACTGATATAAGCATTAATTTTTTTAAAGACCAGATATAGAAAATAAAAAAGTGAACATAATTACGAAGTGCTTTAACGTGAAAAATCCGATTTTGCAATGTTCTAAAATTATTAAATATTATAGGAAAATATTATACGGATAGAACCATGTCGTACAACAGACAATCAATACTCAATACTCTATATTACTAGTTCAAGAGTTTTTATTACCCCAAACAATATATATTACACAGGTCTACAGTGGTCTTGGCGTCGAGAGTTTTATAGCTGATTCTGAGTATAATTGCTGGGCTGAATCTAAATTTGTCATTTGTTTTCCTCTATCGAATGTAGTTGTTGAGATATATTAATGGTGTGACTTACCTCTTAAACATAATTACTCGAATACATATGCAGGTTAATAGCAGGTGGAAAAAACAAACAAAGCTATTAAAATTCTTTACATAAAATATTTTAAATCAATTAAAACCATATAAACACACCCATCATTTACATAATCACTTTGTAACTAAAGTTAATGTTAGTTTTGTTTTGTTTTGTTTTTCAAGAGAAACCAATTACATTTCAAAGAGACTCGATTTCACCCTTCGGAAACTTCTTCTGCGTGACTTTCTTAAATAAAACTATTGTAAAGGTATGCTGAAGCTAAAAAAGTAGGGCTGATGGAAAAAATCTGTTTGCATTATTGGAATCAGCGCCCCAAACATAGTTAAAATCTGTATAAGATTCTAGGCACCAATGAACAAAAATTATTACTTCTACTTTGTTATTTTTTCTTATATTGACTGGAAGAGTCTTAATTTATAATGCTCCTATTTAGGAATTTAGTGAAAAAATATCTTCCTTTATATTTCTTTATTATTTTCAGATCATGACAAATGTTAACGACGTTTCGGGGTCCACCCATCAATAGGTACTCTACAACAATCAACACATCAACAAATATTCATCAATGAGAGTAAAATTTTGACATGTAGGCGTCAGGTACCTATTTAAAATTTAAGAAATGCTTGAGTGTGCGGTCAGAATAAATAGCACTAATATGTAATAATCACATATTTTACATTTGCCAACCTTTCGACCCAAATATTAGGTCTAAATGAGAAAATAACAAGTTAACAGTTAACAACCAATCAGAGAAATGATATCAACAAATATCAATTATATGTGAAACATTAAACAAAATAATAAACATATTTTTTTCAATTGGAAGAGTATAGTTATTGAAGTAAGACCAAGGTAAAAGTAATAAATGAAAATAAAATAAACCTCTAAATAGCTTATCTGAGTTAATATGAAGTATTATTGAACTGTAGGAGAAAATATTATTATAAAGGTTACAATGGTCAGCAACAATGAAGCTTGAGTTAATAATTTTTATTTTGGAAAGCCAACGTTTCGATCCAACTTGGGGATCTTCATCAGGGCTAAAATAAAACAAACATGCTATTATCTATACTAGAGGATGACAATATATGAATACTTTACAAAACATTACAACAAAAATTCTTGAATATTTTACAAAACTTTGACTTTGAGAACTCCATATTAGCTACTGTACCTAACCATGATAAACGACTCCTCCCAGAATCCATATTCATCCATTTGGAAAAAAAAATAACCCCGTATATCATAAAACAGATAAAGAGATAATTTCATCCACTTACTCTAACATCTTCTGCATCCTCAAATCCTAGTTTTAATTTCATAGGTACCCGCAATTATCAATGTACCTCTGTATTATTATTATGTGTAATATTATATAACTTCCTTCTGTACATTTTTTCAATTTTATAAGCATTGTTACCTTATGTGACATCTCAATTATGTGTTATTATTGAGTCCAGACATGACAATCTGTATACAGTACCATCTATTTTGTTAGTTTTTTATATTTTATTTCCACTTAGTCCACAAGTCTTAGCCCAGCTCTTTTTATCCTCTTTATAGCGGACATAGTGTCTTATTTTCAGTCGAACGGAGCAACAGGTATCTCAATAAACAGTTCAACAGAAGTCATAATGCTCTTGCTGGCCGATGACATTGTTCTACTTAGTGATTCCTGGCATAGTGCCCATAAAAAGCTCAAAATACTGGAATCGTACTGCGCTCAAAACTCTTTAATTTTAAATCCACAGAAATCTAAAGTGGTTGTTTTCCATAAGTCACCTAAAATGAAAAAATTGAAACCACTTTACTGGCACAATAACCAACTAGAATTCACTAAAACATATACTTATCTGGGAGTTCCATTTACATCCTCAGGAAAATTTTTCCAAGCATCAGAACATTTTATACAAAGGTCAAACGTCGCAAGTGCGAAAGTTAAAGATATACTTAAGAGAGGGAAAAGTAATGCTTGGGAAACAAAAATGACTCTCTTCGATGCTATGGTATCCGCGACCTTACTTTATGCTGCTGAAATTTGGAGTCCATGTTATATAGATGCCATCGAAACTGCTCAAATAAAATTCTTAAAATCATTATACTCTTGGGCAAGAACTACTCCAAATTATATTGTCCGACTAGAAACAGGCCGCGACCCTCTCAAAATAATAGTAATGAAAAAAATTATTAATTGTTGTATAAAAATTATGTCACTTAGTGAAAAAAGAATCCCGCGTAAATGCTTTGACAGATTATTTGATCTAGACTTAACTATACCAAACTTAAACTATAACTGGATAACACAGATTAAAATGATAGCAGCTTCTAACAATGTTCTCGATGATTTCTCTAACTTTTCTAATGTTAAACACTTAATTGCCAATAAAAATGATATCATAGAAAAATTAAGGAACCATTTATTTTCCAAAGATGTTGACCGAGCACTCAATTCAAATTATAATCCATTATATAGAAATATCTGCAACTATATGAACCCCAACCCGGAGAATTACCTAACATTCAACGTTAACATTCACAAGTTAAGATCAGTTAGTCAACTCAGAGTCAGTAGCAACGAATATATTAGAATTTTACATAAAGATGGATATAAAGTAGTGAAGGCTGGGGAAGTATGTGAATGGTGCCATATAACCATTACTGATTGTACAAAGCATGTGATATGGGACTGCTCAGCTCTTAAACCTCTTAGGCAGCAATACTTGCTTGACCTAATTATTGTGAATGACTACAAACTATCATTTGAAAATATCTTGAATATAAACAACACTAACAAATTACACAAGTTATTCTTATTTCTTTCCGCTATCATTAAAATTATCCCTTAATAGTTCAGCAATATTTTAATATAAAATTGGAAACTTCTGTTCATCCTGGTAATTTCAATAGGTAAAATATTACAATTTAGTAAATTATACGTCCATGAAACATATTAGATTGTACATATTGAATTTACTCAGGAAAGTTTTTTTTTTTTTTTTTTTTATTTATATAGATCATATGGTGTAAATATTATTGTATAAACTAAGCTAGATGTTTTTATTTCGCAGCTAGAGGATTATGGACTATTTATTATTATATATATATATATATATATATATATATATATATATTTTTTTTTTTTTTTTGGTATAACCATATTGTTTTTGGTGTTTTGGTTTGGTTTTATTTTATTTTATTAATTTTTTTTGTACATGGTCTCGACCAACTCCATACTATGTTCATATTTGTAGTATTCTCTATTCTTATTTATGTAAAATCTTTTTATATAAGACACACTGTTATAGAGATAATTGTATTTTACACAGTATTATTATATAAATTTGTATAAGACTTTGTCTTTAACAAATGAATAAATAATAATAATAATAATAATAATAATAATATTTTATTTCCACTTAGTCGCTATGTAGCCTTTCATATCAAAAGCGTTGGGTTTCCCCGTAATAAACCTTTGAAGTCGGCAAACTAACCCCCTACCGCTGCCTTTCACCTTATTTCACCTTCAGTCCTTGTATCACTCTGGACTCAGAAGGTAAATATGAGATTTTATTTTATATTGCTAACCAGCCACTTATTCTAATATTCATGTATATGCTTACCATCTTTTATATTACTAACGGTTTTGTAAAGTATTCATTTATTGTCATCCTCTAGCATAGATACTCATATATTTGTTTTCTTTTAGCCCTGATGAAGATCCACAAGTTGGTTCGAAACGTTGGCTTTCCAAAATAAAAAAGTTTTGACTGAAAATCCTGATAATCATTTAACCTATCGTAAAGTTATATAAATTAAATTTTAATTTTAAGGTTTTTTACTGTTTTTTTTTTTCTCATTCAGACCTTATGATGACCTGAAATTCGGGTCGAAACGTTGGCAAAAATAAAATATGTGATTATTACACAGTAGTGCTATTTATTCCGACCGCACCCCCAACCGTTTCCTCCTCATTATATCTACGGTCAACTATCTTCCACCATTAAGATAAATTTCATTACTGTAACAACTTTGAGTTTTAAAAAATCGATATAACGGAAAGGATTCATGAGAAAGAAAAAAAATGAGGAAAAAAATAAAAGATCCCATTTGGGTGATGTATTCAAAGGGTTTTGCCGGTGCCGGGGATGGATCTGATGTGAGGATGGTAGCAAAGCGACCAATTGTCGGGAGAAGGCCCCTTTGTCAGCCGACCAATCTCCTTCACCCTTCTCCGGACCTTTTGTCAGTGTCCTTCCATATTCCCCTATCAGCCGACAACCTGTTACAATGACTTCCCCTACCCATCCAACATCTACCGAATCTCTATACATCTAAATACATTCATAAGATCTATATTATTGTAAAATGCGAGGAACAATACCTTCCAAATCGAACTATATGTAAAATTATACCGTCTTTATTACGATGCTTAATTTTGTTGAATATTAAAAACTGTTACCGGATCTGAGAGATGATATACACTTAAGACTCATTCGAATAAATCATATATATATAGATATAGAATGCAAGGCCTCAAAGTCTCGTATAATTTCAATAATTCACTTAATCATGCAGATTACGTGCCGAATTTTCGCCTATTCAGGCATCTTCAGGGCTACAACAGTTTCACATGCAAGCTAGAAACAGACTGAACCTTCCCATATGGAAGGAGGGCTAACAGGGAAATATAAAGTGTTGCCAACATTCAAACAAATTTATATAACAAAAATAATAACTCAATAAGGTCTATAGAAATTGAAAAGTAATTTAAAGAACCTAAAACTGCCCTAGCAAAACACACTTCCGAGCATAAGCATAGCTTCGATTATGACAAAACTATAATTTTGCATAAAGAAAATTCTGAGCAAAAATTAAAATATCTTGAAGCACTATATATAGCTGCAAACATTAATAAGGTTGTCAATTTTAAAACTGATGCAAGAAATCTTAACAATTTTTTTGCTAAAACTATAAACATTTTAAACCAACAGTGAATTATTTATTCTAGATTTGCCTTTACTTTTCTTATGTTTTATATACTAATATATTTATAATTCTAGTGCATGATGTTATGTGTGTGAGTGTGTATATATATATGTATAGATGTAAATTTAAATTACTTTATTTGAACCTTTTCAACTTTAATATTGTGTTTAATTTCTATAGACCTTATTGAGTTATTATTTCTGTTATATAAATTTGTTTGAATGTTGGCAACACTGTATATTTCCCTGTTAGCCCTCCTTCCATATGGGAAGGTTCAGTCTGTTTCTAGCTTGCATGTGAAACTGTTGTAGCCCTGAAGATGCCTGAATAGGCGAAAATTCGGCACGTAATCTGCATGATTAAGTGAATTATTGAAATTATACGAGACTTTGAGGCCTTGCATTCTATATCTATAATCCAATAGTCTCTTCCTAAAAACTTGTTTATATATATATATATACATATATTTATATATAGGGAGAGAGAGAGAGCAGCAGAAGCTAGAAAAAAGTAATGGCTTAAAAGCATCATTGTGTTAGAACAATGAAAACAAAACGAATTCAACACATCTTCAAAACCTTTAGGTAGGATAAACATTCTTAGGCGAACCATAACTCCTCTCTAAATACTTACCAGTTCTCAATCAAGTCAATAAGTCAATAAAGAATGTTTTTTTGGCATCACAGATCAGTTACAATAGCGGAATTCTTTTAACATCGGCAAGAAGGTGCCATATTTCATCTCCTTTTTTTTTGGCCATGACTAAAATACGTGCTTCTTTTACATTGTACAGACTAATACATCTGTATCATCAATTGCAGTCATGATTCCTGGGTATGCCTTGCCCCCATAGTTCACATCAACATATTCGCCACTGCGCCAACAAACCCCAGTTGAAGAGAGCCAACTAACCACACAGGAGAGATGATATGAAAGATGGCTGCCAGGACAGGGGAGAACAACCAAAAAAGAAACTGGTTGATTAAAAGGTTAGGTATTCAACCCTAAAATTATTGCAAAAGCTGCAAAAAGGCTGATAGCCTAGGTACTGATTTAGACCCCTGTTTTATTTCAGTAGAGAAGTGGCAGAATCAGCTTACTAAGTGATTTTTTAGCTGCAGCTCAGCAGGCAGACTACTATATGCTTTATTAAGTTTTATTACCCAGTAAAATATCGTACTTAAATTATGTTTAATGAGATTTAATAAAAATAATATTTAAAAGGAGAAATATTAGACCTTAACAACAAACCATGGGTAAATGGAGTTAGTTATCATTAGAGCTCGGATTCCCGTGCAATTGCATCTTTTTATTGGGAAGTCAGAATAAATGGAACTCAAGTTACTTATCCGAATCAAGCCTAATGAGATGTTTTAATGAAGTTTTATACTGCACGAAATTGCATTATTTGATATTTTTAAGAAAAAAAATTATTACAATTTTTTTTTTCTCTTGATCTTCGCCTCTATCCTATAGTGTCATTGGCGATGCGTTCAGTTATATTATGTTGTGTGATATTTCTTTTAGGTATTTAAACATAATATCTATTTTATCTTCCTCATCTTTTAATAGCTCACTGAATGTTCTTTCCTCGACCTGACTCAAAGAGTCCTCGACCTGACAAGAAGAAGGCAATTAATATAAAGGACTATTCCCTTATCATGTTTACCTATCCAATAGTTATAGTACACAAACTTTTAAAATCATACTGTCTCTTGCCTATTATTTATAATACTTTTAGTTTTACCTGTTTGCTCTTTCCATTAGAATGAGTAACATTGAGTACAGAGCTGTTATGAAATGTTTAGTTAAGAAGACATATACTTAGCATTTAGAAATTGTTGAACTTCTCAGGAAAGTATATGGGGACTTGTCCCCTTGCTATAGCACTGTGAAAAGCCACCTGTCAAGTTTAAAGTCACACCCTTGCGGGAAAAATCATGGCCACAATTTTTTGGGATTCTGAATGAATCCTGTTGAAGGAATCTAGTCTCTTGTGACTACTCTTTCTATTCCCAAACCTCAAAAAGGAGCTCACAGGGAGGAGATTCGAAGTTAAAGAAGAAAGTTATTATTTGGGGGGCTTAGAAAAATTAATAAATAGATGTGAAAAGCGTATTAGTATCGAGGAACATTACATTAAAAAGTATATATGATTTGTATTTTTATTTCATTCGCTACTATGTCAGGCCGAGAACTTTCTCTCCCCTAATAGTTTTGTAATTAAAGGATTTTTTTATTGTATTCTATTATATTATATTTTACATTCTACCAAGACAGTCTCCGATGACGAGGAGGTATGAAGAGAAAAATGTAAGAACTAAATAAATTAGGTTTGGAGAAAGGAGCCAAGAATTAAAAGCGCCTTCCTCACAATTTGCATGGATACAAGACTTTAGACATCAAGCCTTTGGATCTAGCGGTCCGTAAGATTGGCTCTCAATGTCGGGCGGGCTACGGTGCACTCTCAAAGGCAGCTCTATAATAGTTTTTAGGCCAAAGGGGGAGAGGAAACGGAACTTATCAAACGAAAACAGAAACAGGGAGATCGGGAATGGAAAAAACAAAAAAAAAAAAACAGGAAAAACAAGAAACGACAATTAGGAATTTTTCTTCGTTCTGATAAACCCTAAATAATTATTCCTTTGAACCAATTTCCTCAATATGTACATAAGTATTTCATATTTTTTCTACATAACATCGGTCGGTAGAGAAACAAACGCATTAGAGCGAAAAATGTTTTTAATATTATAATATTGTAATAAATGTAAAACTATTAAGTATACTCACTATTTTTATTTTATTTATTATTTAAATGTTTTAAGGGCATGGCCCTATACAAGGGAATCTGTTCTACTTTGAGATAATAATTACAATATACAAAAGAAAAAAAAGAAAAGAAATAGGATATGCTAACAATAAATTTTACAATGAAAAAAAAGGTTATTAATATAATTTCACTGATATATAATTTAACAGTTCCTTTTATTCTTCTAAGTAGAATGTCCTTATTTTAAGTATAGTAGATGCGAAATTAGACAGTTTTGTAGCTTCATCCTTTGATTCTGGGTCGAGTATATTAATGAAGTTTGTCGTGGTGATATTTGGGAAAAAGTAATTTCTTGCGCTATTATATTGAGGACAAATGCAGAGTATGTGGATGAGGTTTTCTTCTGTTTTCATATTGCAGATAGGGCAGATTGAAGATGGCGTAATTTCTATGAAGTTATTCTTGTGGCTGAATCTAATATGGTGGTTATTTGCAGTTCTGAGCTGTGCTATTAAACGGATGATATTAATATTGGAATTGGATCTAATATAGGCTGCTGTTAATTGCGATTTAGGGGCGATATTTTTATAAAATGGGTTGAATAGTGATTTATTTAAAGCTTCTAGATCGGCATTATGGGGATATACTCGTAACTGGAATTTTGATAGAATTGCACCTGTTTTTTGCAAATTATACTCACTATTATAACATTATATACTTTTCAAAAAGATGTTAGACAACCAAAGGTTTGTTCTACGACTACATGTTACTTTGTATAATATTATATTCTTTATTTCCCTATCTTCGATAGTAAGGAAAAATGCGTCGTTATCTTTCAAGAACATTAATTTCTGTCGTACGTAAAAGAATACTGAATTGTACATCAAATTCGTATTCAATTCAAGCCCTGTATTTGATGAAGCTGCTCTACGGATGGATGTAAGAAAAACCTTGGTAAAAGGCATGATCCTCGGTTTGAGGTATATGTTAACCCTTAATTGGTACCATGGATGAAAATTCAACCAACGAAAATTTCGTTTTTCCATTGCGGCTTGGTATCCCTGCTTTGGCGCTTGATAGTCCTGAAGTGTTCCTGTCTTGTTAGTGTCTTTATAGCTATAGCAGTGAATATTCGATTTGAATCAGCTTTGTTTGCTAATCTAACTTTTGCATTAGTGAGTGTTTACCAACTTCAGTACGGTTTTTTAATTTTTCAAGAGGAGATTCAATGGAGAAGTTTATTGTTGACGGAAAGGAATATAGTGCTAATGAATTTAGTGGAATGGTTACAGACGAAGTTAATGTTGTGTTTAGTGACGATGAAGGTTCAGAGGAAGAAGATTTTTGTGTTGAAGACGAGGTATAAGATGATGCGATTTATTGTCCTTCAGAGAATGACAGTTTTGAATGAGAGGGACGGTGGAGTATTAGTAAATGGACCTGGAAATCCACCTGTAAAACGGATACTTCCAGCCGTCCTGACAGTAAAGACTATTCTACCTGGTTTAGTGGACATGATGAGTACATTTTGGTTCCTCAAAAAAAAAAAAGGGGTGGCCTTTAGCCATGTTTTATGGATTATTCAATGCAGCTGGAATTAACGCTTTTATAATATGGTCTTATGTGACAACACTAAAAGGAAAGTCAAACATCAACAGATTCGAGTTCCTTCACTAACTTGGACTTGATCTATTAGTTCCACAACTGCAGCAAAGTGTTGTGAATCTCCCCATTGACCATTGACCTGATTGGAAACAATTCTAATATTCCAACACTACACACTCATCTTCAAACACAAGACTTACAAGGTTCGATACACGGAAGATATAAACTTTGTAAGAAAAATGATAAGAAGTATTTAGTGAAGTGTAGAGTGTGCTAAAATTTTTTATGTGGGAATCACAGGGATATAACATGCAAAAACTGAAAAAAAAAAAACGACATAATTAATTTTTTTCCAATTAATTTAAAAAAATTCCTTTTATCTATTAATTTTATTTTAATAAATTTAAATGATATATGTATTTTTTCCCTTCCTAATATTGAAATTTAAAAGGTATTTTTTTTTAAAACATGAAGTTAAAAAAAAAAAAAAATAATAAATCTACACAATATTATAATTGGTTAAAATGATGGGTGAAAATTCACCCATGATACCAATCACGTTGTAGAACGGTATCGTACCAGTTAAGGGTTAATACATGTTAACTTATTGCTTTTATTTTTTTCGGAAATATAGTGTTATTTTGACATTTTAAATGTTGAGATCAAACAGAATAACTAATTCGATAAATCGATTATGTTGAAAAGGGCTGGTCTAGAATCGAAACTACGGGGGCAATACTCTTAAGGGAGAGGGGCAAGTCATGGTTCTTCAAGCTGTAACATTTGTGTAGGGGAGAGCGGGGTTGGTTGGCATAGGGGGTAGGTTGGCCATTGGCTTATAGTTTCCGTCACACCTGTTGTGAAGGCCCCACCATTGTACCATGTGACCCGCTCGACCTCAGGAATCTTGTCCTGAGTTTTCAATCCGATGCTGACAATGTAGATAAGAGTGTGCTTCATTGATTGATTTTACAACATGTAAATAAATTTTTATATTTTCAGTAAAGTTGGTTTAAAGGCATGGAAAAACATTTGACTTCGATTCTGTTCCCCAAACTCATTTGAAAAACCCAACCTTTCGACTAACCAGTTTCTTGTTTGATTGTTCTGCCCTGTCCTGACAGTCATCTTTCATATGATTTCTCCTGTGGGGTTAGTTGGCTCTCTTCACCTTTTTTACTGGCGCAGTAGCAATTCACAAAAGCAAGGTAAACATAATCAAAGGTGAAACTACCAATTGTCTTTAGTTCCAGCGAGGAAGATGAGAGCAATTTTTCTTATGCAAAAAGTGACGGCAGTCTAAACTTCTATCTTCTTCTATTGTCATTCTATATCCCCTTAAAAGCTGTTAAAAACCGATTCTAAATTATTATACTATTATAGTGCAGCTTATAATAACAATAATATGTGTCAGGCAGTACTTGAATGATATGGCTAAACAAACCCAAATTCTAGGCCAACCTGCCCCACATAGGGGGTTAATTGGCATACTCTGGATTGAAGAATTTTTCAATTTTCTATGATCTTAGTATTAAATATTATGTTATGAAAAAAATACTTGAAGTACTCTAATACTTGGAGTTTACAGTGGTATCAGCCCCATTGGGATTATATTAACGGGAACTACTGGACAATCAAAAAAGTGAAAACTGTTGCCAACCAACCCCGCTCTCCCCTACTGAAAGAGTGAATAAAAACAACATTTTAACAATATTCTATATAATCATTATAATTATAGCAATGATTGAATATTGATTATTATGATTATTTTCTTAAACAAAAAATAAGTTTTTTTTTTTATTTATATGTGTTTTTTTGTTTCCTGGGTTCGTCCATGCATGTCCGTAAACCTTAATATTAATTATTATACATTTGACTTAATTTTGCTAAGCATCGTGAAAACATGTATTCCTACTAATAAATGTATTCCTAACCTTCCAGCGGGCGCGCGGTTGATACTCACAAGAACGGGCGCGCGGCGGCTATTGGCCGCTTCCGAGTTCGTTCACTTTTCATGTGTATAAAGGTGTGTTTGTCGCTGTTTTTTCAACAGATAAATTAGGAAGACACCATTAAATTATAGTATATTTTTAAATTCTTTATTTATACAATTTAAAGGGGATAAAAATCTTGATCATCGATAGACAGTATTTCAGCCAACTTACATCGGTCTTATTAATCTATATATTATCATATATAGTATATAAACAAGGTAAATATAGGAAAGAATATAACATGTGATATAACATATCATTATAAATAATATAACTGTGATGTAAACATATGACAGAATACAATAGTATTCACACATCTAGTATAAAAAAAAATCTGGTGCGTGCGCGCAACACACAACTTTCACTTAGCAACTTACTTAGATTAGAAATTGACGTGTTTTGCTAAATATCATTTCCCAAAGTCACACATTTTTCTACACTCATATCTTATTTTTGTTAATCGTTAAAGCCGTTTTTGAGTAAATAAAAAAAACCCGTGAAAATGATACAAAATTTATTAAGTAAAGTCCCCCCTCCCGTAGATCAATTTTGATGAAATTTTTACAGTCATATCTCGGGCATATAAATACATCAAATACCAAGTTTGATCAAAATCGTTAAAACCGTTTTTCAGTAAATAAAAAAAACACGTGAAAATGATACAAAATTTATTAAGTAAAGTCCCCCCTCCGGTTGATCAATTGTGATGAAATGTTGGTTATCACATCTTTAGCATATAAATACATCAAATACCAAGTTTGATCAAAATCGTTAAAACCGTTTTTGAGTAAATAAAAAAAAAAACACGTGAAAATGATACAAAATTTATTAAGTAAAGTCCCCCCTCCGGTTAATCAATTTTGATGAAATTTTTACAGTCATATCTCGGGCATATAAATAGATGAAATACTTAGTTAAATCAAAATCGTTAGAGCCGTTTTTGAGAAAATCGAAAAAAAACGTAAAAAGTTATTAAATAAAGTACCCACTCCCTTTGAGAAATTTTGATGAAATTTTTGCTGTCACATCGCGGGCATATACATACACTAAATACTCGATTTCAGTTTATAGTTTTTGAGCTAGTCTGTTCACACACACACACACACACACACACACACACACACACACACAGACACACACACACACACACACAGACACACACACACACACACAGACCATTTCGCGGGACTTGGTTAATTGGACTCAGGGGACCCCAAAACGTGTATTTCCGTTGAAACCGGAAGTCGAAATTTTTCACGATCGCAATACTTCCACTTACTATATATTTCATATATAGGTAAGTGAAAGTAAAAAAATTAATACCGACGCGCTATCTCTTGTCTAGAGTGTTAATTTAGGAATACCGATGGGTCTCGTTGGGCTGCGCTGGCTTCTTGACACGTAATTCAATATTTTGTAAAAAGGCTGCCAAATTTGGGAAAAAGTGCCGCCCGCGCGCCCTCTGGAAGGCTAAACGATTCGTAAAATCCTTTGATTCGCCAACTTACATTTAGTGCTAAAATATATCTGCACAATTTGTTATTGGAATTTTAATATGCCAAAATTCGATATACCTAAACTGAAACTGATCCTAAGTAATTATCTTTTACTAAATCTGCTATCAAATTTTTACTTTGAAAAATAGAACTCAAAATTTCTAGATCCGCGTAGTAAAAAATAGCGAAATCTGACATATCAACCATGAATTCACTGGAGGTTTACGAGCATCGGCCATTCGACTTTTGGCTTTCCAGATAAGATTTTTTTTATCAACAGCGAACATTTTGGAAAATGAACATAAATCAATAAAATAGACCATTATTGTTTCATTGGAATGGGAATGACATCTATTGAAAAAACTAAAGAAATAAAAATGAAAAGTCATCCCCAAAAAGTTAGGCGTTTGAGATCTACCCACGTTTTCCTCAGAAACTGCGAAATAAGCTTTGCCAGTCTATAATGCATTTGTTTAAACTTTATAATTCATTAATCTTTTCGTTGTTTCACCAAAACTCTTCCCACGTTTTCTTCCCACACGGTACTTTAGGTAGTTAAAATAAGTATTTATTAAACAAGTTTGTAGGAAGAGACTATTGAATTATAGATCTTCTGTGCTCAGAATAAAAAAATAAAAAAAAAGGGATAAAAGAACCCAAAACTGCCCTAGCCAAACACACTTCCGATCATAAACATAGCTTCGATTATGACAACACTATAATTTTGCATAAAGAAAATTCTGAGCAAAATTTAAAATATCTTGAAGCACTATATATAGCTTCAAACATTAATAAGGTTGTAAATTTTAAAACTGATGCAAGGAATCTTTACGATTTTTTTGCTGAAACTATTAACATTTTAAACCAATAGTGAATTATTTATTCTAGATTTCCCTTTACTTTTCATATGTTGTATATACAAATATATTTATAATTCTAGTGTATGGGTGTGAATGTGTATGTATATATGTATAGATGTAAAATTAAATTACTTTGATTGAACCTTTTTCAACTTTAATATTGTATTTAATTTTCTATAGACCTTATTGAATTATTATTTCGGTTATCTAAATTTGTTTGAATGTTGCCAACACTGTATATTTCCCTGTAAGCCCTCCTTCCACATGGGAAGGTTTCAGTCTGTTTCTAGCTTGCTTTCGAAACCCTTGTAGCCCTGAAGATGCCTGAATAGGCGAAAATTTGGCATGTAATCTGCACGATTAAGTGAATTATTGAAATAATACGAGACTTTGAGGCCTTGCATTCTATATCAATAAGTATTTATTATTATTGTTATTATTATTCTGGCACTACGGTCCTGCAAGAACCCGGGCCTCCAACACCACAGCCGACCAATCTCTGCGATCCTGTGCTACTCTTCTCCAGTTTGGTACACCCAGCAGTTTCAGGTCCTCCTCGACATCATCCAGCCATCTGATTCGAGGGCGCCCTCTGCTTCGTTTACCGTCCGGTTTCTCATAGAGCACTCTTCATACTATCCTATGTTCCGGCATTCTTTCCACATGTCCCAGCCATCTCAGTCTGGCTTTCTTTATTAACGCCACCATGTCCGGTTCTCCATATAGCTCCATCAGCTCCTCATTCTTTCTTCTTCTCCAAGTACCATTTTCGGACACTCCGCCCCAGATTCTTCTTAATATTTTTCTCTCCCATGCATTGACCATAATTTCTGATTTTTTGGTCAGGGGCCATGTCTCGCACCCATACAAAACTACCGGTCTTACTATGGTTTTGTACAGTTGAATTTTTATTCTTTTAGAGAATGATTTTAATTGGAACACTCTTTGTAGTGAGGAGTAACACCTATTTCCTGCTGCTAATCTTGCTTGTATTTTACTCTCTATTTTATTGTCAACTGTGACCACACTTCCTAGGTATTTAGATAAGATAATACGGTTTCACATATGCTATTTAAACATCAACATCAAAGGATTGATTTGAAGAATTTACTTCGCGTTTAATGATGAATTTTGCGTTGATGATATGTAGCAGCAGAATAAGTTTATTTTGATTTTTTTTTTTTTTTTTTTTTTTTTTTTATGAGGGCTAATTTCATCACATAATTTTTATTTTTCATTAAAATAATTAATTTTAATTTAAGTAATTATCAGATAAGCATGAGTACATAAGGTGGAGTAGATCAAACGAGATTCTTGACGTGCCAATACACATATCAAGTAGTGGTCGGGTCACTTGGATAACAAATTGGATCAGGGAATCAGAGTTCGCAACTACATTTCCGTCTGATATGGCCATGTAAACTGTTCAAGACCCGAGCCGGTTGACATGAGGACGAATAGTAGTTAATATATCAAGGGCCTCGGGGAAGCGAGTAATTCGCCATAGTAAGTATTCCCCCCCCCCTCATGTGATATGCTCTATAATACAGAGACTGACAGGGCGAATTTGTGAAGTAAATTATTGTTCCCTGACAGAAAGACAAATTAGAATTGTGGGAAAAGGGAGGTGGTGACAGACTACGACCGCTTATCAAACTGTTCCACCCGGCCTCTACATTATCGCTACTCAACCCCTCCTTTTTACTCGTCATCCTGCACAAATCTCAGTCCTTGGCTCTTACATATACGAGGAGCTTGGAGGCCAAATCGTATATATGAGGATAACAAGATAAACAAACTCTAATTTGAACCTCTCTACAAAGAAATATCGTCATAAACGAATACCTTATAGGGTAAACTGTTATTGACACCCTTAAGACTACATTTGTGTGGTGAAATTAAAAAAAAAAACTATTTATGAAGGGATCAAATTCGTGTGGGACCCACTTTCCCAATTTTGGTAACTTGCCTATATTAATAATATAGGTATAGCCTATATAAAAAATAAGTTGAAAAGAATGGATTAGTAAAATAAACATAAACAAACAGAATATTACGATGGGATGACCTGATTGATATGTTTTAAATTATTTATTTAGCTTTTTTTTTTTTTTTTTTTTTTTTTTTTTTTTTTTTTTTTTTTTTTTTTTTTTTTTTTGGTACTTCAAGGCTTCTACTGAAGCCCTATACTGCCCATACTAACACCCATAGCACTGGGTGATACTTCTCCTACGAAAGAAAAGCTCCACCCAGGGTGGGACTCGAACCCGCAGCTCCGGCATGGGAGTACGGCGCTTTATCACACAGCCACACCGGGCCCCTTAGCTATTTTTTGCACTAAAATTAAATTTGAAGTCCGGTTTCGATTGGATCTAAAATAACACAGATATAGCTATGAATATGGGTTGTTCGTTAGATAGAGTAAAACAATAAAAAAAAATTATTGGTTTAACATGATATCAACGATAGCGTAATAATAAAATCTTAACTTAGCAAAATCATTATGTAACTCATTATTTATCCTTATTATTTTAGATCTTTTTAATAAAAGAAATTATTTAAAAAAAAAAAAAAAAAACGAAAGAATGGGTACTTTTCTGTTATAGTCACGCCCAGAGAAAATGTTTTTAATTTAGTTAGTACATTGCTTTAAATAAATAAAACACATGTTTTCTGAATGAAACACTTTACATGAAATTTAATTAAATTATTTATTTTCATTTTAGTATAAACATTGAAAAAAAATTATATGTTAGAAATATCATTGTAAAAATCTTTAATATCTTTCAATATTTCATTAAAAGGATCTTTTTCTGCTAACCTTTGGCGCCACCTAAATTCCGCTAAATAAGATTTCAAAAAATTCCTTTTAGTACCCCCTTCTTTTAGTATCCCATTTAATTTTACCTTTGAATGTTAACTTCATCTCATGGTTATTTTTACATATTCTCATTTCAGGAATAATATTATGCTTTTGAAAAAACCTGACCGCAATTTCCTCATCCAAAATATTCCTAAAATATTTTTTAAATTATACTGATACTCAACCATATTTAATATGATTAATTATCTAGTCAAAAGAAATGATTCGGCACGGAATTGTTTTCTCCTGACAGTGTTGCCAGTAAGCGAACAGTTGTGAAATTAACTCTTAGTTACCTCCTTAGCAACACTGGCGATAACTCTGCTTCTCCTTAAAGCAATGTACTAACTAAATTAAAAACATTTTCTCTGGGCGTGACTATAACAGAAACGTACCAAAGAATGATTTTCTACCCAATTTTTTTTTTTTTTTTTTTTTTTACACGAAACGGCCACTTTGAGGACCACTTTCTACCCAATTGATACTAAAGAATGATTTTTATTTCCGCATGCGAACGGTATTCAAGACCCAACCCACAGAAAACGAAGTTATTTTTAATTAATTACTAATTATTAACTAATCTACCTCAAAATGTTGCTGAGAAATTAGTCTTGTACCATTGAAAATATGTCAAATTTTTTTTTTAAATAATAGTCACTTTAAAACAATCAGTTCAACATTAGGACATCTCTGGAATAGAAGAGAACTGTTCCCAGCTTAGTTTGATCCCCAAAAAATTCTATTTATTGCCCTGTTTAAATAAGTCAATGAACATTATTTTACAGATATTTTTTTTTTTAAGGATAAAACTGAAAAAGTACTCATAATCCAGTGGTTAATCAAATCTTAATGAAAAGGATACCCCAAAAGAGAAAAAATCAAGCTTTAGATAATAAATGAGTGTGAAAAAATTAGAATCTGAAAAAAAATGACAAAATGGAATTGAAAGGCATTGATAGGGTAAACCGTACAGTTATTGGTACCCTTAAGACTACATTTCTGTGGTGAAATTAAAAAAAAAAAAAATTATGAATGGATCAAATTGAAACTTCCTATAGCTCCTCTTTATCTATCCTTATAATGACTCAAGAGGTTTTTTTGGGTCAAAAGTTCAACAGTTTTACCATACGACAATATTTATTGTTAAAAGTGCAAAAACTAGTTATTGAAACCCTTTGGATTTAATTGTGAAATCTGTCTTACTTCGTAGATGACTTAGAGGACCCTTCAAACATTAGATTTATGTATATCTTAAGGACTTGTTTAGGACTTGTTTACTTATTACTTTAATTTAAAGTAGGGGTGTCAATAACTGTACAGAGTGTCAATAACTGTATAGTTTACTCCTTACTTTATAACACCTTTTCCATTAGAGATATTTAAATATGGCTATAACGAAAAGTGTATAAGTTTCAAGTAAATCCATCGGAAGATATACATAAATCTAATGTTTGAAGGGTCCTCTAAGTCATCTACGAAGTAAGACAGATTTCACAATTAAATCCAAAGGGTTTCAATAACTAGTTTTTGCACTTTTAACAATAAATATTGTCGTATGGTAAAACTGTTGAACTTTTG
This sequence comes from Aelia acuminata, assembly GCA_911387785.2. Lineage (NCBI taxonomy): Eukaryota > Metazoa > Arthropoda > Insecta > Hemiptera > Pentatomidae > Aelia > Aelia acuminata. The sequence continues at coordinate 20,274,080 of OU426980.1, forward strand.
ACCCAAAAAAACCTCTTGAGTCATTATAAGGATAGATAAAGAGGAGCTATAGGAAGTTTCAATTTGATCCATTCATAAAATTTTTTTTTTTTTAATTTCACCACAGAAATGTAGTCTTAAGGGTACCAATAACTGTATGGTTTACCCTACATGGGGTAAACCATACAGTTATTGACACTCTGTACAGTTATCGACACACCAACTTTAACTTAAAGGAATAAGTAAATAAGTCCTAATTTTATTTCAAGATATACATAAATCTAATGTTTGAAGGGTACTCTAAGTCAAAATTACGAGATGGTTGGAGAAGGTAAAAATACCTTTTAGTTGAAGTTTTCTCAGACATCCAATCAGAAAAGCTTCTAAAATGTGAAAATCTACTTAATAACTTTCCGGTTAAAGTAGAAGCACATGGGAAACTAAATCAAAGTAAAGGGATTATTTGGTACCCCGAACTAAATTATTGTACAATTGAGGAAATAAAAGATGAATTAAAACCACAAAATACAGCCGATGTTAAAAGATTGACGTACTATAAAAATAATGAAAAACACTGCGAGCCGCGACCGTCATTTATCACCAAAAGCGAAATATTCTATAAATAGTTTTTACGATTTGTTTATGTCCTTATATGTTAAAAACTGAAAATTATTTGCATTTTCTCCGTAGTGGAGCCCTCGTGTTTGAAGACAAATTTTAACCGGAGATCTCGAGTGCGAAGGGTTAATAAGGACAGGTGTTCGCCCCTGTTATCAAAGAAGCACTGAACGAAATTTGGAGAATCTAGGACAAACCCTATGGATTTCTATAGTGAACAAACAAACAAACATAATTTCATCTTTTATATAGATAACATTTTTTCCATTAGAGATATTTACATAAATATCTGAAAAAGTGTTATAAAGAATATAAATTTTGTTTTCGGTTCCTGTTCATCATTTTCGTACAAGAAGTTAGGTTCTTTCACTCAACAACGTAAATGTTACTGAAAAAATTCAATTCACGTTTACATTAATCTTCAATGTTTTTCTGACAACTAATATTTTTTTCAGATTATTATTTAATAATTTAGGTGCAAAGCAAAGGTGGACAAACATTAATGGGATCCATGAGCCCCCTTGGTTATCCTTGGGTTAAAATAAATAAAAGTGGTTTAATCGATCAGCCTTGTTGAATTCTTGTCCAACCTAAGAGTTTCAAAGTTTTTTGTACATGTACATCGATTAAAAATATTCTCCTTGCGATATCTATTATTTTACCTGTGTAAGTTGGAATTTACCTGAAGATATTGAAGGAAGGAGAATTGGAAGGTAAGAGAGGATGACAATGCAGCGTGTGGACCAGGCAGTGTCTTCCACAGGCACCCCCTCAATCAGTTTTGATTTATAACCCTTCCTCAATTCACTGATTAATAGTGCCCACATTTCGATAATACCTTGGGACAAGGAGCTCCAATAGGAAATCTTGGACACGGAAAAATTATTACACAATATTAAATAATTAATTGGCCTGTATTATTACATCTATTTTAGCATTGAACATGTGTTTGAACATTTCAACATAAGACGTAACATTTCAATATAATTATATCAATATATTACGTTTATTATAATACAACTTAAAACAATGTAGGAAATTTGAGAGCAAAATGACTTAAATTTTAGTAAATACAGGGCAATCTCGAAAATCCGAACCCCCAGTAAACCGAACCCCTGGGATAATGAAAAAAAAGTTAAAGTTGGCAGACGCGATATTCAGTACAGTGAGCACCATGTTACACTATTATTATTTTGTGTAGGTTTTTCCTTATTTTTTCCTACTGTTTACTGTATGACTCAAAATTATCTTTATTTGCATTATTACTAAATAATCATCAAATAAATATAAATTGTTGATTTTAAGGATGATATATCCGTAATAATGTATAAATTCGTTTCTATGTATGTTTGAAAAAAAATTTATAATGAATAAAAACGGGTGCGTGGAAGCTCACTTGCAGAAACTAGGGCTAAAACATATGGTCTGAAAAAAGAAACAAAAAACAAAGGCTAAAAATATCAGATATAATGCAAACCTCCATGAAAGAAATTGCTGTTTGGGTTGATGGTCAAGAAGAAGGAATATGTATGCTCAGAGAACTTAGATATAAAAATTTTTTAAAATCATAATTTGTTTTGTTAATGTATTTCTGTATTACATTTACATATTTTCATCTGTTTACTTACAGAAAACCTAATGTTGAACTCAATTATTGATTAAATATTTTTCAATAGTTATAATACATAATACAGCCAGACCAAAGCTGCCCTTTTAACCGTCAATTATGTTATTCTCAGGGGATTAAATATTCCATAATAATGACAACATTTTTATTTTAATTTTCAAATGTAAATAAAAAATAATCTAGTTCATAACGTGAAGTTATGAGACTCCCCATTTCACTATCGGCTTAATTGTTAATTCAAATAGCCCATCTTCCTGACGTAGGCTTTCCTAGGTGCTAATAGGTTAACACTCTAATAGTGTTATTAACTTCTAATTTAAGTTAACACTCAGAAAATAGTGAAAGCTAATAAAAATAAGTAATAGGTTCAAATGGTAGCAATTTAGAAGCCGGCTTGAGCAAACTTGACCTCAATCCAAGACCAACGTTCCAACGCTCCCCAACTTTTTTGTCTGAAGCAGCAGATTTGGGAGAGTTTACTAATTGGCAATTTACAGTCTCGTAGGGTTTTCACTTTTTAAAACCAAACATTCCGATTTTTGAGAAAATAAAGTAATCTCAAATGTATCTTAACTATATAAAAAAATGACCTCAAAGAATAACGAAGAAAATTTATTATTTTAGCGAGTCTAAATGTATGCTCGAAATATATGATTATGTCCAATGATGACTCTTATTCAGCTTTACTTTTTCAGAATAAATATATAACGTTCTAGGTGAATATGTTTAAATTGTAAATAAAATCAATCAATCAATTAATTTACCTCAGAAAATAATTTTGATAAGAAAAAGACGTTCGGAATTCTACCCAGAAACTCTAAAACTATTCTGCTGGCATTCTCCGAAAATCATTAGCTCAAATTTCAATTACGAACTGAACGGAATCAAGAGAGAAAAAGGAATAAATTACAGTTAAAATTAAATAATTCCAGTCCTTATTTAATTTCTATTGATTATAAATCAATAAATCATTATCACTTCCTCATTATCCTAACGCTCACATTGCTTCAGATAGAATCAGAGAAGTGACAGTATTAAAATAAGTTTAAATTACGAAAAGAATAATTGTCAATTGACTCCAACAAAACAAACAAGAATAATTCATAAATGATATTTTCATATTTCGTTTCAATGATAAATGAAAATTTGAATAATCCATTTAACATAAACAAATTTAATGGAAGCAGTATTTCTGAGTATAAGTTCTGTATATGCATTTTTTATCCGTGAGAAAAAATAATAGTGGAAATGAGCGAACCTTATAAGAAGAGACTTTGGTATTTTTCGCCTAACATAAAATAACCAAGTACTTGTTTTTTGTAACAATCCTAGAAGTCGGAAGAAAAGAATAAAAATATAGCCTAGGGATGGGGAGAGTGGTGGTCGTGTAGTTCTTAAACCTTAAGGAATATCCTTCAATAGAATTAAGGAAAATTCTATTGAAAACTTCATGCAAATGCCAAGCAGAATTGATAAACCTGGAATCCTTCTTTGAGTCTCTCTCAAACTCCAACTCTCCTTATGATCGTTAGGAGGGGGGGGGGCGTATCACCAAAATTATTTACAAATTGTTGATCTAAAATGAATTTTTCGCGGCATCTTGTCGCCATGGAATATGGGAAGACAGTTTAAATGGCCCATGGCCGAAAAGCATGCCTCCACCTTGAGGAAGGATTCACAGACCATCAGCAGATTGGAATGAAAGAGAGAGAGGGAGAGCGATGAGAGGAAAATTTCCTAGCAATTAGCTTAATGGGCAGACAGTATGACGAGGGGTCAAAGAAAAGAAGAATCTAATTTCAGATACAGGTAAATCAACAATTATCTTTTTAGGTAATTGTTAGCAAGATGAGAGTAGACCATGCTTTTATGGGAGTAATTCTTAACTCCCAGCAATTTTCTTTATTGTATTGTAGGGGAGAGCGGGGTTGGTTGGCATCAGTTTTCATTTTTTTGATTGTTGAGTCGTTCCTGTTAATATAGTCCCAATGGGGCTGATACCACTGTAAACTCCAAGTATTAGAGTACTTTAAGTATATATTTCACCACATAATATTTAATACGAAGATTATAGGAAATTGAAGAATTCGTCAATCCAGAGTATGCCAATTAACCCCCTATGTGGGGCAGTTTGGCCTAGAAGGTAGGGTTGTTTAGCCATCTCATTCAAGTACTGTCTGACACATTTTATTGTTATTAAAAGCTGCACTATAATGGTATAATAATTTTGAATCAGTTTTTAACAGCTTTCAAGGGAAAATAGAATGACAATAGAAGAAGATAGAAGTTTAGACTGTCGTCACTTTTTGCATAAGAAAAATTGCTCTCATCTTCCTCGCTGGAACTAAAGACAATTGGTAGTTTCACCTTTGATTATGTTTACCTTGCTTTTGTGAATTGCTACTGCGCCAAAAAAAAAGTTGAAGCGAGCCAACTAACCCCACAGGAGAAGTCATATGAAAGATGGCTGCCAGGACAGGGGTGAACAATCAAACAAGAAACTGGTTAGTCGAAAGGTTAGGTTTTTCAAAGGAGTTTGGGGCTATGTGAACAGAATCGGAGTCAAATATTCTTCCATGCCTTTAAACCAACTTAACTGAAAATATAAAAATTTACTTACATGTTGTAAAATCAATCAATGAAGCACACTCTTATCTACACTGTTAGCATCGGATTGAAAACTCAGGAGAAGACTCCCGAGGTCGAGCGGGTCAAATGGTACAATGGTTGGGCCTTCACAACAGGTGTGACGGAAACTATAAGCCAATGGCCAACCTACCCCCTATGCCCCGCTCTCCCCTACCTAAAATTTTTTACTTATTTATAATAGAAATAATAATAATAAGTCATAACAGAGTAATTTAAATTTCTGTTGTATTGCGAATAATTCAAATTGTGATAGTGACGGGACGGCAAAAGCAAGTCCTTTGCGGTACGGCGAGAGTGCGGACTTCATTCTTCGCAGCCTCAGTGCACAAGCGTCGGACATAGAAAAACACTTTTTGGGAAAACGTTTTCGATATTTTTCAATCTTTAAATAATTCTACTTTTTTTACCCTTTTTCGACTATTAAAACCAACCAATTTAAAGAAAATCAATATTAACCTCATCTGATCCTTTAAAAAAAAAAACTCATTCCAACAGTTAATGCATTATTAATTGGTGCAAATAATGCAACAGGATGACATCTATAGAATTTAAATAAAAAAATAGCGGATGCTGGAAAGTATATTATTATTCGTTGAAATAGTGCAAAAAATATTTGTGTTTTGAAGACCAAAAAAGTTAAAAATTGTTTACTTCATTTTCTTAAAACTTTTTTTTCTTCATTAAGGGGTGCGAAGTATCGTATTAGGTTCCCACTCTGTCAGTACACAAAAATGGATAACTTCGTGCCGCGAAACTGCAGAAATATAGAGCACTATTTTGTGTAATAGATAAGTCGAAAAATCGAGATGCCCCACTTACATTGAGGATACAGGCACAGTTAAAATGTCTACCCATTGTTTCCTGTCGACCAACTTAAGAGGGATTATTCTTCTGTAGCACATTGAAGATCTGTCGAAACCTTAGTTGAAAAAGAAGAAAATTACTTTTTTTTCCGATTATCAAATTGTTTTTATACGAATTGAGAAACTAATCCAATGAGGAAGGTGAAATTATATAAATAGATTGGGATTTAGGTTTAGTGAATTTTTTGTATAGGTGTTTGACTTACGTTAAATCTATAAATACTCTTCGAAATGATAATTAAAAATTGTCATTTTTAATGGGAACATAAATGAGGCATATAAATGGAAAAAGGTTGTAAGCAACCAAAAATCTTAAAAATGATTGGATAATTAAGTATATTTCATCGCCAATTTAATGGAATCAACCCATCTTAAGTTAGTGCCTATCTTAAAGATTTAAGTAACATTGAGCCGCCAACAGATATCACAATCGCTTAAAGTGCTGTAAGCTAAGGAAGTTATGATACAACACTTTACTTAAGTTATCGATACTTTGCTTTATTTGACATAAAGTATAGATGCTTGTCGATACCGATACTTGAAGAATAGAAGAGATAATTAGCCAACAGAGATGGATTCGGTCATGGAAAAAAATAATATTGAAATTATGGAGCAGAAATATATTTATATCAAGATTGGACATTTCCCTTATATTTTTAGAACCGAATTCGAATTCGTATGCTACTTGTATTTTTAAATCCCAAAATCAATAATTAACTTGTAATGGGTCGTGAGTGAACGGCCAACTTTTTATTTATGTTAAAGGTTTAATTAATTTACCACTGATTACAGTTATATATATATATTTATAACTATTTTATTATTTAATCTTATTATTTTATCTAAGCATAACTATTTTTTTATTCATGTTTTATCAAAAAGATTTTTATTTTATGATCAGTGGTAAATACGTCTTAGCAAACAAATGAAGTGTTAACGTTGTTGGTTAAAAAAGTCAGTTGTTAGTTGTGATTAATAGGTGTTAGTAAAGTGTTATTTCTTGTATATCGTAATTATAATCGCCATTGACCTAGAATTTGTATTTGGACTTATGTTTTGGATTTGCGATATGTTTTTTTTTGCGTAGCGTATTTAAATAAAATTTTTTTGTTTGTGCTATTTGTTTATTTCTTGTTTGTCTTCTTTGTTCATCTTAAATAAAACTCTAAAAACTCCTCTCGTATCCAATCCTTGCAATCCAAAATCCTTAACGTTCCGGATTTCCTCACAAATAAACTCATCCATAAAGACTTAAGTGTTCCCTATATTGCCGATTTTTCCCAATCCAGATACCAAACCTTTCATAATAAATTCCTGACCCACTCGAACCCTCTTGTTTCCAGCCTCGCTTCCTCCTCTATTCCAGACAATACTCCTAAGCGTCCGAAAAGAAGATGGTCTCGGGACCTTCTATGTTAAGTGTATCAGTTGAGAGCTACCATTGGGTAGCTTCTCTTCAGGTTTGTTCAAGATATATTTTTTATTTATTAGATTTTACAACTATACATAAAAATTATACTGGTACAGAATTAATTGGGTATTTAAGGAATACAAAATCAATAAAATACAAAATACGGAAAACAAAGATGATATTTCTAACATGAGATATAACACAAAACTATATTATAACGTAGAACTTTAAATAAAGTATATCAGAAAAAAAATAAAATAAAAATAAAGTAAACTAAATGAAAATAAAAACAAAACATCAAAATGTCCGACTTTCAATCCTCTTGGTCTTCTTGAAGAAGTTCAAAATCGATTTCATTAATAATTTTTTTTCAATTCTTTATTATAACTCTTATAAACGTCCTTTTCATTTAACGGCCAGCTTTCTCCTTTTAAAACGATGCTTCTTATTAGGCTGTATCTTTTGTTGTCAAAAATTGGGCAGTCGTATAGGAAGTGATGAAATGTTTTTGGTTTGTCCGTCGCAGTTGCAGGTTTCAGAGTTCGTCAGGTGAAATCGTTTTAGGTAAGATTTGCTTTGTCCGTGTTCAGTTAAAAATTGTGTCAGTTTGTAGTGCGATCTTTTAATTTTGCCATAGTAAGTGTGATTTCTGGAACAAATTTATAGAGCGGTCTTCCTTTTGTTGTTTGTTGCCATTGTATGTTCCAAGTACTTATGTATTCAGTCAAAATATGTTTTTTAATATAAGATAAGGGGATTTTGTCTTAGGTTCTGAGGAAAATCCTCAGAAGAAATTTTGGCCCTACCAAAAAAGGGGATCGCTGGAGGATGAGAGTTAAGAGATTTTTATGGAACTCCAGATATTGTTTCCAGCATAAGAGTGCCAGGATAAGATGGTTGGGGCACGTACAAAGAATGGAAGGTGGTAGGCTCCCGAAAATGATAATGGAGGGACACCCTGGTGGTAAACGGAGTAGAGGTAGGCCAAGACTGCGTTGGCTGCAGGATCTGGAGGAAGACCTTCGGTCATTGGGTGTCTCTGGATGGAGAAGGGCAGCAGCGGACAGGTTGGAGTGGAAGAGGATTGCTGAGGAGGCCAGGGTCCTGCAAGGACCATAGCACCGTTAGATTAGATTAGATTATGGGGAGGAGACTATTACACGAGGCAGATTTTGCTAGGCTGTCCGCTGCTTCGTTTCCTGCGATCCCGCTATGCCCTTTAACTCATTCTATTTTGACCGTAATGTCTAAGTCAAGAAGATGTAAAAGGTTTTTTCTAATTGTCTCAGTCAATATGTCATGGCATTGAGGGTTCCTTATGTTGTCTATTAAAATTTTGTTGTCAGTTGAAATTTCGAAAAAAGTAGGAGAGAGGTTTGAATATTGTAAAATGTATTTAGTGACATTTAAAACAGCCAATTTTTCAGCTTGGTTGTTTGAGCAATTAGTTCCCAGTCGAAATTGTTGGTCATGTTGTATACCGTCTATTGTTAAGGTGAATGCGCAACCAGTTTTTTCCCCGTCTTTGCTGCCGTCTGTGCAAACGTCTTGTGTTTGTAAGTCTTCTGTATGAGTATCTTCTAAGCATTGAATTAATTTTGAATGTATTGCGGGATGTAGCCAATTTTGTATGTCAATATCTAATTCTTAGTATTATCACAGTTTCTGAATATATTTTTACTTTCACTTACCTATATATGAAATATATAGTAAGTGGAAGTATTGCGATCGTGTTACTTTAATTTACCCATATATGAAATATAAAGTAAGTGGAAGTATTGCGATCGTGAAAAATTTCGACTTCCGGTTTTCAACGGAAATACACGTTTTGGGGTCCCCTGAGTCCAATTAACCAAGTCCCGCGAAATGGTCTGTGTGTCTGTGTGTGAACAGACTAGCTAAAAAACCAAAAACCGCGCGAACCTAAAATTGGGTATTTAGTGTATGTATATGCCCGCAATGTGACAGCAAAAATTTCATCAAATTTGCTCAAAGGGAGGGGGTACTTTATTTAATAACTTTTTAAGTTTTTTTCGATTTTCTCAAAAACGGCTCGACGGGGGACTTTATTTAATAAATTAATTTAATGTATAATTTTCACTTGTTTTTTTTTATTAACTCAAAAACGGTTTTAAGGATTTTAATCAAACTGGGTATTTGATGTATGTATATGCCAAAGATGTGATAACCAACATTTCATCAAAATTGATCAACCGGAGGGGGGACATTACTTAATAAAATTTGTATCATTTTCACGTGTTTTTTTTTTTATATACTCAAAAAAGGCTTTTGACTGGGTATTTGAAGTATGTATATGCCAAAGATTCGATAGCCAACATTACATCAAAATTGGACAAACGGAGCGGGCACATTATTTCTTAATTTTTTTCCAATTTTTACCTTTTTTTGATGATCTCAAAAACGGTTTAACGATTTTTATCAAATTCGTCATGTTTAATGAAAATTAGGTGTTCTTTAATATCAGGTAAGCTTTATCATTATTAAAATGATCTGAGGGGGCTTTTTTGTGGGGGGGGGGGGGGGGGGTTGTGGCCTTTTTGTTTGTTTGTTTCCTATAAAGTACCTTTGCTTTGTGTTTATATGGAGAAATTAACTGTCTCTCGTTACGCCTAAAAATAAGAAATGGCTAAACATGAGATATGATAAAAATAAAGAAAACATAAAGAGGAGAAAAAAAGAAAAATATTCAGTCAAATCATAAAACTCGTTGAGCCCACGCATGCGGAGTACGCCTTTAATGACAGACCATTGTTCATAATTAAAGCCGTTCTGTTCACTTGAGAAGTGGCAATTAACAATAACGCATTAATTTCTAATCTAAGTAAGTTGGTAAGTGAAAGTTGTGTGTTGCGCGCACGCACCAAATTTTTTAAATATGAATTTAATATGAGCTTGGTTCTCAAAATAGGTATATTTCATTCTGAACATTGTTAATGGTGAAAACAAAGATTCCATTTCTACGGAATAAGGAGCAAGGATCGGTCCCTTAGGATCACTATATCTGATCTAGAAGTTTCCACTCAAGTTCAAGCTCAGAGTTAGGGTCTTTTGACCTTAATTTATGTGTATTTAAAGTGCTTTCCAAGTGCATATATACTCTGAAAGTTAGATAGCCATTTGGAAATAGCTTGGTTTTAATATTTATCGGTATTTCTGTCTCTTTACCTCATCATTCACCAGAATTGAGATCTAAACATGACCAAGACGTTTTCATTTGTATTCTCATTAAATCATCAGAGGCCACGCGGTATGATGTACACTATTTTTTTTATACTAGTTCTGCCAACTAAATAAATAACAAATCGGGCAGTTTTTTTTTTTGCTCTTGAGTATTTGATTCAAAATGTGGGGTCGGCCAGTTTATTTAAAAAAAAATTATAAACTTCGATCGATTGGCATGTCACAATAGGATGTCCAAAGAGGAAAAAATATTGGACTTTGAAAATCCCAATACACATCACAGATTTTTTTTAAAAACATATACAGTACCGGTCAAAAGTTTAGACTCACTTGAAATTGATTCACTAATTGAATTAATTAGTTCCAATTTTTATAGGTGATGTAATTTCATATTATTGCTAAAGCTATTCGTTTAAGATAAATGATCTTATTTTGAGTGCTTCTTTAACATAACAATATAAATTTATAATTCTGTCGGGCGAGGATAGTAAGTTGGCAACATCATTACATTGTAGCAAGTAGTATTGGCGGACAGGGTTATACATTGGGCATCTCAGCAGGAAATGTTCTAAGTTTTCTTCATTTTTTAAATTACAAATAGAACAAATTTGTTGCGGATTGATGCGATAAGTTATTCCAAATATTGTTAGTTTGATAAGATATAAATTACTTGTTCTTAGCTGCGAATAAATTTTAATAACATGCAAAGGTATTTTGTCATCGATGATGTCGTTACAATAAAGACTGTTTGTGAATATTTCTTTGTATATTCGACAGTAGCGGGACTTTTTGGGGATTTTTAATATATAGAAACATAGAGATAGAAATAAATAACAAAAAGTCATATTATTTCTACCCTTTGGAAGAAATGGGTTAATTCTCAGCTTCATTGCTTTTTCAATGTTATTATTTCATTCATTAAAATGTTTTGAATGTCTAATCCTGATAAAAGGAATGCAATAATAATAAAAAAAAGTGTTTTAAGCATCATTCCGAAAAATAGGCTTTCCGGAGATCCATGATTTTGAAATTTACCAAACATATATTTTTGATATACAGTACCAGTCAAAAGTTTTGACTCACTTGTATTTAATTCACAATCTTCAAGTTTATCCAATATAAATCTATACCTTTGTCCTAAATTCTCCGAATTTCGCTTAGTGGTTCTTTCATACCAGGTGCGAACACCTGTCCATATTAAAATTGCATAACTGCCAATCTCTGGGTATATTCTTTATTGTTATAAAAATCGTTATGATCTCGCTTTACATTAGACTTTTACGAAATCAACCGTTGGAGTAAAAAAAATCTCATTTCTGTCCTAACGAACTTTTCTGGACCCACGGCTGTTCTCATTGTTTTCAAAATTCCGGGGGTGAAACCGGGATATTAAAGCTAGTTATAAATAGATTAAAAATAAAATTATAGTTGTTAGGTTTTCCAATAAATAAAATGTTGTTACTTATTTATGTTACAAAATCTAAGGGTGAGTCTAAACTTTTGACCGGTACTGTATATGTTTTAACAAATGATGGGATTACGTATAAATGAAATATGAGTACTCATAATGTGATCATAGACCGTTCAATTCTAGATATCATAAAATATACACCTCATAACGGTCCCAATATTCCATTTATTTATATATAGCAGGAGCTTTCGGTGCCTCTGGCACCATATTCATCTGCACACAAAAATTTATAATTATTATTACATATATTTTTTGAAACATTGTCATGCATATGCCCAATCCCTTATTCTCTTATCGTTCCCATAAGGGAGAGTCTTTAAACAACTGTTGAGTCTTCTGTTAAAAACCTAAAATTTGTAATAAATTATGCCCGAAATAAAAATGTCTTAAATTGGTGTTTTGAAATACTAATTACTTAGACGTCATGGGGAGAGACATGTACACGACATAGCTGCTACTTGTTCTCTACCCTATTTTCCGACGATCAAGGCGCTCCCTAGGTCCGGAATTATAAACGAAATTATTTCATTATTTGTATGATGATAAGAGCCAGTGTTGCTAATGTTATTATTTATTGGCATACTGTTAGCATTGAGCTTATATTTTTTTTAATTTTATCCAAAATGTGGGAATAATGCAAGGGGGTGTGATATTTATGATATCTGAAATATGAGTAGGGGAAAACGGGGTTAATTGGCATAGGGGGGAGGTTGGCCATTGGCTTATAGTTTCCGTCACACCTGTTGTGAAGCCCCCACCATTGTACCATGTGACCCGCTCGACCTCGGGAGTCTTGTCCTGAATTTTCAATCCGATGCTAACAGTTTAGATAAGAGTGTGCTTCATTGATTGTAAGTGAATTTTTATATTTTCAATAAAGTTGGTTTAAAGGCATGGAAAAACATTTGACTCCGATTCTGTTCACATAGCCCCAAACTCCTTTGAAAAACCTAACCTTGCGACTAACCAGTTTCTTGTTTGATTGTTCTCCCCTGTCCTGGCAGTCATCTTTCATATGATCTCTCCTGTGGGGTTAGTTGGCTCGCTTCAACTTTGTTTTGGCGCAGTAGCAATTCACAAAAACAAGGTAAACATAATCAAAGGTGAAACTACCAACTTGTTTTTAGTTCCAGCGAGGAAGATGAGAGCAATTTTTCTTATGAAAAAAGTGACGACAGTCTAAACTTCTGTCTTCTTCTATTGTCATTCTATTTTCCCTTAAAAGCTGTTAAAACCCGATTCAAAATTATTATACCATTATAGTACAACTCTTAATAACAGTAATATGTGTCAGGCAGTACTTGAATGAGATGGCTAAACAACCCCACCTTCTAGGCCAAACTGCCCCACATAGGGGATTAATTGGCATACTTTGGTATGTCGAATTCTTCAATTTTCTATGATCTTAGTATTAAATATTATGTTGTGAAAAAATACTTAAAGTACTCTAATACTTTTAGTTTTCAGTGGTATCAGCCCCATTGGGATTATATTAACAGGAAGGACTCAACAATCAAAAAAGTGAAAACGGTTGCCAACCAACCCCGCTTTCCCCTATTTTCAATGGGGTAAATCTAATTTACACTTTTTTTTATTCATCCAATGTTCTTATAAGAAATGCTATAAAGCAAACTATGCTGCTGAACGATTGGTAAATGTAGTTTATTCCATGTACATTTATTTAAATTTTATATTTTGAGAACCTCGATATGGTATTTTAGATTTTATTTTAACAATTATAAGCAGCATGGTGGGTGAGATCCATTTCAGGCCTCACATCAGGGAATTTACCCACCAATCTCTGGATAATGAAGCCTTCGATCACCCACCCCGAGGCCAACATCTTATATAAGGAGAGTCGAGACAAGGAGATTGTGCGATCAGGTTTGTGGCAGGGAGAATGGCCATTAAAGGAATACGTACCAACCTAAGGGGTACAATCTGCAACCGGAACACGCAACACTTGGCATATGCTCCTGAATGCCTATTACTTCCTTAGCTCTTTCTTTCAGCTCTGTCTCTAATCCTACCCAGTATTGATCCACTGGGAGACCAATTTTATCTTTTAGCTCGAGTTGGAATTTGGCTTTCACTTTAGGATTTACTAAAATTCCGACCTCATACCTCCTCCCTTTCACTTTTGATCCCCTGTTTTGAGAATTCGTTTTAACCTCAGACATAGTTTTATTCTAATCAGAGTGTGGTCCGAATCACAGTCTGCTCCACTATAGCTTATTAAGACTTGCGTGGAGCTCCGATGTCTCTTATGTACCAGCACATTATTTTTTTAACGCATTTGGGGTTAGCCATGTGTCCATGTGAAGGAAAATTGTACTGCTAATGGCCTTAGCTGTTGTCAGACTAATAAACCTTATTCCATTTTATTCACCTGTTTTCGAATGCTTTTGTTTCAGATAATGGTTTAAAACGGTTTCTCGGCCGATATCGGTATCGGACGTACCTTATTTGTAATCTTTAGTTTGTTGAGTTTCCACTACGGCTAATCTGACGATACTTCATATGGGAGTCCAAAATATTACCTATCATGGGTAATTAGGATAGGGGATTCTTACCTGTATACGAGTATATGACATGGTACATCCTCGAAAGCACGATCTTGGATTTATTAGTTGACAAACCAAGACACCACATATTAATGTCATGTTTATGACCTTCTCCATATTTTTTTAACTGTCCGCTTCATCTTCATTCGACGAATACACGTAATTATTGTTATATCAAAACAAAAAATTTTTATTCGTATCACACCTATCCGTTCGTTAATTACCTGATTGGTTTTCTGATAACTGAATAATGATAAATATAGTTCTTTCTGTTGCATTTTCCTCGTTCTTCACAGAGTAGAATATTGTACATCATTTGCGGATTCTTCACCTCTGCCCAACTTACCTCGTGTATGACTACCCAGAAGTTCGTTAAGAGAGAAATGAGATTTTTTTCGACTACAACGGTTGATTTTGTAAAAATCTAATGTAAAGCGAGATCATAGCGATTTTTATAACAATAAAGAATATACCATGAGCTCGGCTGAAGTAATGCTATTTTAATATGGAACTTATAATTTGTATTCATTAGAAATAGAATAAATCTAAAGCAATGAGTAAACAGAAATATATTAAAAAAAATCTGGTGCGTGCGCGCAACACACAACTTTCACTTACCGACTTACTTAGATTAGAAATTAATGCGTTATGTTAATTTCCACTTCTCAAATGAGCAGAACGGTTTTAATTATAAACAATGGTCTGTCATTAAAGGCGTACTCCGCATGCGTGCATGCTCAACGAGGTTTATGAGTTGACTGAATATTTTTCTTTTTTTCTTCTCTTTATGTTTTCTTTATTTTTATCATATCTCATATTTAGATGTTTCTTATTTTTAGGCATTACGAGAGACAGATAATTTCTCCAAGACAGTTAATATAAACAAAAACAAAGGTACTTTATAGGAAACAAACAAAAAAGCCCCCCCCCAAAAAAAGCCCCTTCAGTACATTTTAATAATGATAAAGCTTACCTGATATTAAAGAACACCTTATTTTCATTAAAAATGACGAATTTGATAAAAATCGT
Organism: Aelia acuminata; assembly: GCA_911387785.2. Lineage (NCBI taxonomy): Eukaryota > Metazoa > Arthropoda > Insecta > Hemiptera > Pentatomidae > Aelia > Aelia acuminata. The sequence goes on from OU426980.1 coordinate 20,289,492, forward strand.
TAAAGCCGTCTTTGAGATCATCGAAAAAATGGTAAAAATTGGAAAAAAAATTATGAAATAAAGTGCCAGCTCCGTTTGACCAATTTTGATGGAATGTTGGCTATCACATCTTTCGCATATACATACATCAAATACCCAGTTTGATCAAAATCGTTAAAGCCTTTTTTGAGTAAATAAAAAAAAAACACGTGAAAATGATACAAAATTTATCAAGTAATGTCCCCCCTTCGGTTGATCAATTTTGATGAAATTTTTACAGTCATATCTCAGGCATATAAATAAATCAAATACTGAGTTATATCAAAATCGTTAGAGCCGTTTTTGAGAAAATCGAAAAAAACATAAAAAGTTATTAAATAAAGTACCCCCTCCCTTTGAGCAACATTGATGAAATTTTCGCTGTCACATCGCGGGCATATACATACACTAAATACCAAATTTCAGGTTCGCACGGTCTATAGTTTTTGAGCTAGTCTGTTCACACACACACACACACACACACACAGACCATTTCGTGGGACTTGGTTAATTGGACTCAGGGGACCCCAAAACGTGTATTTCCGTTGAAAACCGGAAGTCGAAATTTTTCACGATCGCAATACTTCCACTTACTATATATTTCATATATAGGTAAGTGAAAGTAATAAAGATGCGGTCCTAACACCGAAGCACGCCCGCTGATGTAACCCGCCGAAAGGTTAATTTGAAGAAAAAGGTTGTAGTGCCGGTGCAAAAACATTGAAATTTAAGCATTCATCCTAATTTTAAGCTTTCTAGGATACAGTGGATGAGCAGCTTTAGCTATCGCAATGTAACAATATAAAAGTGTTACAGTAAACCCTCGTTATTACGAACTCGGATATAACGAACACCTCGATATAGCGAACCAAAATACTATCCCCCCAAAATTACCATTATATTTCTGCTGAACCCCTCGTTACAGCGAAATCCTCGGCTAGTGCGAACTAAGAACTAAATTTGATGCCTGAGAATTATTATATTCTGTTATAACGAACTGCTAGATTTTTTATTATTTTTTTTTTTTTACTGTATTACGTAGAATGAGCGCGGGAAGACGAAGTTGCACCAGTTTCTAGAATTGAAGTGTTTTATATTTTTAACTAATCGGATTTCCTTTTGCTCTCTCTCTGATTCCATTGACTTTTTTCTCAAAACTAGCCCAGTTCTGCTTCGGCCTCTGTCTTCGTATTATTCGAGTCAGTGTTCTGTAGTCGTTTATACTGTTTTTTTTTAATACACAATGAGTTGGTTGGTAAACGTGTGTCACAAACGTAAATCCTTATCAATCGAAGAAAAATTGAAAATTCTCCTGGATATTGAATCTGGAATTCTCACTAAGAAAACCATCGCAGACAAATATGGAATTCACAAATCAACATTGTCAACCATTATAACAACCAATATAAAAAAAAGAATCCTCGGTTATAACGAACCTGGATATAGGAACTCTGAATATCAAACCCCATACCAGTTTGCTATATCGAGGGTTAGCTGTACTCAAAACGAATAAAGCCTCCTCAACAAATAGTTATGTATTTTTTAAGGATATAGTCAAATAGGTTTGTAGTTAGCAAGTTGTTAATTAAAAGGCCTGTATTGAGGCTGGGGGGGGGGGGGCTAATGTATACCGGGTGTCGCCTTCCGAATCAAGGCCCCCTCCACCATTGTCCTCCTCAAGAATTTATGCGAGGTGCCCTTTGTGACGGGGCACAATAGCCAACTGGGAGCGGAAGTAGAGCGCATGAATCAGGAACCCTAGCAGTGGCCATGAGTCCACTTGTTGCCTTCCAGTCTCATCTTACTTTCTCGTCCGATCCGGTCCTGGCTGGGTCAGTCCAACTATCAAGAAACCGCGGACATTTGAAACGTTGGCGGGATTCAAACGCAATCTGAACCTGACGCTTGATACACTCAGCGATTATCGAAAGAAAATAACTATTAATTGACTTTGAGGCCTAGCATTCTATATGAAACAGATTGTCCTGTTTTTCACTCACAGCTCCCAAACGAAAGGGTTAATCGAAAAAATGTACGTAATCAAAAATGTTCTCCTTGAAAACCTGAAAAGATTGAATCTATTTAGAAACCTTAGTTTTGCCCTTGCAACTCGCAATCAAATATTTTTTCAGTGTAGCGGTTAAGGGAAGTTTTAAAATGATGCCTCATTCATGATATTTGATTAATTAACAAGGAAGTTATGGCGTACCGACAAAAAAAATGCCTTGAGAAATAATATATATGATTCTTTAGCATTTCTCCTAAAATTTATTAGTATTTTAGAATGTTCATTATCATTTGAGACTACTAGGTGATTACTATCGTGTTATATGCTTATAGTTATGTTAGGAAAGAAAAAAATTACAAGGTATAATAATCATCACAACATAATTATCATTCTCTGTACTTTTGTAGTATTAAACCTGATTGTTCATTTATAGTAGTTTTGTATCCAGCAACAATTAACTTATAATTATTTTAATTTACACGAAAAACTTTCTGGGCAATAGATCATCTTTGCATCTGAAAGCACTTTTGTCAGTACATATTGCATAGGATATAATGTTTAATAAAATACGTCTTTAGTTTTCTCAGCTTCCTTGATTGGGCGCCAAGAAAACTAATGTTTTAGTGTAATTATTTAATCATTTTTCTTTTAATTCTTAGTATGTCTTTTATTTCTTCCAAATCTTCAAAGTAGGAAGAGACTATTTAATTATAGATATAGAATGATAGGCCTCAAGGTCTCGTATTATTTCAATAATTCGCTTAATCATGCGTATTACATGCCAAATTTTTGCCTATTCAGGCATCTTCAGGGGTATAAGGGTTTCGCAAACAAGCTAGAAACAGACTGAAACCCTCCCATATGGAAGGAGGGCTAACAGGAAAAAGTACAGTGTTGCCAACATTCAAACAAATTTAGAGCTATTAGATCTATATCTAATTTTGTTTGAATGTTGGCAACACTGTAAATTTCCCTGTTAGCCCTCCTTCCATATAGGAAGGTTTCAGTCTGTTTCTAGCTTGCTTGCGAAACCCTTGTAGCCCTGAAGATGCCTTAATAGGCGAAAATTTGGCATGTAATTTGCATGATTTTTGAAATAATACGAGACTTTGAGGCCTAGCATTCTATATCTATAATTAAATAGTCTCTTCCTACTTTGAAGATTTGAAAGCAGTAAAAGACATACTAAGAATTAAAAGAAAAATGATTAAATAATTACACTAAAACATTAGTTTTCTTGGCGCCCAAACAAGGAATCTGAGAAAACTAAAGACGCCTTTTATTAAACATTATATCCTATGCAATATGTACTGACAAAAGTGCTTTCAGATGCAAAGATGATCTATTGCCCAGAAAGGTTTTCGTGTAAATTAAAATAATTATAAGTTAATTGTTGCTGGATACAAAACTACTATAAATGAACAATCAGTTTTAATTCGACAAAAGTACAGAGAATGATAATTATATTGTGATGATTATTATACCTTGTAATTTTTTTCTTTCCTAACATAACTATAAGCATATAATACGATAGTAATCACCTAGTAGTCTCAAATGATAATGAACATCCTAAAATACTAATAAATTTTAGGAGAAATGCTAAAGAATCTATGTATATTATTTCTCAAGGCCTTTTTTTTTTTTTGTCGGTACGCCATAACTTCCTTGTTAATTCATCAAATATCATAAATGAGGCATTTTAAAACTTCACTTAACCACAACACTGGAAAAATATTTGATTGCGATTTACAAGGGCAAAACTGCGCTTTTGCGAGAAAAATTATCGTAGAGGTTTCTAAACAGATTCAATCTTTTCAAGTTTTGAAGGAGAACATTTTTGATTACGTACATTTTTTCAATTAACCCTTTCGTTTGGGAGCTGTGAGTGAAAAACTGCAATTCTCAGCGAAAATGGTCGCAGAGCTTTTTCGAAGGTGTCATTTTTTTGAGTTTGTCGAGACGAACATTTTTGATTATTTACACTTTCCTGATAGTCGCCGTCGTATGCGAGTTACGAACAAAACCATGCGATTTCACTTAATAGAATCATCGCACTCGCTTTCTACGGAAACAATATGTGTATTTACATAAGTATCTGGCGTTTTCTCGGTTGCGCTCTTTCAGTGACATATATGACTGCGTAAAACTATCTCACCAAACAGATGAACGTATCGTAACTTCAAACATAGTGTTCAAAGAGTTCCTATAAATACTATGTAAATATGTACATACCTGAAACTTACGTTTCAGAAAATAAATAACCTACAATTTAAAAACATCTATTCTTTAATTCAACCCTCACCTATCCTAGGACGCTCTAAATATACGGTTTGTTGGTACTCTAATTAAGTAGGATTTAAGTAGGTTAAAGCGAGTGCTTTAATGCATGAATGCTTCGCGCGGGTCTGCTAGTCACATAATAATTACACTAAGCCATTAGGTATCAAAAACCAAACTATTAAACATAATATGTTATGGTTTTTAGTTTTGTCACTTTACAATGTATTATATATATATTCATATAAAAGATCTACCCGAAGCATATGAATTATTGTCTGTGTGTGAATTATTATTGTGGTTTGATTTTTGGTTAATGAGATTGGAATTCAACATTCCTCACTGCTCAGTTGCAATATTAAAATTAGCGCTTAATGGGGTTCTAAAAATTTTAAAAATGAGTAGCCATGGACTGCCTAAAATTTGTTTTAACGAATTGAGAAAAATACATATTAAGGAAAAATCTGAACTTAAGTTTAATTGGGTGAGTCAGGTGAGTTCTTTGTTATCCTTAGTAAATAAACAAAGTATTCTGGAGTTAGAGGACGCAGGCCAATCCTGTTGGAGATGACTGAATCGCTAAGTCTATTTAAAAGCTACACGGAAGAGCGCGATATATCTGCAACCTAAATGAACTTGAAGATGTCTTTCATATTTTGGTCCGGTGCCCGATTTATTCTGCTTACCGCCTTCACTATCTGCCCCACTCACTCGATATGAACAGGTCGAATTATGTCGAATTGCTCAAAATCGATAGCATTCACTGCCTCAAAAATCTATTTTATTATATAAGGCAATGTTGTAAGCTAGAATCCTTCATTGTTAATGAATAACTAGTAAAAGGGTGGGTTGTAGAAACCGCTAAATGACAGCAGTAACCATTTATTTTTAAACTTTATATGTTATTATTTATTAATTATTTATTTATGTTATATTGTATTGTATATGTATTTGCTTATATTGTATATTATCATAATAGTCATCATTATTGTCACATTTAAATTTATATACTCATGAATTATATTTAGATTTTAGATGGGTATTTAATTGAATTATAGATAGATTAATTTTTAGCTTATGGATTTTTAGGGATGTCTATAATATTTATATGGTTACCAATTCCTTATACCAGGTTTATATGTATTTAATTATTATTTTTTGTAATATATGTTGTAATAATATATGTTATATATGCTTTTTAAATAGCTATGTGGAGAAGATGTTGCCATATCATCATATTGTAGTTTAATATGACTCAAATATTATTGTTGGTAGACATAATACGTATTATCTAGATAAGCCATCTCTATTTGTATGGGGTATTCCCCGAAAGCAAATAAAGTATATATTCTATTATTATTGTGGTTTGATAAAAAAAAATTGTGTCTTTTTCTCTCGTTAAATTCGGTTAATTGGAATAACTAGTCGAGAAACATAAGACCACGTTTTTTAGAGGTAAAACTCGAGCTTGGGGTGACCATTTAGTACACTATTTTATAATCCAGATTGAATTTCTCGGTCATAATGTTCTCGGTTGGTAGATTTTATGGACACGTATTTTCATATCAATGCGCTCATTGTCCCGCACGGATCATAATCTCTCGAATCATTTAGCAGCAATCGGTTCATAGTCATTGATCGAAAACACGCCCTTTGGTCAATTTATGACAACGGTCAGAAGTACCTCAGTTCATTTTAATAATGTGGTTAAACTGATTAATGCGTTGGACCATACAAGAAAAATCTCACTGAACTTCTGAAAATTAGCATATTTATTACAACGCTGAACGTGAGAGATTCTGAACCCGAAACAGATCTCTCATCATAAAACTTATATTTTCCATCAACTACAAGAAAACTCATCATCACAGTCAAACCTTTTGCTTTCAAGCTTTAGTGGAAGAGGCCTGTGTTAAAACTTGACTAAAATCTGTCTAGCATCAAAATAATAAAAAGTTATCACATGATTTATATATTTACTTATAGCTTTGGTTAACCTTTACTACTCTGAGTAGTGATGTATCTAGTAATGAATATTTAATAATTAGTATTTTTAGTGTGGAATATCATGAATTTTAGCGAGAAAAAGGAAGCTTATTATTTTGATGGAATTGTCCTTATCAGTTAGTTACGTCGGAAGTAAATAAATGTTTCTCTTGTTTCAAATTAACTCGTTCACGCACGTGTACCACCGGTGGCTCACACTTGACTGCCTCATCGGGCGGCGCACAGTGGTGCATTAGGGGAAAAAACACTAAAAATGAACATATTTCTGGAGTAATACTTTAATAATTTTTCAACACCTAACTACCTGTAGTACAGTTTTGTGAAACGATTTTTCCTAATATCTCAAAGCCCAGACATATATACGTCATTGAATTAGTACTTTTCTTATACGTTGTGAAAATCATGGTTTTATTGTTCTGTAGAGATGATTTTTTTTTAAACTAACTTTTTATCCGATTACTCGCAAAGCCTTTTGAACATCATTATACATATATACTGGTTCCATTAGAGGTTTTATTTTGATGAATTTAGCATAACTTTGACAGCGAAGGATTTTTACATTTGCTGCCTGAAAGATCTAACTTATCGTGTTTTCGTTTGAACTTTAAGAAAAAAGCTCCGTCGAACTAGGTTCTGAGACATATTTTAAATAAAAGTACTACTATTGTAGAAAAAATGGTATTAGTTTCATTCCCGTACTCGGCCGTAAGTGTTCATAGGTAAATATTATGCTCTTCAATTAAACACCACTTGTTTTCTTCAAAGGATTATTTTTATCTCTTGGAATTATTTGTATCTCTCATTACCTCCGTTTTCCATTGAATTTCGTCGTCTTAACAATAAATATATCTAATTAGTAATCCACTGTAATGATTTATTAGCCCTCTTTATAATGAGTTTTTAAAATTGTTGATATTTGTTAGCTCAATATCTGTTTTGAGGGAGTATATCTATAACTTTGTTGTTGTTATTTATAGTTGTTATTAATTGTTAGTTAATTTTAGATGCAAATCACAACTGTATTTCTCAGAAGTTTCAATTCATTTTGATTAAAGAAACGGAATCATTAATTTGCGTATTCCTGTTAACTAACTAGACCAAACTAGATTTATTTTTTATTTTTGACCTTAAATTTTGACCCTTTCCAATAATGCGATTGAGTTGGCTATGGCTTCATTCGATTCAGCAGGTAATAAAACATAAAAATTGTAACTTTGATACCTGTAACCCAATTGGTTCGTTTGAGATGAGGTTTTTTTCCCATTTTTCGCCCTTTTGCACCACTGTGCGGCGTGTACCACCGTGACTGCCGATAAAGAAACCTGAGTGTCACGCTCTCTTTTCGACACAATTTTAGTATTTAATTCTCTGACAAGAGAACATTTACTCGATTTCAAGTGATATGGCAGCCAAAGTGTTAAAAAAGTAGAAATAATTTCTATATAGCCGAAAATTAAAATAATGAAATTTTAACGTAAATTCATTTATTTTTATTTTTACTAGTATTTATTTATATTTATATTCATATACTTATAAACGTATAAACATTTATTTTTTAATAATGATTATAATTAATACCGTATTATAAACATAACTAGTAGGATAGATTTTTTTATTGTTTATTTTATTATTTTTGGGTTGCCAATACTGCATAATGCCCTGGAATAGCTCCCGCCCGATAGAGCGGAAAGCATTAAACAGTCCCGGCGTGAACGCGTTAAATTATTACCGTCCTAGAGTACTTACTTGCCTAAAAATCATGTTTGGTGAAAAAAACAAAACAAACAGATTTAACCATTCAAAGCTTATTTATTAGTTTACATTTCTTATGCTATATTCGTGATAAAAATTATTTTCATAAAGTCACCAGCTGAACTCGGCCTCTTTTTTTCTGTGACTTAATGTTAAAGTTTAGGGAAGTAAATAAAGGTGTGCATAATACTTATTGATCTGGAATGGGAAAGGATTACAAAATGTTCACTGAATTTTTAATTTTACTATTTCCTCCATTGAAACCATTTCCTCTATTAAAATAAAGGTTATATCAGTCAAACTAACCTTTTTTACATGTTTGATGTAATATACATAAATATATCGAAAATGAACGCTGCAAGTAATTTTTCAATTTTCTAAGTAGATAAAGGCTATATTCGCTTAAGTAGTAACGTTGTGCAAAACTTTCAAATGAACCCATTCGCTACTTTTAGTAGTTTTGATGTTATTTGAAACATACGTCCATATTACATATATATAGATATTTGTATTTACCAGTCATCTTGCGAGTGGCGGAATTTGTTATTTTTAGATAAAAACAGTTTACTTATTTACTTTGTATTAATACTATTCATTTGCATCTTTCTTAAATACCTATGTTGATCTTATCCTGTATTAAATTCTCTGATTGAACAGATATTTATGAGACGGTCATGCTCTTATACAGTAACATTTATTTATTTATTCATATAAAATTCAAATTACCCAATTACAGGTGGTAAACAATATTAATAATAATATAATAATAAAAATTTCCTTAGAACTAAAATGATAATAGAATAAAACAATAATAAATAAAAAAAAATAAATAAATGAAATGTTATTAGCTCTGATAATTTTCTAGATGTACATAATATTTTGTGTTTCATCAAAAACAATTTACTCATGATGTGTCTCCTTTATCACGGATTATAATGTTAATCATATATAATTGATCCCTAATTGTACATTAAATAATGCTTATACAAACTAATAATAATACATATTTACATTAGTCGACTAACAATGCATGTAACCTCTCTAATAAAAAAAATTAATGAATTATAATTCTGAACATCTCCTTCATAGATAATCATACAATTATTGAATGAGTTTTTTTTTATTTACTAAAAATGTGAATGAAGTTATTATTTGTTCAAGATCAAAAAATGTTTTTGTAACTTGTATTTAATCATAGTTAAGCTATAAGAGAAATCAAGATCTAAGTCTTTATTTAAAGCATTATATAAATCATAGGAAAACAACGGTTCATTGGGGGAAAACTATCTCATTATAAAGCTATAATGTATTTTTGTTTATTTCTATATTCCCTTTTATAGTTATCCCAGTTTCGAGAACTAGGTTTGTGTGTTATCATGGATGTAATTACCCGAGAATCCTAGAAAAGGGAGTAGTTTGCCCAGTTACCTTCGGAGAAGTTTGCTCCTGCTGTGCAAAGGGCTCAACTTTTAAACTGAAAAGGTAAACCACTGTTGGGAAATGAGTTGGCAAAACATTTCATTGGATCTGTGTTGTTTCCTGTTGTCTCTCTCATTGATTAGCTCTACCTTGTAAAAGATATTCGGAATCAGATCTAACGGGTGGAAGCCAATCTTCGTTAACGAGACTGAAGATGAACTAAATATAAATCCATCGAGTCCCGACTTTATAAATAACATTTTCCATAATACTTCTCTCCTTAAAAAGGTATGGCAAATAAAGCAGCTCATTCCAACAAATTGTACTTATAAAATCAATTATTAAAAACTTTATGTTTATGTATACTTACAAGATCTGCTTTTGAAACATACATATTTGTTTGTATTTAAAAATGCAATTTTAATAAAATTTTGCCCCTAAATTGTAGAAGATGACCTCCCCTTGTTAAGGGACGCGGTCGGTCTTACACGGATCTTGTTTAAAACATTTTTTTTTTGAGGTTTCTTGGTGTATAAAGTTATACAAGTGTTTTTCCGTTCGCGATAATGGGCCTAAGAAGCCGAGGAAAATGAATTAACGTCAAAATACTTTATATTATATATCGAGATAATTCTTGCACCGAAATTGTTATTTTGGTGTGTAGATTACGTTATGTTATTGGTCAATGAAATTGTAAAAATGTGATTAGTTATTCAGGAAAAGTACACACAAAAAAAAAAAAAGACCTAAGATTTGAATGCATAATTTTTTGTGTTAAAAACCCAGTTCGCTTAATTGCCTAATGATTTTTTTTACTTGTTGCGTATCTGATATGCAGTGCAAATATTGCTTTTTATTTTCCTTTGATCCGTGCATGATGAAAACGATTTCATTAATCTAATACAGAATGTATTGAACGCCTGCATTTTTTTTTTTTTTCTTTACATCTACATTAAATAATGAAAAGATTCCGTGCAAGTTTTATTTTTTTTACTTTTACTTAGCTATATATGAAATTGGTATATAGTAAAGGTAAAGTATTGCGATCGTGAAAAATTTCGCCTACAGTTTTTTAACGAAAATACACTTTTTTGGGTTCCCTGAGTCTAAATAACCAAGTCTCGCGAAATGGTCTATGTGTGTATAGGTGAACAGACTAGCTCAAAAACTATAAACCGTACGAACCTGAAATTGGGTATTTGATGCATATATATATAAGTGACAGCAAAAAAATCATAAAAATTGGTTAAATGGAGGGGGTATTTTATATAATAAATTTTGTCCCATTTTTATGTTTGTTTTTTTTTTTTCGATTTTCTAACGATTTTGATACTGGTATTTGATGTATGTATTTTCCCGCGATATGACAGTAAACATTTCATCAAAATTGATCATACGGAGGGGGCACTTTATTTCATAACTTTTTTTTCTATGAACCATCGGTGCTAACGGCAAAATAAGTGTCTAATAATATTTGACCAGGAACCTCAAAAAAAAATTGTTATGAAGATCCCTCAGAGATTAACCGGGTCCCTCCCCTCGTTAGCTTGTGAGGTTATCTGCAATAATTTAGGGCAAAATTTTACTAACCTTCCGATAGGCTCTCGTATCAAATACTAAGCGTTTTTTCTTTTTTTTACTTTTGATTGATCCCTGTATGACGAAAACATTTTAATCAAGACCACTGCCTTTTGAAAATCATATGCAGCATTCCTGATATACAATATACAGTTCATCGGATGAAATATTCTATGATGAAATATGGAACTGTCTGTGAAGCCGGGAGATGGAGGCTGCGGAAAAACGAAGAACTTCGAGGCATGTTTCAAGACGAAGAATTGGAGACATACATCAAGAAGTGTCAATTAAGATGGGCAGTACACGTCGAAAGGATGCCTTCAAAAAACGTACTTGAATGGCAAGTTGTTGAAGGCGTCGAAAAAACACTGGAAAAGCTGGGAGTTAGAAGATGGAGGAGAGAAACCCTAGACAGAGCGGAGTGGCAAAACATCTCGATGGAAACCTCGATACCTTGCTGTGAAGAAAATAACAGGCGCCTTTAACAGAATATTATACAGCTACAAATTAGCACCCATATCCCGAAAGGTGTCAGCGTACGTGGGGAGTCCTTTAGACGCCCTAAATGCGCTAATTATGTGACTCGTAAATTTACAAGTAAAGTGACAAGGCACGTTGATTCTTTACTATTAAAACAATTGAAATAAAGACATGTTCTGATTCATTTCATATTTCGAAATATTGTCTTTATAAGTATAATTTATATTATAAACAAATAGTTATTTGAATTTGTTTCATTTAGTGTGTTTCGTATATTGAAACATCTATTTAAGAAAAATACCTTTTAACAGTTAAATTAATCGTATTATTTTTACCCCATCATTAAATTTATAGACGAGAATACATACGCCTAAATGTACTTATTAACTTGGTTTCCCCACAAATAGGCCTTTTTACGGCAGTAGATACCACACTTAGACGCCCTAAATGCGTTAATTATGTGGCTCTTAAGTTTACAAGTAAAGTGACAAGGCACGTTGATTCTTTACTATTAAAATAATTGAAATAAGGACATGTTCTGATTCATTTCTTATTTCGAAATATTGTCTTTTAAGTATAATTTATATTGTACAAAAATAGTTATTTTTTTATCGTATTATTTCGACCCCACCATTAAATTAATAGACGTGAATAAGTACACCTAAATGCACCTATTACCCGGGTTTTCCCCCGAATATGTCTAATTTATGACATAAATTATCATACATGTACGGTAGTCCAGTGATTAGGCGTATTTAGGCATTTTTTATTTGCATTTACGCGTGGATTCATGGTCCTCCGCCTAATTGGGACAAAACAAATTTTCTCTTTATGCCCCAATAAAACGGAGTCGACTATATTTGAAAACTATTAATTTCTCAGCTATATTGCATATTATAGGGAAGGCTTCTTTTTAGTTCTTTTTTTTCGTGTATTTTTTTTTTTTTTTTTTTTTATAACGTCTACCCCCTCCCCCTCCCTCACGGAGATCTGTAAGATCTTAGGGCTGCCTGCCTTTTACGCATCAAAAATTAAAAACTATTTATCAAAGTGTCACTAGGAGCTATGATAGCTCTGTTGCCGGTGTAATGCGTCGGAAAAAAAAAATGAATGGATTAATAAAAAACGGTGGGTGAGGTGGTGGTGTAAGATTGATGGGCCTCAGGGGACGCCTTCAACATCCCAGCTATAGCTTTGTCCAAGCAGCTTTGTTTCCAGCTGAGTGGGAACAGAAAACACACCCTCTATGGTCAACTGTTATTAATGGCTAGGCAGCTAGCAGCTTTATCTCGCCTGGCTTTCGCTTTCTTGGGATTTGAGGGGACCTGATCGGACGGAACAGATTGGAAAACCGACACATCCCTAAGATATGGCGTTGGAGTTTAGTTGGGTTGATAAGCGTAGCAGTGACGAGACGCCAATCTCTTTGGGGCAAGACAAGAGTCCAGTCGGATATCGGCACTAACTGACACAGAATATTCATTGTGCAGCTTTAAATTAGTTAAAAAACCTATATTGTGTTAACCCAAGTTCAACAATATGAATGAAAAAAATATTATTGTAATGATTTAAAAAAAAAATAAATAATAAGACCAATCCAAATCGAGAAGCATTAACCCAAGGATGGGCAAGGGGGGATTCCTGGAGCACTCATGATTTTTAAATGTCGAAATTTCCCCAACTATAGTCTTTAACCCGGCGTTGGTGGCGTTGTGATCATTTTGCTCACGCTTGCCGAAAATCTTGTGTATTTCGCTTATTTCTTTTTATTTAATTCTGATATTTTTCCTATTGGTCACTTATACATTAACTCACTTTAGGAAGTTGTTTTTGAAAAAAAAAAATAGCCACGCTAAGCACCTATAAATCATTTTGTTCGAAAAAAACGGGAGCGTCAGCGAATTTCTCACAGCACGACCATCCGTGAGACAGAACTGAGCCACCATGCGGGCCGTTCCGAGGCTTGCACGGAATTGCCCATCTCCGCTGTAATGAGCCCAAATCTTGTTTGTACACGTTTGTCTTTCTTTGATAAAATATTGTTAGCTGTTCCGTTTGGTAGTTTAGTTCGGAAAATGAGCGGAACAAGACGTGCTGCGAAGATATTACGGCTTTTTGAGGATCGTCCGGAAGAAAGGTTTTTTAGTAAAAGGTTAGATTAGTTTTTATATTTTTGAGCAAAATGGGGTATATCGTTTTTAGACGTTATTCCTGGCTTCTTGAATTTGAGCAAAGAGGTAATCCTGGAGGTCGATTCTCCAGTGTTCTTCTCGAAAAGTCCGTCGACTTTCTAGAACTAGGGCCGGAATACGAGTCTGATCCGCCAGTGACCACGAGGACCACGCCCATTTTTCTTTTTGTAATTTTGAGTAATGTATGCTACTGCACTTTTCTTACAATAACTGCTTCTTTTTTAAAACTAAAAATCGTGTTAATAAAGCATTTTATTCTTGTTTACTCTCTTCTATTCATTCCAATCCTATAAATTAATTATAATAAATGCATTAAACTGATGAAAACAGCTTAAATAGATTAATAATTTAACGATAAACATATTCTACATTAAAATAAACAAAAATATGGCGAAGAATGCTGCTGAATATCTCTTTATGAGCTTGCTGACTCACTTGTAAAGCCTTTATTCAAGAATGGACCCAGAACCTCAGCGGACATTGTCATCTGATCAAACGATCACAAGTATGCAATTGGGGAAGAAACTATGCTACACGTGTTTAAAGGAAGCCAACTCAAAATTACAGAAGTACTACAATGTATCAAAAAGTAAGCAAACCTGTGGACTTTGTAAAAAGAGCTTTTGTAAAAAACATTCGGAAAAAAAAAATGCAACATTGTAGAAGTAGTTTTTATTTGTTTGTATGTAATAATATATAGCATATAAAAATTTTCTTATGTTCTGTTATTTAAACCGTTTTAAAGATAAGCAAATGGATACATTTTTACTTTCACTTACCTATATATGAAATATATAGTAAGTGGAAGTATTGCGATCGTGAAAAATTTCGACTTCCCGTTTTCAACGGAAATATACGTTTTGGGGTCCCCTGAATCGAAATGACCAAGTCCTGCGAAATGGTCTGTGTGTGTGTGTGTGTGTGTGTGTGTGTGTGTGTGTGTGTGTGTGTGTGTGTGTGTGTGTGTGTGTGTGTGTGTGTGTGTGTGTGTGTGTGTGTGTGAACAGACTTAGCTCAAAAACTATAAACCGTGGGAACCTGAAATTGGGTATTTAGTGTAGGTATATGCCCGCGATGTGACAGCAAACATTTCATCAAAATTGTACAAAGGGAGGGTGTACTTTATTTAATAACTTTTTAAGTTTTTTCCGGTTTTCTCAAAAACGGCTCTAACGATTTTGATTAAACTGAGTATTTGATCTATTTATATGCCTGAGATATGACTGTAAAAATTTCATCAAAATTGATCAACCGGAGGGGGGACTTTATTTAATAAATTTTGTATAATTTTCACGTGATTTTTTTTTATTTACTCAAAAACGGTTTTAAGGATTTTAATCAAACTGGGTACTTGATGTATTTATATGCCAAAGATGTGATAACCAACATTTCATCAAAATTGATCAACCGGAGGGGGGACTTTACTTAATAAATTTTGTATCATTTTCAAGTATTTTTTTTTAATTACTTAAAAAAGGCTTTAATGATTTTGATCAAACTGGGTATTTGATGTATGTATATGCGAAAAATGTGATAGCCAACATTTCATCAAAATTGGTCAAACGGAGCGGGCACTTAATTTCATAATTTTTTTTTCCAATTTTTACCTTTTTTTGATGATCTCATAAACGGCTTTAACAATTTTTATCAAATTCGTCATGTTTAATCAGGTAAGCTTTATCATTACTAAAATGATCTAAGGGGGTTTTTTTGTGGGGGGGGGGTGGTTGTGGCCTTTTTGTTTGTTTGTTTCCTGTAAAGTACCTTTGCATTTTGTTTACATGGAGAAATTAACTGTCTCTCGTTACGCCTAAAAATAAGAAATGGCTAAATATGAGATATCATAAAAATAAAGAAAACATAAGGAGGAGAAAAAAAGAAAAATATTCAGTCAACTCATAAAACTCGTTGAGCCGTCTCATGCGGAGTACGCCTTTAATGACAGACCATTGTTCATAATTAAAGCCGTTCTGTTCATTTGAGAAGTGGCAATTAACAAAACGCATTAATTTCTAATCTAAGTAAGTTGGTAAGTGAAAGTTGTGTGTTGCGAGCACGCACCAGATTTTTTTTTTTAATTTTGAATACAAAATCATATTCTAAACAATTTTAAGAATGTAAATGAAATAAAGACATTCCTCAAACAAACAATGACATTTTGTAAGGAAGTTTGAGTAAATATGGCCACCAATAGGTCATAAAAATGTGTGTGCTCCCGGAGTCTCCCCTTGGCCAAATTAAGATGGCGAAAAACTTTGGCCATCCTAGGGTTAAAAGTTAGAAGTAACTTAACGTATTAGAAATATTAATAATTTCAATTACAACTTAATTGAGAAAGAAATAACTATAAACTAAGCAAATTATTGTAACACGTATGTGGGTTAAACAATTTTTATTCAAAGAAAAATGACAATTTTCAATGCCATATAAATTTTGAGAAAACAAATATTAAACAGATTACAAAAATTATCACTTTGTAACACAGAAATAACCATTTGACTTATGCTTCAGAACGAGACTAACTCTCCTGTCCTACGCTCCTTATATAGAACCTCCTGGGCCGGCGTCATTGGTACTCAAATATCGTAGTCACAAAAATGTGCTATGACAGTTTGTTCCAAAAATTTTAAACTACATGTTTTTATTGTTTTTGTTAAACGTTACATTATTGTTGCTAATTAATAACCAGTAGTTATATTATAAACAATAATCGGTTCAAATGCAAAATTTGTCGCACGGTTAGCAGCACCCTGAATTTTTTAATTTATATATCAAGATGTCGCCTACAAAGTGTTATATCACTGCAAAGCCATCCGGAAACAAATTTAAAAAAAATACTTTTTATTTTGGACTTAACAGCCTTTATGCTTCTGCAACAGTTTTATATAGAAGGTGTCTGTAATCTATGAAAGAAAGATATTTTCCATTCCTGCCTAATATTTTGAATGCTTGTAAAAATCTGTATTTTATGAACAGCTATATAGACGAACAATAATAAATAAAAAATTTAAATATGTAACTCACGTTTTTCTGCTAATTTTGTTACAACGCCAGGAGCTAAAGTTACTATAATAGGAAGGGCACAATTTTTCGCTTTATTTTATTTTTTTCACTGTCACTTCGAAAAGAAATAATCCCCATTTTTTCACAAAATCCCTTTTTGATGGATTTATGTTCTCTGAGCTTCGACACGTCGATTCCATTCGGAATCCTTCCATATTGAGCATCAGAATGCATTATAATACCCATTGACGAAATCTAGTATTCATTGCAACCTTACTCATCGTCCACCCCGTTGTCTAGTACATATGTATATATGTATACATACAATATAATTATATTTTAAGTTGTATTGGAAAAGTTCATCTGCCGCTTAAATCACCATATTTTAATTAATTTACTTGTAAGGTTTTTCATTATTTTATTAAAATTTCTCATATTTAGTTACAGATTTTTCTTTAGAAATATACTGCCAAAGATACCTGTAAACTTGACTCTCATTTAATATTACAATCCGATCCTTTCTTATTACTGAATATAATATATATTTACCTTAATAATCATTTCGGTAGCTGTAATATAATTAATCTTCAAAATGTGACTCTTTTAATTAATATAATCCCAAATTAAGTCTTGAGGTATGACGGAGAAATGATACCAGTTTATTAATATCGCAATAAAATATCGATATTTTAATATGGGTTTGGCACACTAGGTACTGGTTGAAATACCACCAAGGCTAGGCGATATTTTTTTCTTGGAGGATCCACGGATTTAATCTTTCAAGTAAGTTATATAATAAATAATGATATAGTAAAGTTAAAAAAAAAGAGGTTTTGTAAAAAAAAAAAGTAGAATTTGGGCCTCTAGTCCTTGTTGTACACGGCACCTAAAATGTAATTAAATTAAACAAGTAATAAATAAAAATTCAGTTTAATTTAATTTAATTCGCCTAGAAGGTTATAAGTCGGGGAATCATCAGGATGCTTTGCTTATCTCTATGTAAGTCATCCATCGAAGTACTTACCACGCATGATGTTTAACTTTCATTGCCGAATGCAACTATTATAACCCACTTCTTCCATCATTAATAATTTTGATTTAGGAAATAGGAAATCGTTTTTTTTTTTTTTAAGTTTCTTTAACAAAAACTAATAAAAATAACCAGATTTTCTAAAATTATTCAGAACCTTGGCCATCATTCTTCAGCTCAACCTATATCATTCTCCAACCATTCCTACAATCTTCCTCGAATGTTGAAACAGTAGTGGCCAAGAGCCCTCTTATAATATACTCTTGGAGTCCTGGCTATGGCCAGCTTCTCCACATTATGGCTTGTGTTGCGACTGGAAGGGAAGCAACGGGATCTCCTAGAGTCCTGCTTTCCCTCCCACAAGTGGGCAGTGCAGCTTGAGTCCGAGTTTCCCAGGCTGAATATATGTACTGTGAATATGTATGTGAGACCATAATTGTATTATTAATTTTGTTCATTCTTCAAGGTATATATATATATAAATATGGGGGGGGGGGGCACAATGAAAGAGTCGGTGCACTTGGCGAACCAAAAAGTCAAGAGCAACAAAATTCAGACAGCGAGGGGTAAGGGTGGCTCGAAACGAAGTCAGCATATTGTACCCTTCCGACTTGTTCGTGACAGACTCCACGTGCTGAAGTGTGTTTTTGTGTTGCAAAACTAAACATTTTCGTCGAACGGATTTTCCTCTATAGGTATGAGTAATTAGTTTATTCAATCTGCTCTTACAAATTTTTCATTATGCACGTATCTCCTTAGATTTTGCCTGACTTTGGCTTTCCTACCTATTCACGATCTTCGTAGGAAGTTGAAGACATCAAAATGGCTCGTATGGGGTTCCTCGAAACAAGGGCGTTCGGGGAACAATGAAACGTTTCATTGAGTCCTACGAATGTTTCATCGTGCCGCATGTGTTTTTCACTGTGCAATAAGCAGTCGTTTTTTTTTTTTTCATTTTCTTACAGATTGGTGCGAAATTGAGAGCGAAACACCAAAAAAATTGTATTAATTTATGACAACTTTCTTCCAAAGTCGAACGTTCCTCTTCCCTGAAGAATTTCGTGGCTATCTTAAAGCAGAAGAACGGAAAACCGAGTGGAAGCCTAACAAAGTTTTTTTGTTAAATATGGTGTTTTTTTTTCAGCTGTTTCCCCGGGCAAGGGGTACTTTTTTTTTTAAATTTCTTACATATTTTTATTTTTAACGCATTTCTTACATATATTAGATCTTAAGGTAACTTGGAAAAAATATAAAATTGAAAATAAAGTCTGAGGTGGGGTGCTATGGGTAAAAAAAAACTTTTGTGTTCATTGTGGCCCACCTCCACTTATATACAGGGTGCCCAAAAAGAATATTCGGGGTTTGAAAGTTGAATAAAATCTCAAATATAGAATATCAAGTTGGATGTTTACATTTTATTTAAACACAATGAACTGGAAATTAACTTAGAAAAAACAGTGTTGTCTCGGTGTCCACTATAACGCTGCTGGCACTCCTCGAATTTCAAACGCAGTAAATAGTGAGTGTCGAGGCCGACATAGATTTTTTTTTATATTGTATATATATATATTTTTTTTTAAGAGAAAGTATTTCTTTTTGTTTGGTCTTTTGTAAAATTGAATGTGTGTAAATTTTATCGTTTATTATGTTAAGCTTTCCGAGGTCATGCATCGTGTGAGCTCGTAACATGTCGGGCCAGTCAGCTGACACCCGAGTGGCATGAGTTCAGTGTGTGGCTCGCCATTTTAGAGGGCAAACCTCATGTTCCACTAGTACAATCACAATTATTTTTTTTCTTCGTACCCATGGGTCATGCCCATCGCTACCTGGGGCTGCAATGGCTCTGTTAACAAATCCTCGCCGGCATCAAGTGCTGCGGGTGACAGCAGGAAGTTTTAGAGAAGGTTGATCTTCAATAGAACCACAGCTATTCGATGTATTGGTTTATTCGGCGCTTGCTAGCCGTAAGTTACAAAAAACATTTTATTTTACGTTTACCTGGTGCCAGTGGTGTACGATCTTGATAAATGTGGACAAATTCACAATATCACTAAGGATCGGGAAAGGAGTTTGTCTCTTAGACATTCATTAATTAATCAGCCTAGTCTAGTGGACAAGGCACTGAACTCCAGTTGTGAACAAGCTTGGTTCAATTCTGAGGTTCTGTAAAAACTTCTTTTTGTGTATAAATTTGTAAAATATGATTTTTATTTTTTATTATTAATCAATGGTGGTCCTTCTGTTTATTTGTAAATTTTTGTAATTAATTTTAGAGTTTTTTTTGCTATTAAGAATTTTTTTAATTTTTATTTGATCAAGGTTTATTATTTTTCTCTCAAAAATGGATTCTTTTTTATATAAATTATTTATATATTTGTACAAATAATTAAATGAAGGTGATACAATATAATTTTGATTTCAAAGGTTTTCCCAAGAATTATCCTTTAACCAATTTTTAATTTTATTTTATTTCCTTTCTGTTGGAACCAGCAAACATTTTTTTTTTATTTTATCAGACGGCCAGGCACTCAACCTTTCAATAGCGAAAGGCAGGTCGGCCCTCACAGTGAGCGTTACTGTGAAATGATAAGAGGTTTTTAGGCCCAAGATCTTCAAGAGTTAAAAGCATATAACTGAAGAACATGGTTTCAGCAAGACGGGGCCACTTGCCATACTTCAGACTTATCAATTGCTACGGTTAAAGAATTATTCCAAAACAAAGTGATTTCTCGTAGAGGCACCATTAGCTGGCCTCCCAGGAGTCCCGATCTTAGTCTCCTAGACTTCTTTCTGTGGGGATACCTGAAAAGTTGGGTATACGAAAAGAAACCGACGAATCTAACGCAATTGAAGCATATCAGAACAGAAATGACGGCAATCTCAGGAACAATGTGTCAACGCGTTTTTAGAAATCTGCGTTTGAGATTCGAGGAGTGCCAGCAGCCTAGACACTAATGTTTTTTCTAAATAAATTTCCAGTTCATCGTGTTTAAATAATACGTAAACATCCTACTTGATATTCTATTTGAGATTTTATTCAGCTTACAACCCCCTAATACTCTATTGGGACACATGTAATATTTTTTTTTTAATTCTGTATTTACGTATATTTAGTTTTTGTAAATAAAATATTAAGTTAGTAAGAAAATTACAAGTTTTATTCTTTCAATAAAAAAAAAAAATTTAGCAGCTGATCTACTAAAAGAATGGTTTTCTAGCAGGGACGAATTTTCCAGAGAACATGTTTACCTCGGAAAATTAGCTCGGGACTACAGTAAATTATTAAAAGTTAACTGGGGATCGGTTGGGGAGGAAGTAAATCAAATCTGTGTGAAATTATCTGCCGTTGCCGTAGCGTCCATCTGCGCCCCCTCTCACCCCCCCCCCCTCTATCCTATCGCTTATTATCCCAAACATCCCCTAATTATCATCCATGCTTTACTTCAACAGTTTTCCGATAATTAACCCCAGCTCCGTAAATATTTATAGCGCGATTTATTTCGTCGACCTTCAATATTTTAAATAGTTTCATCGGAGTAATCCTTTTTTTTCATGACATCGAAAGGAATGATTGAGAAAAACAATGTTACGCTTTTGATCGATAGGAAAACGTAACCTTCCCAGGATAATACAGTAAACCCTCGATAGCGAACTGGTAGGGGGTTTGATTTTCATAGTTCGCTATAACGAGATTCGTTATAACCGAGGATTCTTTTTTTTAAATATTTTTTTTAGCCAATGGCTGCACTAATGCGATCACATTTCGAAGGAAATTCATTCATTAGAACTAGTTAAATTAAAACGCATGTATGTATTTAATTTTTAGATAAACTACTTATTAATTAAACAATGAGATTCATTAATTTACCTGCCAAGTTCACTTGAGAGCTATTCAGCTTTAGCTTTAATAAGAGGGTCTGAGATTGGTATTTGAGATCTCATTTGTTTAAAGCAATTTATCAATTTTTTTCCAAATATTCATGAGCCGCAGAGTGCAATCGTTTATTTGATGCTGAAGTTAATCCTAGGGCTGCGGTTGAATCTATTTTATCTTTGTTTTTTATAATGGTTGACAATATTCATTTTGGAATTCCATATTTTTCTGCGATGGTTTTCTTACTTAGAATTCCCGATTCAATATCCTGGAGAATTTTAAATTTTTCCTCGATTGATAAGGATTTACGTTTGTGATACACGTTTACCAACGAACTCGTGTATTTTTAAAAACACTATAAACGACTACAGAACACTGATTCGAATAATACAGAAGTCAAAACAGAACTGAGCTAGTTTTGAGAAAAAAGTCATTGGAATCAGAGAGAGAGCAAAAAAATTAGTTAAGAGTAAAAAAACACCTCAATTCTAGAAACGGAAGCTACTTCTTCCCGCGCTCATTCTACGTAATACAGTAAAAAAAAAAAAATAATAAAAATTCTAGCAGTTCGTTATAACAGAATATAATAATTCTCAGGCATCAAACTTAGTTCGTAGTTCGCACTAACCGAGGGATTCAGGGGTTCAGCAGAAATATAATGGCAATTTTGGGGGAATAGTATTTTGGTTCGCTATATCGAGGTGTTCGTTATATCCGAGTTCGTAATAATGAGGGTTTACTGTATAAGATTCTCAGCCTGTTAATCATCAGGCTCTAACGGTTTCAGCTGTCATTGCTCTATATAGAAGCAGTTAGAAGATAAGATTTCTCCTTATTTTACTTATTTTTTCTTTATATTAATTTAATTGATCCAAGTTATTCGTTTTTTTAAAATTTATTTAAATAACCCTATGTATGCTAGATAGTTATGATATTGTTGAGCGCCTTGCTATTAAGCCATATTTTTAAATATATAGTAAAAGTAAAAGAAAATCTAATACTCAGATGTATATAAACTTAAGTGTAACAAGCTCCATGCAATCAATGCTTAGGGAGATAGAGCTGGTTCTTTTTAACCCTCCGGCGGGCGCTCCTATTTGAGTTACATCAGCGGGCGCGCTGCGGTGTTTGGTGTGGCGGTCTTTATTTTTTATATATTTTAGTAGAAAATGAGCAATAACTTCCTTTTTTTTTGTTATTTACTCGTTGCTTTAGGTTTATACCATTAATGAATGGAGATTATAAGATGTATAAAGAAAAGAATGGCAAAAAAATTAAAATAGCTTTGGCGATAAAAAAACACAAAAAACTTACAATTGGTAGTATAATTTACAGAGATAATATAATAATAAATTGCTTATTATTATAAAAAAAAAAAATGTCCGTATGAACATAGGAATAATGGTGGAGGATGGTTGGCCGTTGTTAAAATAAAGAGGAAATGGTTGGGGGTGCGGTCAAAATAAATAGCATTAATATGTAAGAATCACATATTTTATTTTTGCCAACGTTTCGTTCATCGCTCCTCCATAAGTGCTCGAATTGTAATAATAAACATTGGCATAGATGTAAGGGTTAATGTTTCATGAATACTAATTCAGTAAAACAAGACTAAAAATAATTTTATGTGTAAAAATATTTCAAACAATATTAGGCAACATAAAAACCAAAATACTTGCATTTTAATTGGTATGGAAAGCGCAGAAAACGATAAAATAATTCAGTAGAGGTTGTCTGAATCTGTAACAGGTAAGGGCGCGCCGCGGTGTTTGGACCGCACTTACAGACCAACTGCAAGTAATGCACTATAACTATTGAGGAAAACCGGAAGACGTCGGGCAAAACTGTCTAATCATGTCAGAACATGTCGGTCTACAAATACCTGGAACCCTCAGCTCACTGATTCAATTAGTATTCCTAATATTTTGACAAATGTTCAGATTGTGGTCCAAATGCCGCAGCGCGCCAGCCGGAGGGTTAATAAACAGAAATTACTGTTTACATGCAATCTATTTACAATTGTTTATTCAAAGAAAAATTACAATTTTCGATGCCACACGAATTATAACAACACAAATATTAGAACAAGTTACAAAAATTATCTCTTTTTAACACACAAATAATCAAATGGCTTGAGCTTCCTAACCAAGACTAACTGTCCAGTCAATCGCTCCTTTTATATAGTCGTAAGGAGAATTGTCTAGAACCTCCTGGAACGGCGTAGATGGTACTCGATCATCGTCGCCACATACACGTGCTATCACAGTTTGTTCCAAAAAAATAGCTCGTTTCAACCATAAGAATAAAACAATTCAAAACATATGTTTTTGTTTAACTTTACAATTCGAACGCTTATAATTACATATATGTAACGACTTATAATTATATGCAACGATTTCCAACTCTCCATTAACGTCTGTACAGTAAATATTTTCATATTCAGTCGATTGAAATCGATGAAATAAAGTAGGAAATGTCCCCTATTATAAATAACATAATAGGAATAAAATAAAAAATAAATAAAAAAGACCAGGAAATATTAACGAAATGGTTAGAGTCCTAGCGTATACCCCGAACCCCTTACGGCGCTTTAATTGCCTGGGGCTTTTCTCATCTGACAACCCAATTTTAGAAGTCGTGCGGAAACACTAAGCATGGTGAAAATGTAAGATGTGACTTGCCAACTAAATGTGTAAATTGCGAGAGGCCACATAATGCGCTGGAACGAAACTGTTCCACATTTAAACTTCAAAAAGAAATAAAAACAAGTCATAATAATATAGTATATATATTTTTTAAAGCAAACCAACAGATGAAGAAAGAAGTCAAAATTTTTTCAATGAATCTTTCAGTAAAATGCCTGACGAAAATTTAAAAAATCTGGTGCGATGCGCGCAACACACAACTTTCACTTACCAACTTAATTATATTAGAAATAACATGTTTTGTTGAATGCCATTCCTTGAAGAAACAAATTTTTCCACAGATTCATTTACTTATTTTTGTTTCAAATAATTTATTTTTGAAGAGAAAAGGTTTGGCTCCGCCGGGAATCAAACCCGGGTCTTCCGCGTGACATGCGTATCCATCTCCCGTAAATACTCGCAAAACTTGCGTGATCGTGGGAGAGGTGTCAGTGAAGAGGAAGGATTTGGCACCGTTTGGAAGCGACTCCGTGGTGTAATGGATAGCATACCGCGCATGTCACGCGGTATACCCGGGTTCGATTCCCGGCGGAGCCAAATCTTTTCTCTTCAAAAATAAATTATTTAAAATAATTTAAAAAATAGGTATTTACTCCACAATTATGGTTAAATTATTATTATTTTTGTTTCTATTTGCACTCTGAAGTACACTTAATTTTTTTATTATTAACTAAAAGTTTTTACTCGTGATAATTCGGCAGTGCAAGCATAACTCCACCGCGTCAGATTTTATTTACCATTTAGTTATCATTAATTCCATTAAATGAACACAACGTCTTTTTTTTTTTTTGGGACTTCAAGGCTTCCACTGAAGCCATACTGCCCATACTAACACCCATGACACTGGGTGATACTTCTCCTATGAAAGAAAAGCATCACCCAGGGCGGGACTCGAACCCGCAGCTCCAGCATGGGAATACGGTGATTTACCGCACAGCCACACCGGGTCCAACGTCTTTAATTATAAACAATGTTCCGTCATTAAAGGCGTTAGGCGCATGCGTGGGCTCAACGTTGACGGAATATTTTTCTTTTTTCCTCCCGTAAATGTTTACTTGATTTTTTCATATTACATATGAAGCCATTTGTTATTTTTAGGCGTAACGAGAGACAGTTGATTTCTCCATATAAACAGCATCAAAGGTACTTTATAGGAAATTGAAAAAAAAAAAAAAAAACCTTCCCAATTTAAGCCCCCTTCAAACATTTTGATAATGACAAAGCTTACCTGATATTAAAGAATACTTGATTCTCATTAAATATGAAAAGTTTGATCAAAATCGTTAAATCCGTTTTTGAGAAAATCGATAAAAACGTAAAAATGGGAAAGTTATGAAATAAAGTGCCCACTCCGAAATTTTTGCTGTCGTTTTGCTAGCATATACATACATCAAATATCAAGTTTGATGAAAATCGTTCGAGCCGTTTCTGAGAAAATCAAAAAATACGTAAAAATGGGACAAAAGTTATCGAATAAAGTACCCCCTCCGTTTGACCAATTTTGATGAAATTTTTGCTGTCACATCGCGGGCATATACATACACCAAATACCCAATTTTCGGTTCGTATGATTTATAGTTTTTGAGATAGTCTGTTCACACACACACAGACCATTTCTTGGGACTTGGTTATTTGGACTCAGGGTACCCCAAAACGTATTTCCATTAAAAACCGGAAGTCGAAATTTTTCACGATCGCAATAATTTCCCTTACTATAGATTTCATATATAGGTAAGTGAAAGTAAAAACTTGTAAATAAGAACTAGGTATTTATATAGGTACTTTTTGCTTTACCCTTAACTTTATGTTAGGTATCTTTAGATACTATTACCTATAGGATGATTTTTTTGTTTCAAAATAAAAACACCCCACCCATTCCCCGTCCACTATGGTATATACCACAGCCTCCTTGGATTATGAAGGTAAACCAAATAACAGAAAAATCAACCCTTGTTATCCCCGTGGAGGACAGGTAATAGTTAGTCTATTCATATTCATAGTAAATTAAACACAAATAGCTCAATTTTCAAGTATTTGGGATATTTGGACCACCAAATTGATGACGATAAACCAAACAGTGCAGAAATGGATTAACTCAAACCGATTCGTTGAGATTAAGTACCCATTGATCGATCGGTCACACAAGAATAACTCATGGACATGTTATCATTAATAATATTTCAACACAGTATTAACCTTATCTCGACAACGGGTCAATCCATACGAAGTGGTCCACTCCAGGTGCTCAACATTTTTATTTATTTTTTAATATTTTTACCATAGAAAGAACAATGCATCAGAAGTATTTTTTGAATTTTTATTTTTCCATATTATTTTTGTAAAACTGTGTATTTTTAGCTATTTCAGTGCTCTGCTTCAAATCAAATATCTCCTCTTTTTCTCATCCTAGAACATTCAAATAAAGACCAATCTTTTTAGAAAGATCTGATCCTTAATAAAGGTCATTACAAGTATGAACTTAGAACTAAGTATTACGGTCCATATACCTCTTCAAAGTTTCAAGCGGTAATTTAAAAAAAAAAAAAAAAACGTGGTTTCAAAAATAATTTGTTACTAGAAGGCAAATAACTAAGTGTTGTTTATTTTTTCATTTGATAGATGAAGGTAGGTACTATAAATTCACAAAGTTTTAAGCTGTGAACTTGGTTTTTTTTTAATACGTAATTATGAAATCATGAAACTTCCTACATTTCAAAAGTTTATAGCTTGATATCTCCGTTGGGCAAGAAAATAAAAACTTGAAATTTAGCCCAGATTTAGTCCCTGAGTAGAGAATTTAACTGTCAAAATTTCATTTTGTGAACTCAACTAATTGCAAGGATATAAAACATTGAAAAATATTAAGTATTTAATCCAAAGCGCTAAACAGCATATATAATTTTCTTTCCGTTTCCACGAAATGAAATTTTGACAGTTCAATACACTACCCAAGGACTAAATCTGGGTCAAATTTCAAATTTTTATTTTCATGTCTAACAGAGAAATTAAGCCTTTAAACTTTTGAAATTTTAGAAATTTCAAGAATTTAAAAAAAAAAAAAAACGTGCATGTCCACAGCTCGAAAACTTGTGAACCTTTATTGCCTTTACTTAAAGATCAGACCTTTCTAAAGAGATTGGTCTTTATTTGAATGTTATAGGATGAGTAAAAGAGGAGATATTTAATTTGAAGCAGATCTCTGAAATAGCTAAAAATGGGCAGTTTTTCGAAAATAATATGGCCGCCATTGGAAAAACAAAAATTCAAAAAATAAAATAATTGCACTTTTGTACTTTGAAAAAAATAAAAATGTCGAATCAACTAGACTGGACCACTTCATATGGATTGACCCTAACACATCTCGGTAACACTTACATATTCAATATTCGACCATTTTAAGTGAAAAATTTGGATCTCCAAACTCTTTTTCCGCTCGGAATCAGACCATGGATCAAATGAAATTTTTTGTTAAAAATTTTGTCTGTAATCGCCTCCTAAAGTTTGGCTACTACAAACTGAATCATTCTGAGCATAGTCTAAATATAATTGTAAGGTCCATTGTAGGATATTATTGTTGTCATCAGAGTTGGGCAAACTGTAATCTGAATAATGATTAATGAATATGAATAATCCATAATCATAAAACAAATGAATAATGAATAACCATTATTCATAATCAGTACAGAGTATTTTTAATGATTATTGAGTGTTTATGGTATTCAAGTGAAATGAATAATGAATAACTGGTATTCAGTTATTCATGATTAACGAATACTGATAAATTCAGTTAGTCATTATTCATGAATAAAATATATTCATGAGCTAAGATTAATATAATATTCATCAATTATGAATAACAAATATTCACCAATCATCAATCATGAATATGATATGTTCATAACCATTATTCATTTAAATTTAAAAGACGAGGATGCATTTCTGAATTAAAAGTTGTCCTAATGAGCGAGAACGAGTTCTAAGCAGTGGGTGTAGTCAACTGAACAGTATTTGAAGTCACAAGTAAAGAATTAGACCCTAATTCTAATGGGTATTAGTAAAGAGCAAACGAAATTTTAATCATCATTCATGATTGGTAATTCTCAGAATTGTGATTTTTTCGTAATCATGATTAATGAATTTTATTCATGATTAATGAATGTTCTGTAATCATGAGTAGTGAATTCCCATTGGTAATGAGTAATCATGAATAATGAATTCTTCTTTATCATGATTACTGACTAATATTTCATAATGAATAATGGTCATTCATGACTGTTGAATACAATTAATTCATGAATATTCCAAGACCATAGATTAATACAATTCCAATGATTAATGATTCCGAGCAAAATAATGATTTGTGGATGATGATTACAATCATTGTTCACATTTTTTATTATAAGTCATAATCATGATTGCATTTTTACTTTCACTTACCTATATATGAAATATATAGTAAGTGGAAGTATTGCGATCGTGAAAATTTTCGACTTCCGGTTTTCAACGGAAATACACGTTTTGGGGTCCCCTGAGTCAAAATAACCAAGTCCCGCGAAATGGTCTGTGTGTGTGTGTCTGTGTGTCTGTGTGTCTGTGTACTTAACTTGGTATTTGATGTATTTATATGCCAGAGATGTGATAACCAACATTTCATCACAATTGATCAACCGGAGGGGGGACTTTACTTAATAAATTTTGTATCATTTTCACGTGTCTTTTTTATTTACTCAAAAACGGTTTTAACGATTTTTATCAAACTTGGTATTTGATGTATTTATATGCCAAAGATGTGATAACCAACATTTCATCATAATTGATCAACCGGAGGGGGGACTTTACTTAATAAATTTTGTATCATTTTCACGTGTTTTTTTTATTTACTAAAAAATGGTTTTAACGATTTTGATCAAACTTGGTATTTAATGTATTTATATGCCCGAGATACGACTGTAAAAATTTCATCAAAATTGATCCACGGGAGGGGGGACTTTACTTTATAAATTTTGTATCATTTTCACGGTTTTTTTTTATTTACTCAAAAACGGCTTTAACGATTAACAAAAACAAGATATGAATGTAAAAAAAAGTGTGACTTTGGGAAATGATATTTAGCAAAACACGTCAATTTCTAATCTAAGTAAGTTGGTAAGTGAAAGTTGTGTGTTGCGCGCACGCACCAGATTTTTATTTAAATATGCCCAACTCTGGTTGTCATACACTTGCTGGACTTCCCAATTTCTCAATAATCCATTCTCATACTCTAATATCTTTGAATAATATACGAAGGTGAAAGGAGTTGTTAAGAGGGTTAATGAGGTATGTACAAGAACTATAGTGTGCTGAATGTGACGTAACCCCATAGACTCCTAAGAGAAAAGGCAAGGTGGGGGTTGTGGGTGGGGGGCATAAATAGTGTATTATGTTAGGTAAGCCTTTGTCGTAGCCTGGTTAGCATACATTGGCTCCATTGTTTCTACTCTGCCCAACCATGACCGCACCGACTTAGCAAGTTCTCATTTTTTTTTCATTTTTTTTTCCTGTCGGCGCTTTGATAAACTTTCTGTCTTTATATACACTTCCAACAACTTTCCTCTTCTCGCCGAGGGGAGTTTTCTTATTAACAATAACGTTTGGAAGGGTAAGAATACTGCATTCTACTTAGCAAATATTAGGCTCTTACAAGTTTAGAGGAAGTTTACTATGTCCCAGAGCGGCTTTTCTCTCCTCTAGCTCTTCTTCAGAGGCTTCCAATACACTTCATACATCTAATGGTTAATCAGTTTGGAAGGCATAAGATGAGCTTGATAAAACTTGTTCATGCTAATAAGTAATAATGAAAATAGATACTTATTTATGCTGAAATTAATCGTTTCGATTTTACTGCAAACATAACCATAATAAGGATATGAGTATAATATTTGTTAATAAAATGGCATAGTTTTGATTTAACTAAATAAAATACTTGCTGATTAAAAACTTGTGGGAATTTCACCTACTTCTGGTAGCATATGTTTATACTAGTCATTACCCCCATTTTTTATTGATTTGATAATGGGTTTCATATTTAAAAAGAAGTGTTTGAAGATGAGTCAGAATGATTTTATTTTCATTTTTTTTAATTTTATGACAGTATTAACTTTATAGGATGGCTTTTTCTTAAAAAAAAAAAAAAAAAAAAAAAAAAAAAAAAAAAAAAAAAAAAAAAAACCTGACTTTTTTGAAACTAAGTCTGCCATCGAATATCAGGCTAAGTGAATGCGTATACATACGTACGTCTAAGCAAGTCGTATCAAAAATCATTCTTTAGCATGATGGGAAATCTCATCTCGTAGTCACTATTCGAAATCGAATTTTTTTTTTTTTCATGTTGTTCTTCAATTTTTGTAATTATATTTTATATTTCACCTGCGTGAGTTTTCTTTCTATGAAGTCTTTGACAACATTAAATTTTTCCCAAGTCCATCAAAAGACATATTCAGCAAATCGAGTCCTATTTAGGTATTACTATGTGACTAATAATTATTTTTATAAATTAGGCACAATCACAATTCAGCCCATTAATCACCAAATTTATAAGAAAATGCATAAAAAAAAAATAAAAAAAACTTAGAAAAGGAATAAAATGGGCAGAACATTTGGAACTTGTGCATTATGTGTCATTTGTGTCAACAAAATATCATAAATTATTCATACGAGGTCAAATAAGTTACAAACATTTGTCAAGGGACTGCTTGCTACAAAGTTTTGGGATACCCAGAACTCTGACCCCCAAATCTATTGCGGGCCGCGAGATTTTCAGTTAATCCTTAACTTTTACACATAATGCCCACAACTACTTATTTTCAGTATTTATTAATCAAAAGTCAGTATTGTCAGTATACGTGGGCTTTAAATTTGATAGATATATATTTAGTTTATAGTTAAACTTAATGATTACTTTTAGTTGTGTTTAATTAAATATTCATATGATATACCAGATAAATACATAAAATTTTGCCGTAACTTAGCTTAATAAGTAATATTACTTTTCTTAACTGAGTGTAGTGTCTAGAAGTTTCCCACGCCATCCCCAGGTACTAGAAGTTTCCCACGTAATTGTAAATAAGAATAGTATAGGAACATGACTCTATACATATAAGGAACATATTAGCGTGTCATAGGCTATGATTACATTAATTAATGGTAAATTCTTTCCCTTTGCTAATAGTTTGTAGAAAATTCATTAATTTAAGCTCAACGTAAAAAAAAACATGAGTGAAAGAAGGTAGCATTAATAATAATAAACTAAAACTTCCCATGAAAGGTATTTTAGTTAAAAACTGAGTTTTTCCATTTCTAGTACTCGACTTGCAAGTCTGCTCCCTTTACATTTTTATCTAAAACTTTTCCTTTTTCAGATAAGTTCTTACATCTGGGACACCTTGTATAAATATGAATATATTTTATGCAACCAGGTCCTGGACGAAGATGATGAAAGGCTGTTATTGGACGGAAATGGTAAAAGGTCAGGTGAAGCAGTTACTTTAAGTCAGTAAATAATTTTTACTTTCACTTACCTATATATGAAATATATAGTAAGTGGAAGTATTGCGATCGTGAAAATGTTCGACTTCCGGTTTTCAACGGAAATACACGTTTTGGGATCCCCTGAGTCAAAATAACCAAGTCCCGCGAAATGGTCTGTGTGTGTGTGTGTGTCTGTGTGTCTGTCTGTGTGTGTGTGTGTGAACAGACTAGCTCAAAAACTATAAACCGTGCGAACCTGAAATTGGGTATTTAGAGTATGTATAAGCCCGCGATGTGACAGCAAAAATTTCATCAAATTTGCTCAAAGGGAGGGGGTACTTTATTTAATAACTTTTTAAGTTTTTTTCGATTTTCTCAAAAACGGCTCTAACGATTTTGATTAAACTGAGTATTTGATCTATTTATATGCCTGAAATATGACTGTAAAAATTTCATCAAAATTGATCAACCGGAGGGGGGACTTTACTCAATAAATTTTGTAACATTTTCACATGTTTTTTTTATTTACTCAAAAACGGTTTTAACGATTTTGATCAAACTTGGTATTTGATGTATTTATATGCCAGAGATGTGATAACCAACATTTCATCACAATTGATCAACCGGAGGGGGGACTTTACTTAATAAATTTTGTATCATTTTCACGTGTCTTTTTTATTTACTCAAAAACGGTTTTAACGATTTTTATCAAACTTGGTATTTGATGTATTTATATGCCCGAGATATGACTGTAAAAATTTCATCAAAATTGATCTACTGGAGGGGGGACTTTACGTAATAAATTTTGTATCATTTTCACGTGTTTTATTTATTTACTCAAAAACGGTTTTAACGATTTTGATCAAACTTGGTATTTGATGTACTTATATGCCCGAGATATGACTGTAAAAATTTCATCAAAATTGATCTACGGGAGGGGGGACTTTACTTAATAAATTTTGTATCATTTTCACGGGTTTTTTTTTATTTACTCAAAAACGGCTTTAACGATTAACAAAAATAAGATATGAATGTGGAAAATGCGTGACTTTGGGAAATGATATTTAGCAAAACACGTCAATTACTAATCTAAGTAAGTTGGTAAGTGAAAGTTGTGTGTTGCGCGCACGCACCAGATTTTTTCATAACTAGTAACAACAATGGTATGTTTGTTTGTTTGTTTAACTCCATTTTTATGCTTCTATGGCTAATCGGACGATGCTATAGTGGGAGTCCTAAATTTTGCTTATCTAGGTGTAATTAAGATATGGATCTTTAACGAGTACCTGACATCGCACAGGCACGGGACCTCCATTTTACGTCCTATCCGAGGGACGGCATAGCCAAGGATTTTTTACTCCCCTTAAAAAATTCTAGGGACACTGCGGGACGCGAACCCGCGACCTTTAGTATTGTAGGTTGCCGTGCTAACCACTACACCACAGGTGACCCTACAATGGTATGTTATTTTGTCATTAATGATATCCTTATATCCTTATTATCCTTATGATATTTACTTTACATACATACCAAGATACATGAAAAAAGAAAGCAAGAAAGATTATATATAGGTATATATATGGATATAATCTCTTGAATGTTGATATTATTTTGGTAGATTTCCTTGACGATTAAACAGACCTGAAATTGCGCTTGCACATTACAGTATTTTTATTTTTTATTTTTTTACTGAGGCATCAACCACGATGGCCATTATGGTGTGTCTTACGAATTCTAGAACATTACTGACAATTGTGTTATTTTGTAGAATGGCTTGAAGATGGTCTGGTAGGTTGAACAGTAATCTTTATGAATTGTATGCAATGCACTCAGTAAATATATGTTTGATTGTTAGTTGGGTTCCGCAGGTTTGACATTTGGGTGGTGAATTATGAGCCATGAGATAGCCATGGGTCCGTCGCGTGTGGCGTATACGGAGCCGTGTCAGAATCACCACTTCTCTTTTTCTATCACGAAACGACGAAGCCTAGGGAGAAACGTCGTGTTTTACCTCTCTTAATTTATTTTCCCGGGTCTGTTTCAGAAGCCTACCTCCAGTTATTTTTGCCATGGTAACAGTTACTTATGATTATCATTGACTTAACCTTAAATGATATTGAATTGTATCCATCAAAATAATTAGGTATTAATTGTTTTACTGAAACATATGTTAAATTAACCATTCTTTTTATTGATACTTAATATTATATTGTGAAAAAGTCATTATTAAAATGAGATTGTTAGATTTGGTTAGGAATATAAATGATGAAGATTCTGCCGTAAATTTTCTACAAGAAAAGAGTGTTCTCTGTAAAGTAAAGCTTTGTCCAAATGGACATGAAATGGGTTTAAAGCAAGTAAGATGGAGGTGCTTCAAGCGTTCCTGTTGAAAAATATCGGCTTAAGAAGCGGAAGTTGGTTAGAATTTAGTAAATTGCCATTTTCTAAAGTAATTTTTTTCATATTTTCCTGGTCAAGAGGATATACCTCAATTAAATTTTGCAAAGAAGAATTCGGAATGGGCCGATCATCCATTGTTGATTGGAACAATTTTTTACGTGAGGTTTGTGCCAACATATTAAAGTGACATATGTTTTTTTGTAAATAATTATTCAGTTAAATATAATGTTTATCAATTACTTTTGAGGTTATTTAAAGGAGTAATCATATTGTTCTTAAAAAGTAACCGTTGCCATGGCAAAAATTACTGAAGGTGGGCTTCTGAAACAGACCCATTTTCCCTAACATTCAGTCACGTTTTATTCCATTTAAAAAAACTTTTTGCCTGAATAGAGACAAGATATCACAGACGGGTACCCTCCAATATGGTATACTATCACTGATCACTCCTATCCCACAGTGTCCGGGAAACATAAAAAAATCCCTGTGATATCATTTCTACTTAGAGACTTTATTGCCATTAGGATATTTTGGTTTATGATGTTCTATGTACAGATGTTCCTTAAGGAGAAAAGAGCTGCTAGGGAATCGGTACAAACGCCTATATTTTTACTTTCAGTTGGGATGATTAAATTTAAGCTTTTTTCTATTGTCACTATCCCGCCGTGATATTGCTGCATATTGGTTAAAAGGCGAACAAAAGCTTTCGCTGATTGGAAACCATCGAAGCAACTACACCTGATGAATTCTTTGATCCGTCAGTGAAAATAAAGTCAGCCTATTGTGGGGTATCTTTTTTAAGTGCCAAGAGAGAGAGAGATGGGTATCTTTTTAAGCGCCAAGAGAGAGAGAGAGAGAGAGAGAGAGAGAGAGAGAGAGAGAGAGAGAGAGAGAGAGAGAGAGAGAGAGAGAGAGAGAGAGAGAGAGAGAGAGAGAGAGAGAGAGAGAGAGAGAGAGAGAAAATTTGGGTGTGGGAAGTCTCCAAGGGCAAGTCGGTTAAAGCCGGTAGCTCAATAAGCAAGCCACGGATCAAAACAGACACCCTTATCGCAAAAGATTTTCTCCCTACCGTGACTTCTTCTTGAGGAAGAGGTCGTCTATTTGGGGAACAAAACATTTCCAAGGGTGTTTGTCCGTCGCTATGATTTTGGCAAAGTACAAATATTATAGCAATCAGCAAGTATTATAGTATGTTAGTCACTATAGCTCTATGTGGTTTGTATGAAAATATACATCTGCAGCATTGCAAGTAAATTCATGTACCTCTATATTTTGGATTTCAGTACCAGTCCAAAGTCTCGACTCACCTGTATTCAATTCACAATCTTCAAGTTTAAAAAAATAGTTGTAATTCAAGAGATAACATTTCAAAAATTATATGATTGTTTTGAATACAATATATATAAATGAAGATAAAATTCTGTTTGTTGTTTTTTTTCAATATAGAAATCCATACCGTTTGTCCTAAATTCTCCAAATTTCGCTAAGTGGTTTTTTCATACCAGGTGCGAAAACATGTCCATATTAAAATTGCATAACTTCAGCCAATCTCTGGGTATATTCTTTATTGTTACAAAAATCGTTATGATTTCGCTTTACATTACATTTTTACGAAATCAACCGTTGGAGTCGAAAAAAATCTCATTTCTATCCTAACGAAATTTTCTTGACCCACGGCTTTTCTCATTATTTTCCAAATTCCCTTGGTGAAACTGGGATATAAAGCTAGTTATAAATAAATTAAAAATAAAATTACAGTTTTTATGTTGTTCAATAAATAAAATTTTGTTATTTATTTATTTTACAAAATCTAAGGGCGAGTCTAAACTTTTGACGGGTACTGTATATACAGTGATAGAGAGAAATTTAAAAGTATGGTTTTTACTTTTTAAACTAGAAATATGTACTGAAAACCTGTCATTTTGGTGAAATCTCGTTCTTTTTATGAAAAAGTTTCATTTCATTCAAAGTTTTTTATTTCAAGAGTGATGTTACATGAAAAGTAATCTTTTCCTCTTCTTGTATTTTTATAGTAGGTAGTATAATTATATAGATAGTAATATAAAAAAAAATAATCTAATGATTTTATGATAATGAAGGTAGTTCAACCGTATGAAAATATAGGTTCCATTACTTTTTTTTTTTGTCACAATTTTCATTTAACTAGCTCAGATTTCAGTTGATTTCAGTTGATGAAATTGCGTAGCTAATGCATACGCACAAAAGTGGGGGAGGGAACTCAATAGAAAAAGTTTTGAAAAAGCTGCACGGGCAGAGAGAATAAGGCTAAAAACGTTATATGGCCGAGTTTAAAATGCAAATTGATGACAACGGACTTTCAATCAAGTCGATATGTCTCATAAAATTGCTTGTAAAAAGGTTTTAGGATTTCGAATTGGAAATTTATTGGGTTTATAAGCCGGGACCGTAAAATGCTCAAGTAGCAAAAGGAAATATTGTGTTTGTGATGTGCCAGTGGGGCTGCCAGTTTTACTGATGGATCCCAATTATATATATATATATATATATATAATTTATATATATAATTTATATATATATATATATATATATATATATATATATATATATATATAAATATAGAAAGGGGAGAAACAAAATAAAAGTATATATAGAAATGTTTTAAGACACAACAAAATTAAAAAAAATATAAAACTTTCACGTATAAAGATTATTATCTTATTGAAGCTTATAAGCCTTCTAATTTCACTTTCGTGAAAGATATTTTTCAACCATGTAAATAGTTATAATTAAATAATCTAAATTTCAATTTTTGGGAAGAAACCAATACCTAAGGGGTTTCAAGGTGCGAAACCGCTAATTCATTAAAGCCTATAAATAAAAATAATGATTAATGACAGTAAAAATGGACCAATTGTATTGAAATCATGGTAATAATTTTGAAAATTTGCAAAGTGTTTTATTTAAGCTTACAGAAATATTTTTAATATCTCAACTCTATTGGGTTAGAACTGTGAATATACCTGTATATCATTTTAAAACTATTTTGTTTTTCTAATTTATTCAATATAATTTGAAATGGTACTTACTTTAATGTTGGTATAGATTTCTAATCTAAGTCAATCATAGAGTTTAATGTTTTGCAACCACAACATTTTGCTGTTTGGATTTCTCAAATCTCCTTAATTTTTGGCTCTTTAAATTATTGATTTGGTTGGTTTAAGAGGTGAAATACTTTTTCTCTCATGGTGAAGTCCTTGTGTGGTTATATAAATAGGATATTTTGGCAGTAGCACATTTCTAAACATTTTTTGTTAATGTTAATTTCTACTTTGTGTATAAACAAGCTACATGATATCTGACAAAAAACTTCTGAAAAATATAAAACTGTATTTGAAGTATTACAGATTTTTTATCAGTATGAGTTATAAATGTATAACTCAGCTTGATTTTTAGATTACCTTATTTTCTTGAGTTGAGTTTCTGAAGTTCGTTTTTTACTATAAATTTTATAATTTTAAACTAATTAAAAAAAATGAATAATATCAAATAAAACATTATCCCATAGAAAAGTTTCTTTTGTGAATTGGAAAACGTGTTTCAACACGAGGGCTTTTGAGGGTGGTATGGGTTCTGGTATTTAACAGATTAAACAAAATAAGTTCATTGCGACTCGTCCGGGTTTGCAATGAAACGAATTCCGTATTGTGGAAACAACATTGGTAGAGAAAAACTACTTTAGAACTTCTCAGTAAATCTAATTAGATACAATTTACGGGTCAGGTGCGTGAGACGTTTGCCCCACAATTTATCGGATTTATTCTGGTTTCTGCGTGGAAATACTTTTTATCTATATGTTATCAATTCTGATATATTTATTTATTTCGTTTTTTTAAATAAAATATTCATTATAAATTGGAATTTCCCGAAGAATCACAACTATGTTTCGAATTTAAATATTTTTGATGAATAATTTTCTGTTTATTATATATACTAAATCGATTTGTAGATCCAAACGGAAACTTATCGTGTCTGCGAATTTTCAACTCATCTGATAATTTCGAAAAAAAAAAATGTGTTTCGCATATCTAAATCAAGTAAGGTCGTCATTTTTAAATTTGACTTGGTATCTTATTTTTTAAATAAATAATTACCTGTCTAATGGAAATAATTTGTTCAAATGAAAGATTCCGAATCCGACTTAAAAATCATTTAGGCTGGTGTTTCACAAGGCTCAGTGCTTGGTCTTATTCTTTTCAACATTTACATAAACGGGGCAACATCAACAGCTGAAATTGCTCTTTTTTTGTGATAATGTTGTGTTTTTTTTTTATTTCATCATAAAAAATTGACACAGTAACAAAACATCTATCTATAGCAATATCAATATATTTTAAATACTTAAAAACTTGGGAAATCCGACCTAATAATCACAAAACAAAAGCCATCCTTTTTACCAAACGATGACCCTCAATAAACAGATTTATATTGTAGTGATTGACGGAAATGCTTTTCTTTGGTTCAACAATGTCACCTACCTCGTTGCTGATTTAGATTCTTGATATAAACTACAAAAACTTCGTCAATCATAGAAAACAAAACTGTAGGGGTCCTACATAAACTATTTTCCGAAAATCCTCACCTAAATATTATGAATAAAATGTTCCTATCCTATTCTTAAATAAGACCTAGACTATCACAAATTACTTCATCAAATGAAATTGCAAATTAAAAAAAAATTAAGTATATGCGTCTTGTTCGCAATTTACCAAAATGGATTCCAACAGATCTTATTCTTTATACTTTAAACTTTCTTAGTGTTTAAACTTTCATTAATAAACGAAGAATAGACTTTTTAGATTCATTCGGGGATAGTTCTTTATGATTATATGAGGGAAATTGTGAACTATTCATAAGCAGATTTACTTTATAATATTTAAAAAAAAAAATATTGAAGCATATACTCGTATTATTACAAATTATATAACCTTCATATTTAAGTTTTCATTCTTTTTGTCTTTTTTTTGTTTCACTTTTTTTTTATCCTCACGTATTTTGTTACTGCAATGCAAAACAGAGCTCTAGAGAAAAAAATATTTTTTTTTGGTGCCTAGAATCTTATCTCATTTTAACTATGTTTGGGGCGCTGATTCCAATAATGCAATCAGTTTTTTTCTATCAGCTCTACTTTTTTATCTTCAACTACCTTAATAGTAGTTTTATTTAAATTTAAATACCTATGATATAGATAACACAATCCGATGTGTAAATGAATTATTTTTAGCATGCTTTTCTCCTTATTTTAGAATATTATCCTATTAGCTAGCTGTATATAATTGTTTGTTATAATTAACAAATAACATCTAGTAATAACTTGTAACAACGCTTTTTAGTATGATTTTACCCACCGGCAAATCATTGTAATTACTTTTTGTTATGGTATACTTTTGAAATGCTCAACTGGATCATGAGAAACCCACATGATGGCAAATTACTGCTGGAACCTAAAACTAGACTGTTTGAAGAAACATTCAAGAAAGTCAAACAGAAGAAGCTTCCGAAGTGTGAAATAGAGTCTCTTTGACATTGTAATTGGTTTAGTTACAAAGTGATTATGTTAATAATGTGTGTGATTATATGGTTTTAATTAATTTAAAATGTTTTATGTAAAGAATTTTAATATCTTTGTTTTTTTCCACCTGCATATGTATTCGAGTAATTATGTTTTAAGAGGTAAGTCACGCCATTTATAAATCTCAACAACTAGAGCTGATACAGGAAAACTAATGACAAATTTGGATTCAGGGCAGCAATTATACTCAGAATCAGCTATAAAACTCTCGGCACCAAGACCACTGCAGACCTGTGTAATTTAAGTATCATCAAGATACAAGAGGTAATTTTTATATAAGCTCATAGTTTGATGCTACATATTTATATTGTAAATATTTTGAATTTAAGTCTATGTAAATGTAATAAAAACAATTCAAACTAATTAAAAAGTAGACCCTTATTTGCTTGTGTGTTAAAATCATAAAAAATAGTTTCTATAATATTTTACTCATTATGAATGAATGAATGAATGAATGCGTTTATTTGTTTTCAGGGTTTATCCCCATACAAATAGAGTTGGCTGTATGCACATTATACAAATGTTAATGCAGTGATTATATGTAAATAAAAAATTAAACAATTGGAATTACAGTATTCAGAGATATATACAATAACATTTAAGCCTTTAAGAGCTTATAGTTTTTAGTTTTAGGAGGTCTTCCTCCATCTTGAACAAATTAAAATTAAATATACTTTAAGTCGAAAAGAAAGACGAAGTAAATAAGTTATAAATAAATATTAATTAATAGATAAAACTTATTAACATATACATACATCTTAATAGAAAAACAATAGATTTAATAACGAATAAGAAAAAAAGTAAAATAAAAAATAAAATAAAAATAATAATAATAATATCAGCATCAATCCAATATCAATTACGTATGAATGGTTGTCCTACGAATTTATATTAGTACATTTATTCGTTTATAATAAATGATCTTATTTTTAGACTGCTCAATGTGTAATGATAGATATCGTTTAATTTTTGTATTGTATCTATTGTAAGTAAATTTCCTAAAATAGAATTATTTTCGTGTTTAATATATTTAACTATGAAATGTTTTCTCATTTCATTGTACAATGGGCACTCTATCAAGAAATGGAATAAGTTTTCCTGTTTTTGAAGATTACATATTGTACAATTTCCTTCCCCTTTTAATTTATGGGTTCTTCCATTATAGTAAAATACAGGTTGTTGTAAATTGGCAATTCTAAGCTGAATTACTAATCTTTGTTTGTTTATATTAGTTCTGAAGTTTAGATATTGTTCTCCCTGATTAAAGCTAATAATATTTCTGTATTCTGAGTTATATTTCGAATTTATGGCTGAATTTATGTCGTTACAGAAAAAGTGGTTCTCAAATCTATTTATTATGTCCTTAAAATACAGTTGGGCAAGGTCAGGATTAGGTTTATTATGTTCCAAGATTGTTGCTGATCCGACTTTGGTTAGTTTTGTTTTTAGTTGTGAGTACCAGTTATTTATTATGTTGTTGTTATGGTCCAGTTCTTTTAATCTATTGTAACAAATATGTGGCAGTCTGTCTTCGGGCATTTTTAATAGAGCGATCCACCATCTGTACATTTTCTTGACTATTTCTATTTCTATTGTTTTTATACCAGTTTCCAGTCGCACTATATAATTCGGAGTATTTCTAGGCCATTTGTAGATTAGTTTGACGTATTTCATTGTTATTATTTCCAAATTTGAACAGTATTGAGGGGCCCATATTTCTGAACAGAACAAGGTGGAGCGTATGAGAGAATTATATAGATATATTTTACTCATTATTATTTTATTCCGACAAACAACAATTGTTATTAGTTGTTTTCTCCAATTGTATATGATATAGAGAATACATATATTGCATTCATTTGGATGATTAACGTACCGACATATGATATGATATATACCATCTCTACCCCATCCCAATCAGCCTTCCCCTAATTTCATTTAATTTTTCAAATACAAACTTTACGATGCAGATCGAGGGTTATTATTAAGTAGAAAAAATAAATAAAGAAAATTAATTCCTTTAATAGATGGTGATTGCTGCTTTATGTAAATATCCCCTGAATTAGGGGGCATCATCAAGGGGGAGGGACACTTAATTCCCACAATAACAAACCACTTCTTCAACCGAGTTCCCCTTTACACATTAAACCATATCAATCATAAAAAGCTAAAGGAAAAAAAAAAATTATTTTTGAGTAAGTTAAAACAATAAAAAAAAAATATATATTTTTCATGACTGTCAGATATGACCAATGGAGCTTAGAAAGAATCCCGTTGTACGAAATGAAATGCAAGAATTAATTTATAGAAGAATCTTGGTTTGTGTAACATAAACCCTTTTTTATGATATTATTTGTTTGTTTTAACGTCATTCTATGCCACTAAGTCTAATCGGACGATCCTACTAGTAGTCCTAAATTCTGCATATCGTACAGGCTCGGAACCTCCATTTTAAGTCCTATACGAGGGACGGCATAGACAAGGATTTTTTACTCCCGTTAAAAAATCCTTGGGCCACCTTGGGACGCGAACCTGCGACCTTTAGTATAGTAAGTTTCTATTCTATATTATTTAATTCAATATAAATGTGTTAATATAACAAATAAATGTATTAATATAAGAAATATAACATGTCAAAGTATTTTTTTTTCTTTTTTCCTTTCCATAGTAACCCTATGGGAGGGTCGTGTAATTGTAAATTTTACAGATTTCATGCCCTAAGGCATACTACCTGCATAGATGCTAACAATTTTTTTTTTTCATAGTAATAAGATACAATATGTATGTTAAACTATTCCTAATGAACAGAAAAACGAAGAAGATAAAAAAAATAAAGAAAAATGAAAGTCCAAAAAACCTCTCTGGAGTCAATTTTGAAGATTTATTAATTTTGAAAATTTTAATAGTTCCAATTTATATATTTTAAATAATTTGTTTTCGGGAGTAGGCCATGTCTCCCCCTTCATCAGAGTCGTTTTGATTAACTGTCTTCTGTTATGTTCTTGCAAGTGACTGTCGTATTAATCTTTGAAAGTGTATGGAGCATGTCCGTTAGTCACAAGTGTTTGTATTACAATGGTGGAGCCGGTTCAAAAAATGTTTTATTTTTCCGTGTTCTGTCAGTAATTGCGTTAGTTTGTAATGTGTGCTTTTTGGTTTTTCATGATTCTGCTTTGTGATTTTCGTCAAAGAATTGAAAAAAGTTTTGCTCAGAAATATGTATTACGAAATTGAGACATTTATGGTTTATTTTTCTCAGCATATTTAACCCTTAGATTGGCAAGAATAGATCCACAGTCAGTTTTTCAAATGTATGATATTTTTGTGTCATTTGGGGGCTAAAATAACAAAAATCTGAAGAAAATAAATTTTTTTTTGAATACATAAAAGATTTTTTGTTGTGGT
This sequence comes from Aelia acuminata, assembly GCA_911387785.2. Lineage (NCBI taxonomy): Eukaryota > Metazoa > Arthropoda > Insecta > Hemiptera > Pentatomidae > Aelia > Aelia acuminata. The sequence continues at coordinate 20,332,757 of OU426980.1, forward strand.
GCCATATATGGTACCTTGCACGATTTTTTCATCAAATAAATGGAATTTTGTGTTTTTGGGATTATAATTATTAAATTAATGATATAATACACCAAAAACAATAAAAAGAAATAGACAAAGTTACTTTTATGTCAGATAAAATATTACAAAACTTATGTTTCCTCTACGTAGCGCCATTTTGTTGTTTGTGTTGATCTTGAAGGTTTTACTTGTGTTTGCTCGGCTAAATTAGCTGCCAATATCAATATAACCAAATCACTTTTCAGATAAATTTCCTAGATGGTGAAAAAGAAACGAAACGAAAATATTCATCCTGGAGCGGGGAAAAAATTCACAAAGTCATGGTGCCATATAGGGTAAACCGTACAGTTATTGGCACCCTTAAGACTAAATTTCTGTGGTGACATTAAAAAATAAACTTCTTATGAAGGGATCTAATTGAAACTTCCTATAACTCCTCTTTATCTATCCTTATAAAGACTCAAGAGTTTTTTTTTGGGTAAAAAGTTTAATAGTTTTACAATACGGCAATATTTATGTTAAAAGTGCCAAATCTAGTTATCGGCACCCTGTGGATTTAATTGTGAAATCTTCCCTATGGTTAGTTTGTTAAAGTCTTACTTCATAGGTGACTTAGAGGACCCTTCAAATATTAGACTCATGTATATCTTGTAATAAAATTAGGACTTGTTTACCTATTTCTTTAAGTTAAAGTTGGGGTGCCAATAACTGTACTGAGTGCCAATAACTGTATGGTGTACCCTATGGTACCTTGGCAAGCTAAGGGTTAACAGATTAGTCACTAGATTCATAGAGGCATGTGAGATCGAGAGGTATATTGTTTCAATTCATTTGGGATTGTTAGCAAACACCGGGTATATATTTAATTACTGGATAGTCCAAAGAAAATTTAATCCTCTCTTGAGATGCTCCACACATGTGGAGAGTATCCTAGCTTTTCTTCCAAGCCCGAACCAGTCCAAGTAAAAGAAATTAAAGTAGATTTGGGAAAAAGTAAAATAAAAAGTTGTATAGAGGAGGACAGGAGCTCTAATTCCATTTATGCTAATCCAGTAATAAAGCTTGAGATGGGGATGGATTAAGGTTCGCTGGCTCGGTGCTTCACTGTGTTAGTGACGCAATGCCCAGGTGTCAGTCCCTTGTAGGCAAAAACATTCTACCTTCCACTCTCATCCCCCCCCCCTCAATAAAACCACTACTGTTTAAAATAAAAACACTTCTTTTTTTTTTTCCATTTAGCTTGTGTTAATGTTGATTTTTTACTCAGTTTACTATAATTCCCACACAACCATAGTTTTTCACTTGGATGTAATAAATTAAAAAAAAAAGCTTTTGTTCCATTTTCATTTAATCCGATTTCAACTAGTAGGCCTCCTGTCTCTTTGTCACTTAGGTTATAGCACTTGTGGCTCTGATAAAAAAAAAAAAAAATATTCCTTGAAGCACATGCTGTTCTCTCATTCAAAAGAATGAAGAAGCCTTAGGTTTTCTAGTTTTCTGGATATAACAAAAGTGCTATCCAATTGCTTCCAATTAATAGAGTAAATAATTCATCTTGTGTACAAACCTCCCGACCGAAATATTTTTTCCTTAGTTCGCCATAAACATGGCAGGTTCCCAGGAAGTGACACGTGTCTTCTTTCTCCCCTCCATGGCATACTGGGCAGTCATCTTTACTTTCGTTATCCCATGGTTTTACGTTTAAATTTAACATTTCGGTTCGACTACGGAAGATGGTCCTGATAACTGTAATATCATAACGGTTATAGAGATTACCAATATCCTGCCTTAGCAACTTGGGCTAGTAAACCCTACGCCTATCAGCAGAGAAGGATGTAGGGAAGGATAACAGCCAGCAAACGTAACAGTACCATTATAATTTTTTTTTAAATATATATTTATTGAAATTTATAAATGTATTTACATATGAGGAGGTGAGGTGCAAAACTCTTTCGTTCGATTTTTTTGAAAAATTGAGATGGCAGTGGATTCTGGAAGATATTTTAACGCTCTTTCAACATATCTTATCAGATTGAAGCAAAACTTATTATTTCTTATGTATTTTTGTTATACAAAATTGCGGTTTGTTGTAGAACTGATTCGTTCCGTTGCCCATTGTGTTTCAAAACTGGTTCGTTACTCGTTTTAATGAAAAACTCTTTCGTTCCAATAATCACTTCTCACTTTGCATCCATCCCATTCGTTCACTTGAGCAGTTTCTGTTACTCTTTCTTAACAATATATCGAAAGCTCCTTAAACTCGCGTGTTTTATTCCAGTTTATACTAGATTCTTCTTAGCTAGCTATATTAATAATTGATTTTTCAATGGCTTCGACAAGCTGAAAGACGTTGATAATCTGCTGAAAAAGCATTTTGGTGACGACTGGAAGGCCAATTCATTGAAGTATTACACACGAGTTCTCAATATATCTGCCACAGACGAAGGAAACAACGAACAACAGGATGGTGAGGTCGCTATTGTTTACGAAGACGATAGCCTTAGGATCTAGTCTTTTTGTAACTTTTTTGCTGTCAGATGATTTATATCATTACGCTGATATTTTTTGAAAATTCGTAAAAAAAAAAAAATGCTTTAAGTCAGTGGGTGGTATTATTTTGTAAAATGGTACCGAATTCATTTACAAAATAGTTGTGAACCTAAATAAATATTACCTATTAAGAAGATCAATTTACGCTGTGTGAATTAAAACTCGTTCGTACCAATGTGGTGAGCAGCAAAAGTCTTTTCCTTAAACATTTTGTTGCAAAACTTTCTCATTCCATATTTTGTTACTTTTTTTTGTTACCTCTAAATCAGTTTATTCCAAGCTCACATACATAGGGTAGCTGCACCTTTCGAAGGCAAAAAAAAAAAAATCTTTATCTGGCCACTCTACAAGACGTGGTAAGTTTTTTGAGTTTCTTGAAAAATGTGTTCAGGTGGAACAAACGAGTTTTGCATCTCACCTCTTCATATAATACATTAAGTAAATGTGCAAAAAATAATGTCTTGAATAAGCATGTAGAGAAACTATCCACTGATACTGAGAAACTCAACTAGAATCAAACTCAAAAGATGTCGAGGCCATCTTCTTTTCAGAAGCCTTGGAGGATTGCCTGGAATCAATGAGGAAGCGTGGTTGGTTACGAGTTTGTTTTGATGGGTCTGGTGTTTACTATGAAAGGACTGGTATCTGGATCGGGCTAAATCAGTGACGTATGGAACATTAACATCTTTGCGGATTATTTTATTTGTAAATAAGGAGCATTAAGGGTTTTTCGAAGGATTCTGGACTCTAAGGATTGGATACGAGAGGAATTAGAAGGTTTGTTGGAGCCCCAAAGCTCGATTCCGTAAGCCCAAATAGGTCTTATTACTGTCATATAAAGGACCCTTTTGTAGCAGATTGGTAATTTTGAGTGGTTGTCCAGTTAGTGTTGTAGTAGACGGTAGCGTCGAGTGGTTTCTTGTCGTTTCATTCTTGTGTGAGGATTCCAAGTAAGACGTTTGTCGAGGTGGAGTCCTAAGTAACGGATCTGTCTAATAGGGACAAGTGTAGAATTATTGAAGGACAAGTGTAGAATTATTCTCCATTTTTTACACCATTTTTCAAGGTTTGTTATACAGTACATATCAATTAAAAATATACTAACGATGTAGAAATAAGAAGGAAGTAGAAATAATATGGATTAGAAAAATACTAGATCATAATCATTTATTATTTTTATTTTCATTTATTTGTTATACATTCAACACCCTCTAGGGATATATGAGAGGCTACTGGAAGCTTGTCATCACGCATTAATCGTGCGCCACAAGTTAAAATTATAAAACAAACTAGCCAGGACGTGATGTCATTATTCTATATTCTTATATTCTTTTATGTAAAAAGTATTCATAAACTTTTCTACTTTACTCCCCCTATGATTACTTGTATGGAACAGTTACCTTGGAGGTGTCTTTCAAATTATAACACATGATCAATAAATATGAATTCATTGTAAAAAAGTTAAAAGGTTTTTTTTTTTTTTTTTTTTTTTTCTTTTTTTTTTTTTTTTTTTTTTTTTTTCGGTTGGCGCATTAGGCCTAATGAGACCTTTGGCCGCGCAGTGTGGTCTTCTTACAGGCATTTGTTTTGCTTGTGGGAGTACAGACAGCCTGGAGGGGGTAGCCCAAACCTCACGTTGCTGAAAGCCATGGTCACCATGGTACAGCGGCAGACTGCCCATATCTCCATAACCAATCCCATTGGGGCCAATTTGGCAGTGTCCTTCCCACCAATGGCGTCAGCTCTCTCGGGTTCAAGGACAGTGACAAACTGGTCTAGATCCAAGGATTATGGTAGCTCAGAGTCAGCAGGCCCAGAGGACCTATATTTCTTTCCCTGAAGCATACCGTCCCTAAACCAAACCTCCGGGAGGCTACTGACCTCCTGGAAAACCACACCACGATTCTCGATGAGATACACGGGGAAGGTTCATCACTCCTACGCCCGGTCGGTGTGAGTCGCCTCCAGTAGGCTGACGGGCCTCACATACCCGGGGGTGGGGGTACACTTGGACTGCGTGGCTTTTATTGGTGGGCGGTCACCCGAATGGAGCGGTCACCCATCCAAGTACTGACCACGATGGACGTTGCTTAACTTTGATTATCTATTGCAAGCGCCCTTGTCCTCTCGGCCATCCCGGCCCCCCTGATATATGAGAGGCTACTGGAAGCTTGTCATCACGCATTAATCGTGCGCCACAAGTTAAAATTATAAAACAAACTAGCCAGGACGTGATGTCATTATTCTATATTCTTACATTCTTTTATGTAAAAAGTATTCATAAACTTTTCTACTTTACTCCCCCTATGATTACTTGTATGGAACAGTTACCTTGGAGGTGTCTTTCAAATTATAACACATGATCAATAAATATGAATTCATTGTAAAAAAGTTAAAAGGTTAAGTGCATATATTTCTCATTTATTGTTTAAAAGTTAATAATGAACGGATTTGAATTGTATTCATACCTCGGAAATGATAATAAGAAAGCATTGCAAATGTTTCAGGAAGAAGGTATAATACATACAGCTAGGAAGTGTCAGAACAACCACGACATGAAGCTTCTTTTTAGTGAAAAAAGAGGATTTCGTTGGCGGTGTTATAATTATAAATTCTTCGTTATAAATTATGTTAATTTGTATGGAGAAGGAGAGGATTTATTCAAGGTTTTGTTTAAAAAAAAAATTAATGAATTTTATACTATTTAATTCATTTGACAAGTGTACTTTGTATTTGGTTATGTATTAATAAAATAATTTAAATATACATGTGTTTTTTTTATGTAAGGTTAATTAAAAAGTAACAGATATAAAAAGTAATCATAGGGGGAGTAAAGTAGAAAAGACCCTGAAGTGGGCTTAATTTTTATTTATTTTAATCAATAAAATATAATCAATTTTATATTTTTAATTATATATAGCAGTCTCATACCTTATCTATGGCTATTATCAATTTGCGAGTAACAAACAAGAAGCAGGAATTTTATTTATTTCGCGATATTTATTTTAAATAGTTAACAGTAGTTGATCTGACCTGTAAGGCCTCTATAATTATAACATAATACAGTTTTTGGATGAATAAATTATAAAATTATTGTTGACTGTTCTCCATTCAGCCATTATTTGTAAGATGATATATACATACATCAATACACACCTTAGCAGCGATTCTGCCGGGTGATAACGATTAATGGTTATCTCATTGCAATATTATTCTATTCCTATCAATAGTTCATATCATACTTTGGAAGATTTTTGTCTAACCATCAAAAGAAAAAAAGATAAAGATATATATATATATATATATATATATATATATATATATATATATATATATATATATATATATATATATATATATATATATATATATGTATAATATACATTAACGCGCATATATATTTATACAAATAAAATAAAACCTAGCACAACATATATCTAATCTGACAAAAATTTAAGTCACTGCAATTATTTTTATTTATTATGCAGTAAACTGATATTATAGGTTGGAACTATAAGCTATTTTTTACAGATAGGAAGAAATATAAAAAAAACAACATTAAATATGGTACTACTACGTTGAAAGTAAACACAATTTTCGAGTATTCTATGCCAATTTTTTTTCTCATAAAAATCATTATTTGCCAATGTTTATCTGTATGTTTAATATTTTGTTGTTTTTTTTTTCTCTGGAATTTGTTCATGGTATCCTTTGGATATAAGCCTATCAACGTGATTACATCACTTACCTTTCACTTCATAGTAGCTTCATATATTCTTCATATATATATAAGACATCAATAGAATAGTTTGTTGATATTAGGTCATGTTGAGACTAGTAATCTTTGAATTTGATATCATTGCCTCTTTCGGCCTTGTCTTTGTACAATTAATTTAAATATAAACAACTATGTTTTGTGGATTGGATGAATCATTGATGAATACTTTTCCATAATTTATTCCAGACATTTACAATATTGAAGCAGACACAATTAAATAATTAATGTCGAGAACATAAAAGAATGAGATCACATTAGGAAATACATGAATTGATTGGTCCGCATGAAACATCAAGTGTTTTCGACAATAATACATACTATAATTTTGCTATTAACAAGTATTGCTTTGAAACTTTAATATAAAGTTTCATTATTAAGTAGTTAGCTATAAAAATAGACAAGTAAGTAAAAAAATATATAATAAAGAGGAATTTAAACATTTTGATCAGGCTCGAGTTTTTTCAAGTCATTTTCTTTTTGTACGTCGATGGCTTTACCCGATGTTTCTTGAACAGAAATTTCCTTGTTTTTAGGCATTATAATACAAATTAGAATAGAGCCAAACAAATTAAACAGAGAATAAAAAAGGAATAAGTAATGTATTCCGATTAAATTCTTCAGTTTTGCATAGGATGAAACGGCTATGAAGTTAAATAAGCAGTCGATTGCTGCCGCGATTCGGAAAGCCAGGACCCTTCCTTCTTGGGGAAACGCATCATCTAGCATTGACCACATGTGCCCTTCCAGTCCAAAGTTCGTAGCGAACACAAGCGCAGAGTAACTGAAGAAGGCAACCGTCGAATCCTCTACGGCTAATAGTCCAGTGGCAATAGTTGCTACTGCTTCAGAGCACACCACCACTAAGTTCCTATTAAAGAATCGAGTTGTTATCACACACAGGATGGATGCGACTAATGCCACCGCTTGGAAAAAAAACGCAGAAATGGAATCGTGCATTGGCATGATGTAATCTTTCGATAACATATAGATGTAGGGCTGAGAAGGGACTGTTCCGTTAAAATTAGAAAATAACAATAAAATTGCTACTACTCCTAAACCCTGGAACATCTTTAAGCTTTTAAGTTGTGTCAATTGCTGTAGAAGTGAAATTCCGCCATCAGGATTTGTTTGCTGTTGTGAGGCTTCCCCTTCAGAAGTTCCTTCCGTGTCTACTATGACGTTAATTCCATTTAGCTCCTTCCCCTCTTGGCAAAGCCTTGGGCTCCCAAGAATCCAATGCAGTGTTTTTTCTGCTCTGCCTAATTCGCCGCCCATATTCAACATCTTCGGTGTTTCGGGAAGCATAAATAGTAGGATGACTACAGATACGTGTAAGAATACACCAACCAATGAAGCAATGCGCCATGTCGTCACTAGCCCTAAACCTGATATAAGGAACGCTCCGAACGCTCTGAAGATATCTGTAAATGAAGCTAGAGATTTCCTTAACTGAGGGTGCGATATCTGAGTGATATAATCTGATACGGTTCCTTCCAAATAGCCGATAGAAATCCCGAGGACTACGGTCGCGGAAAACAATATTTCCGTCGACCAACTAATACCCAAGATTATCCATGCAATTATCATCGGAACATTTATTAGCAAGAATATCTGTTTTTTGCCAAAATATCTCAAACAAAAGCAAAGAAGAAAAGATCCAATAATCTGTGATATGTGTGTACTTCCTACATACCAAGCCATATCTTCACAACTGATTGAGAAACTTTCATGATGGTTGGTCAAATTATTTTGGGTAAAAGTTGGTAACAAAATCATCGAAAAGGAGCTTACAAATCCAAACAAAACCATTGTAGTAATAAAAGTTAAAATTATTTCAAAAAGAGATCAACTTTTTTTCGTAGCTTTCGATTCACTCTTTGTGAGAAAGTTTCCTCACAACCTTGAAGTGTAATAATAGTCATGGTGTCATGGAGTACTTTCGGTGAGTCATATATGCACCTGAAATAGGAAATTCTCTTAGTCCTCGATTTACTCCATATGTATACTCTTTATTTGTTTGCATATTCTAAATAACCCTACAATACGTTACATGTGTAACCTATATGCTGCTATATATACTATTTTTTTCAATTACGAGGAGTTATGTAATGAGCTCATTTATTAACTGAAATTAATAGACCTGAGTAATTTTAGTTCAAAAGCAAAAAAAAAAAAAAATTAGTGACTGGTTTTGTAGGTGTTGTTGAATGCGGCCGAGAGATTCCCCACACTGGCTATTTTCACCTTCCCCTCCTCTCGCGTAAGCTTTTCACCCTTTCAGTTTACTACCATATTTTATCTATCATTCTTTTTTCTGCTGAAAATTTATGTATTTTTTTCTTCCTAAGCACCTATATTTAATAGGGGAAACGCTCTCCGAGGATGACAAATTTATTGAATGATTCGGAAAGTCGATATAACAGGAAAATGTGGACCGTCCGAATATTCGCAATGGTATACGAGTCTGTACAATCGAGACAATACAGACTACATGTATGCATTATTGACAATGCAATAATTATTGGTGGAAATGATAGTGTTTATATAATTTGAAGTTGTTTGAGATGTTGAGATACACGGACAAGAAAAAAAAAAGTTAACGATAAAACCCACTAACATTACATCAATATAATGTGTGTAAGCGCAGAAAAAAGGATACTTTACTCAAATTACTTGCTTGTCAGACACAATCATCAACAAACCATTAAAGATTATATGTTTGAGAAGTAAATCCTCTTTTTTGTTTTTTTATACATTTCCAGATGTATAATGTCTATAAATATATACGATAAGTCGAAAATTTAGAGATTTATCTAATTTTGATTCATAAGAATTTAAATTTGAGGCCGAAACCTTGAATATCATTAATATTAAGTTTACTTTTCGAAATACTTTTTTCAAATCGGGAAATAAGCCTGATAGACAGAATCATCCTTGTCAGTTTCATTACATTTATTTTTTATTAATTTAAACTTATTTAATTCAAATAAATAATTATATTTAATGTTAATTTGACAACCTTTATTACAAGTGTGTATGGTAAAATTCTTCCTTAATTCAATCACAACAAAAATTATCTGGATATCTGACAGTAGATACGTGCATATGCATGAGTGCTTGAATTCCATCTGCCCCCAATCAAATATATTATTAATTATGTACGAAATTCTGACATGCCATTTCAATATCTACCATAATGCTGAACCAGTATTTAGCGTTACTGTCAATCATTTAATTTATATATGGAATATATCCTAATGCGGCACTTAAATTCAATCTATCAATTAGATAATCAAAAACATTTTATGAACAAACCCCTGATTACGTATGGAAGGTCAAAATTTATATCAAAATATTCCTCCTACCCGTCATGCACATTTATGAATGTCATTCACTGTGCCTAATTATAGTATTTTGTGAGAAATGGATGGAAAAAAATATTTAAATTTTATTCTTAAATCTTTTAATTTAATTGTTTGGTCCGTTAATGCGGGAGGGGGGGGGGGGTCGAACTCATTAAGAGCAAAGAATAATAAGTTTCAAATAAAAAAAAATAAATAAATAATGCTACAAACATGATCTATTATTCAAAATTGGAAATCACGGGACCGAGCAGTAGTTTTTAAAAACATATTTAGAAAACACAAACAAAAAAAGAGGCAAATTTATAAGATGGAAAAATTTATTGGTTTAAAAGAAAAAAAAAAAGTTTATCACTGACAAAAATAAAATACCTGATTTGATTTACTTCATCCAGTCCTCCGTAATCTCTAATTAACTAAAGCACTTTCTAGATGTAAACTATTATTTACCTGAAAAAAAATAAAATATATAATTAATACATGATTAAGAAAATCATATAATATATATGCTTACAATTATAAGCTTCAAATGCATACTTTTTTTTAGAAGTTATCCTAATATCTTTTCATCTTCCTTAATAGTAATTTTATTTTCTTCAATGTTTAATACTTTTCTAAACTCTTTAGTATTATTTTTAACATATCGGTCCAGACTGAGACTTCTTGGTTTAAGGTTACAATTATCATTTCTTATTAGCATGTTTTTTTTTATATTTAACCTTCTACCCCTCCAATCATGACTATGATTCATAATTACAATCTGTTTGAAAATGAAGTAGATAAATTGAATTTAATAATTATTTTATGTCCCCGCAGCTAAACCACTGCTACCACCAAATCAGAACTAATAGCTCCGACTACCTTAACCACTAATTATTCGATTCCAGTTAACAATTCATTGGATAAAATCCTTGGGTGTTATGGTTTTACTGATCCAGAACCGCTCGATGATTAAAGATTAAAAACTTTAAGTCCATTTCTCAAGATATACAGTAGGATTCCGATTAACCGAGTCGATGGCGACACAGGTTACCTCGGTTAATCGAAATAATCGGTTAATCGGAACCACATCAATACCAACTGAAAATGTAAGTTATTTTTAAATAAATACTACATATATGCTTAAAAGCCTAATAAATATTTAATAATAATAATGCATAATAACAAGAACAGAAATTATGAAACTATTTTTTTAAAAAGAAATCTTTTATTGTAGTTTGTTTAAATGAATTCATATACATATACATACCCCCCCCCCCCTCTCAGACTGTGCATCTAGGTTAATCGGGACCTCGGTTGACCCGACCTCGGTTAATCGGAACCCTACTAGCTAATTTGATCGGACAGGCAGACTTTAAATTATTTTGAAGACACGATGACATTACGATTATTAATAATAGCTCTATATAACATTTTAAAAACTAACCAACCATCTAACTGCAATAAACTATTATTTCACTGCTATTAACCCGGCGTTGGTCGCGTTGTGAGCATTTTGCTCACACTTGCCGAAAATCTTGAGCATTTCGCTTATTTCTTTTTCTTTAATTCTGATATTTTTTCTATTTGTCATTTATGCATTAACTCACTTTAGGAAGTTGTTTTTGAAAAAAAAAATTGCCGCGCTAAGCCCAATTAAATCGTTTTGTTCGAAAAAACGGGAGCGTGAGCAAAATGCTCACAGCGCGACCATCCGTGACACAGAACTGAGCCACCGTGCGGGCCGCTCCGAGACCTGCACGGACTTGCTCATCTCTGCTGTAATGAGCCCATATCTTGTCAGTACAAGTTTGTATTTCTTTGATAAAATATTGGAACTCTTCTGTTTGTTAGTTTAGTTCGGAAAATGAGTGGAACAAGACGTGCTGCGAAGATATTACGGCTTTTGGAGGATCGTCCGGAAGAAAAAAATGACTTAAGTATTTTTGTCTCTTCTCTTTGGTTGTTTTAGTAAAAGCTTAGATTAGTTTTTATATTTTTGAGTACAATGGGGTATTTCGTTTTTAGATTGTTACTCGTTATTGTTTACATTATATTCTTCCTATTCCACGGTACCAACTTTATGCGATTTTTTATATTTTTATAATTTTTTTTTTCAACTAAAAACTTCCTATTTTTCTTATTCTAATTTCGGTTAATGTATGCTACTGCACTTTTCTTACAATAAATACTTCTTTTTTTAATTAAAAATCGGGTAAATAAAGCATTTTATTCTTGTATACTCTCTTCTATTCATTCCCCTCCTATAAATAAATTTTAATAAATGCATTAAACTGATGAAAACACCTTAAATAGATTAATAATTTAATGATAAACATATTCTAAATTAAAAGAAACAAAAATATGGCGAAGAATGCGGCTTAAAAATAATAGAATAGCCAAAAACTGAGGTGTGAGCAATTTGCTCACGCGAGACCAACGGTGCCTCACGGAGGGACGCGACCAGCGCAGGGTTAAGAAAAGCTTACGAATTGGCCCTGAAGAGCCCCTATTTAACTACCCCCAAAATAATCTAGCACTCCACAATCGCTATCCAAAATGACCAGGAAAAAACTAGGATATGACGTGAAGAATATATCAAATTATAAAATATTTTTTACATAAAAGCTAACTGGTCGATTCCACTATCAATTTCGAGGAAACTATAAAAAGTATTATAGTGTACTGCACGAAATGCCAAAATTTAGATATATAATTTATAGGTGCACACTCATCGGAAGCTTGCCTGACACAAGACAAGTCATCGAAGTGTGTGTGTGGTGAAGAAGACCGCACGAGCTATAGAGGAGGCACAGTTTATATAAATGGAGAAGGAAGAGAATTCACAACATTGTATTAAAAAGTCTTAGACATAATCACTAGAGTTGTACGGAAGCACCTGAAATTGAAAATATTCGTAGATTCCTTTCATAGACTTGCAAAAAAGTTCTCAACATATCCGCGTACAGCTACAGATAATCCTTTACAGTTCTCCCGCAAATCAAATTCGCACATTTCCATCAAAAACCAACAGCCTCTTTGTCAGGCGCCTCAGACCACAAACCAAGCCTCAAATCTGCAATCCTAAGCCACAACCCTTTCCCTCGCCCCCACGAATGAAAATTCCACCCCATCATTTACTATGTACCATCCAGTGCTAATAACCAGATTAGTCTCCCGCAAGAAGTGTTGTTAGACCCACATCTTAAAATCCAACAAAGGTCTAAACCCTCAATCTGCAGCTTTTCTTCCATAAATTTTCCAACATGTAATACAACCTGTTTTAAATCAATTTCAGGATCGAAATTGTTTCGACATCAATAATCTCCTGGCATTCTTCTTGATAGAGCTCCGAAATACTATCGAACCCCTTTTCTTCCGATAGAGGAGAATCCTTTCCAAAATTCTATCTGATTTTCCACGCTGATAGACTGCACAAAAAATATTACGAACTCGTCGTATTTCTTCATAACAATCAGATTGACATTACCCTCTTAACTGATTGTCGTCAATCTCTTAGGCTTCTGAAAAGAAGATATTCTTGGGACCATCTAGTTAACAAATCTCAGTTGAGTGCTAGTAACGGGTAGATTCTCTACCCATTTAAGATATTATTTGTTGTTAGTACAAGACATAATATTTACTTCATGTATTTATTCCTAATTCAGAAGTATGCTTAAATAAATAATTTCCCCGAAATACGATTAAACTTTAAGGATAGTTTAATGAATGTGGCCCATTAAGATATGGGGAATTTACTCCAAGTCAATAATTGTCAGCTTAATGGGTTTAGTATTCCAACTTTGTTTAATTATGATGCATATAAGACGGATCATTAATGTTTCATGTGTGGCAGTTATCAGCTTCTCATACCATTAGATATCAAGTGCAATACATCATACCCCATACCTTAATTAAACTATACCAATATAAATATCTATATAGATGGCGAAAAATTGCAAGATTTACGAATTATGAATAAAGTTACAGGAGATTCAAAAGTTATTTATATTATTAAAATCAATCCATCAGATTATTTTACAGGGATCGGAGTAGTATTCTCAACTCACACGTGATAGCAAGTTTTAGCTTATACCAGACAAAGCTACTGGGCACCACAAGCAACAGAGGCAGCTTAAAAAATCGACTTTAGGGGATGAAGTTTTGGTTCATTATAAGTAGATCTAGTTCAAGTCGAACAATACTAGGTTGTCGGAATGATCCCAGAAACATCGTCTGTCAATCCAAATTCAGCAAAAGCGACTTGAATACTTAGTACTGGAAACGAAATTTCGGCCTATTTTAAGTAAATTTTCTAATTCTACTCACCATAGCATGGTACAACTCCTATCCTTTCTGCCTCTAGATTATAGAAGGATAAAATACTATTACAGACCGGCGAGGTCCTTGGCTCTCTCAATGAGCCTTCACCGGTTGGCTCTATCTTGAGCAGTCGCTCGTCAGTTGCGGGTGTTCAACAGTTTACGGCGTACCGGATGACGGCATCCTCCCATCTTAGGCGTGGTCTTGTCCTCTTGGTGTCCTCTTGTCCTGTAGAGCTTACCGTCGAGCAGCTTTCTTGGGATTTTTAGGCATTCTGGCTATGTGGCCAGACTCCCAAGCTTGATGCACCCCATCACATATGCCTCCCCATACAGGTCAGTCAATCAAATAATGAAAAAATATTTGACATACAATTTCTTTACCATACTGAGGTTTTAATCGAAGAAGCAAGAAAAAAGAAAATCATTCTTCAGTGCATTCGATGCCAGCAATACGGACACACAAAAAGTTATTGCAATCACCGCAACCAGAAACCGCAGCAAAGTGTGCCGATTGTGGTGGGCCACATCCTGCTAACTACAGAGGATGCCCAGCTATGAAGCAACTAAAAGCAGCCAGAAATCCAAGAAAACATCCACAAATCAATCTCCCTCCGCCGATAGATAAGTTTCCGCCTCTCCCACAACAGCAGCCTTATTCAGGTCCTTCGTACCTGGAATCACGCTTACATCAGAACCCTGCAAGACCAATTTCTAAAAGGATACCACCCCAACAAAAACATGAATCTTTTGAAAACAGAAAGCGAAACTATCAGCCGGCACAGCTCACTGAAAATAACACATTATCCGATCAACTTACCGACTTGGTTAGTGGTTTGAATAACCTTATACCGCCTCTTTTAAGCCTCCTTCAGCAATTATCACAAGTCGCCCAAGCATTATGTACTGGCTTCCCACTTGCACGATAACACCCATAGAAGACTAAAAGGGAGGTGGTTTTCCCTGCCTGAGTGCTAATCACGACAGGAAGAGGTGCCGCTAGGCACAAATCTTCCCCATGCCTATCATGCCAAAATTATCTCCTGATTACCACAAATTCACTAATTGTCTTTTCCCGGTCAATGCGTGAGAATTTCTCTCACATATTTTGTTCTTTTGGCGGGAAACGGCTCTTGGTGCTTCCGAAAACCTCCCCTCCTTACTATCTGTAGTTCACAAACCTACAAACCTCCCTGAACTCTCCCCGCTCCAATACCAAGCCTTATTCCTTCTACTCCGCTCAATCCGATCTCATGAGAGATTCTCTCACGCGCGACTGTCAATGATATAGTTAATTAAGGGTTTTTCTCAAGCGCGACTGTCAGTGTTATTTACAACTGAGTGTGCGTCAACTTCCAAAATGTTGTCTTTAAGAGGGAAAAATGACTCAATGAGTACACTAAAGAATAGTTTTCTTGTCGAATTTTCTGTCTACTTTATATTCGAACTTGGAAGTTCCAATATACAATGTATTTCTAATTGAACATTATAATCACTATTGTTAATTAAACTAAATGCTTGTAGTATTAATTTGGCTTTAAGATTATAATTTTTCTTTATGTATTTAATTTTTTTACGCTTTTTAAAAAAATTGAAACAGTAGCTTTGAATGATTATAATTGTTTTATCCTTTTATTAAAAAAGTTTTTTCAAGATTTCATAATTTGTGCTAATAATTGACCCTTTTCTAAGTACAGCTTTATTGTTAAAATTTAAACTAACGTATGATTAAAATGAAAAAAAAAAAGTAGTAATTGTTGTGAGAGAAATTCTCACGTGCGACCATCCATGTTAAAGTTGGTCTAGCGACCAATTCCGGGTTAAGAAAGGCATGAATATAGAAATAAAGTTAAAAAAAAATCTTAACTTATTATGTCCTGACATTCAGAAATAATCAATAATCAATGCGATATTTAAATGTGTATAGATGATACTGTTTTTCGCATTCGTACATGGTAATGACAAAAAAAATTTAGCTATCTAAATGATGTGACATGTGGTTACATGACATCTCAAGTGTCGAAATCATTAATGAGGGTTTGCGGTATCGACTTAAATAATGAGTGAGACATTTGATTCGGTAGGATTGTGGGGAGGTCAAGTTTTTCTCCAAGAATGGTAAGTAGGAAAACGGCTAAGGGGGAAAAGTATTAAAGTTGTTGAGGTGAGAAAGTTTCATCCAACTTCTTGTCCGGCGTATTAGCCTCCTCTAAAGGATCTCACATTTTGACAAAAAGTTGTCGGACAATAGGCTGTATAAAAGGCGAGCCTATCCAAGGGCCAACTTATCCATCCCATGAGCTCCAAGCGAAGCGCTCTACCCGCCATACACCAAACTTTTCACTGATGAAAAATGAAGTAAATTCCTTCTTAAGCAATTTTATTATTTATGCTTTGTAAACAAACTGTGAAACATTTTAGTGTGTTCCTATCCCCCCCCCCTTCACCACAGAAACACTTTATTATCAAAATACATGACAAAAGTGGGGCTGCTCAATTACATTGAGTTGCTTAAAACACAGCTTTCTTTCAGTAAAAAATATACATATTTTAGTAACACAAGCGTAAAACAAAATTAAGTCAAAACTAATTAAATGCAATTATAATAGACTAAAATATAATAAGTATAATAAAAAACACAATATAATAAAATATAAAATATAATAAATATCACTTATTTACATTTTTGATATAAATAATGCAGCCTGCCAAGCACTTGTCAATTATAGATATGATTATTTATAATACCTAACGAATCAATCAGAATTGATTCAGCTAGGATGGTCAGTTTTTCTTGGTCAATTCCCACCACGTCGAAGAATTTCATTGCTACTTTACCAATTGTTCCTCGCGAACCGAACCACAACCCTGTGACTTTCAACTCCCTATAACCTAATTCTTCATAAAATTTATCTTTGTAGAAGGGTATACATTTTTTCGTAGATCTTCTTCTTATCCCTATCTACTTTTTCGGTCTGTTCGCTGTCGTTTGTTTCGTAGCGCACGGTTGGGTCTAATATATAAACCTACTTACCATTTGGCTTATATGGTATTATATCGGCATATCGGGTGGAGCCGTCAGTGTCCATGCCATATACTTCTTCCAGACACTTATACCCCTTTTCAGCCAGCATCTCCATTATGGCGTGCTTAACTCTGTGATGACGACGATTAATCAGAAGATGGTTATGTTAAAAAACATATCAGCAATACGTACTTAACTGTTCTTTTTTTTATGGTAAGAGGATTCAACAAAATGTGTCAAAAGTATATTCACTTATTTTATTTTAGTATGACTGGAACAAAAGCTCAATATGACCTTTTGTTCCACTCATAATATGGGTGGATTATTCCCATAAGATGGGAAAACCTTTAATGTTATAATATATAGATTATCATTCATTTGTCAATCTCACCCAGTCTCCACTGGTTTTTAATTACAGTAATGCGGCTGGGAGAGAAGCACTGGGATCTCCCAGAGTCTTGCATTGCCTTCCATAAGTGGGCTGCAAAGCACGTATCGGAGTTTCCCAGCCTGATTTTATAAGTCTTGTAAATAGTTATGAATGTATTTTATTTAATTTTTGTGATAGTTATTTTATCATTACTTCCTATTTCGAGGTTTGTATTGTATTTATTACTATACTATAATTATACGGTTTCACCCGGGAAATTTCGACTCGTCTGCAATGTAAAGCGAAATCATAACGATTTTTATAACAATAAAGAATATACCAAGAAACCAAGTGTTCGCACCTGGTATGAAAGAACCACTGAGCGAAATTTGAAGAATTTAGGACAAACTGTATGAATTTCTATTAAGAACAAACAAACAGAATTTCATCTTTATTTATATAGATTACTAGCTGTATACACCGGTTTCACCCGGAGAATTTCATTTTTTAAAACTATAAAGTGAGAATTTTATCGATTCAAACGGTCGAATTCGTAAAAACCAATGTAAAGCGAGATCAAAACGATTCTTATAACAGTAAAGAATATACCCAGACATTGGCTGCGGTTATGCAATTTTAATATGGACAGGTGTTCGCACCTGGTATCAAAGAACCACTGAGCGAAATTTGGAGAATTTAGGACAAACGGTATGGATTTCTATAAAGAAAAAACAAACAAACAGAATTTCATTTTCATTTATATAGATTACTTTCTTTTTTCTATTTACATTTGTATATAGTAATTGTGTGAATGAGTCCTTACAGATCTAATATCAATGCCTTTCATTGTGGCTGAATGTAGTAATTCTTTCAATAAATAAAAAAAAAGTGTAAATAAATGAAAACAAATACATTTTGCGATCTCGTCGATACTGTTGTAGTAATGAATCGACTACTATTTCGCGTTAATTTTGTATCTAACACTATTTCCTCATTTGTCTTTCCGCTTAAATACTCATCCTATCCATACCGTTTTATTTGTGCGCCTGTCAATGGAACCACAATATTCTTTAACATTTTTATTTTCATTGAAATTCTCTGCAGATTGTACCCGGAAAGTTCACAACGATGCTTTCAATCCAGCAAAAAGTGCTGTATTAAACGTATACGAAAAGTTTTGATATTGAAAAAAAACATTCGGGTGCATGACAGGAAAATTTTCAATGTATTGACCAAAACTCCAGATTAAGACTTGAAGAACGATTTTTTTTTTTTTTTTTCCATTTATGATTACAAGATATCATTTTTTTTAGAATACAGGCACATGCACGTGCAGTACCATTCAAAAGTTTAGACTCACCTTAGATTTCGTAAAATAAATAAATTACAACATTTTATTTATTTAACAACTATAATTTTATTTTTAATTTATTTATAACTAGCTGTATATCCCGGTTTCGCCCAGGGTATTTGGAAAATAATGAGAAAATCCGTGGGTTAAGAAAAATTCGTAAGGAGAGAAATGAGATTATTTTCGATTCCAACGGTTGATTTCGTAAAAATCTAGTGTAAAGCGAGATCATAAAGATTTTTATAACAATAAAGAATATACCCAGAGATTGGCTGAAGTGATAGAATTTTAATATGAACAGGTGTTCGCATCTGGTATGAAAGAACCACTAAGCGAAAACGGGATGGATTTCTATAAAGAACAAACAAACAGAATTTCCTCTTCATTTATATAGATTGAATTCAAAACAATCGTATAATATTTGAAATATTATCTCTTGAGTTACAATTATTTTTTTAAACTTGAAGATTTTGAATTAAATACAAGTGAATTTAAACTTTTGACTGGTACTGTACAAAGTGTTAGATGGTTATAAATTGTTAATTGTTGATACATTTGCTTGAATTCAGGAGTTCATTTCTCGTGGTTCTCCGGTTTTCTCCTATATTACCGGATAATGTAATTACTTTTTTTTTTTTTTAATACAAGGAATTGTATAATTATTTAAGCTGTAATTATTTGAAATGATAACTTAATGTATAAAATACTGGTAAACCTAATGTACTCAGGACAAATGCTTGAGTTATGCTATTGAGCCGACTGGATTTAATTATGTTTGGACTCGAATCTCGGTGAAAGCTGGTGTGGAAGGGGTGGGAAGGGGGTGAGAGGGGGGGAAGATGGGTAGGATTTAATTTTCTTGCAAGGGAAGGCTATGGCATCAAAGAGCTCCTGGCTTCACACCACCAGCTAACCATATCATTACCTAACTCAAACTTAAATTATTATTAATAATAATAATAATAACATAAATTTGTTTAACTCTAATTTCTTACCTATTACATATATATATATATATATATATATATATATATATATATATATTTCGACAAAGCAAGCACCAGCAATTTTTTATTACGTGTTTGGCTATAAACTTAAAACATAATTTATTGTTAAAATTACGACACCATTCTGATTGGTAAACCTAATGTTTTGAACCATTGATATGTACGGTTATTATTTATCTATTATTCTTTCTTTTTATTAGAAATAAATTTCTCATTGTTCAGTTTCTATATATGTATAAATGCAAACTGTTGTATTAATTGATCATGTATATATGTAATTAAATATGCCTAATGTTGTAAGATAGTACGCATAGAAATAAACTGACTAGTTACAGGGTTACTGTAATAATAAAAAAAGAAGTATAGGATGTATTTCCAAATAGGGTAAACCATACAGTTATTTACACTGTGTACAGCTATTAACACCCTAACTTTAACTTAAAGAAATAAGTAAACAAGTCCTAATTTTATTTCAAGATATACATGAATCTAATGTTTGAAGGGTCTTCTAAGTCATCTATGAAGTAAGACTTTAACAAACTAACCATAGGGAAGATTTCACAATTAAATCCACAGGGTGTCAATAACTAGTTTTTGCACTTTTAACAATAAATATTGCCATATTATAAAACTATTGAACTATTGACCCAAAAAAACCTCTTGAGCCTTTATAAGGATAGATAAAGAGGAGCTATAAGAAGTTTCAATTCGATCCCTTCATAAAAAGTATTTTTTTTAAATTTTACCACAGAAATGTGGTCTTAAGAGTGTCAATAACTGCATGGTTTACCCTATATGCCATACACTTATACATTTTTTTATTAACAAGATCACTTTAAGATCCTGGGTAAATATATTATATTTGACCCTATATACACGATATTTGGCCCTATGTGTAAACCTTAAATTCTATTCAAAATCGATAAATATGTTTGGAAACTTTTTGTTTTACCCAAGAGTGTAAGGTGAATGTTAATTATTAATTAATAATTTCGGAAAAATAGTAATTTTAGGCATAATAATTTTACCCAAGAATTTAAGGTGAAAATTACTTATTAATTAGTAATTTAGCAATTTAGAAAAATTAGTAACTTTAGGCTTTTTCTGTTTGGTTCTTATTTCACGCTTATTTTACAAGTAATGAATTGTACAAAATTATCCGGCTTCACAGTTCGCTATGGCATAAAATGTTTTGTTATTTACAATTTGGTTTATATTGTATTATATTTTTCTTACTACTACTACAATCTCTCGTACTACAATCGAAGATTTGTGTGTTGTTTTTTTCATAATTGGTAAAATCACTCTGATACCATAATATTAAAATAACATCGATGCGGCAGGTAGAGAAACACAGGGATCTCGCAGAGTACTTTTTTCCCTTCCACATATAGACAGCAATAATAATAGCATGATTCGTACTTACCCTCTGTGAATTGTTTATGAGGATAAATTTGGGTCTATATTTTTAATTGTTTTGACAAGAATTAAAAAATATATCATTATTTTTTAAATCTAATTATGGTCTTAATTTTACTTATTTATACAATATTTATGTGATCTCCCTCTCTATCTCTGTCTGTCTGTCTGTCTCTCTCTCTCTCTCTCTCTATATATATATATATATATATATATATATATATATATATATATATATATAAAAAACAATCGAATTAATTGGAGTAATGTTAAAAATAAAATATCATTGAATTTAACATGCACGAAAGGTAGGCGCAAACCAACAAGCATTACTGTTAGGTATTGCGGGTTTTGGATCTCAGAAGCTCTCCTCATACATACTAATATTCAGTTAGTTTAAAAAATAAAAAGTGTAGGTATATACATATATAAATTTCATTCACAGTATTTCATCTTTGTTCAGTATTTCATGAACAATCTCATTCACCCTATATCTTCAGAAAATAAGAATAGGTAAAATTATTTATGGCAATATAATATATTAGTCAGTCAATAAGTACTTTAAGAATGGAAACTCTAAAATGTAAAGTCAAGAAATCGGCTCAATACTGTCAACATATAAAATATTTTATATTTATAAAAAAATTAGGTAACATAAGCATTATAATTATTGAAATATTAGCAACCTATCTTCCTGTTAATTTTTCTCTACTTTCCTATAACATTACTTCGTTGCCGTTTGAAGGTTAATAACTGTACAATATTGTTGCACTTATTTAATTTATTTTATATGTACCTACTCTATTTTATATCCTGTATAATATTAAAGTTAAAAAATATTTTCAAAAAATAAATTTAACTAATTAACAGTCTAATTATTAGTTCATAAAACCAATATGTAATTAATATTTATTTCTCAATCATATAATTGAATGTCATGTTATTGAATAATTATAATTGAGTATATATTTTAATTTAATTTTATATTAAAGACTTGTATATATTGTAAATGTTTAATAATATTTATAAAATAAGAGTGTAAAGAACTCCACATAAAGAAAGTTATTATTCATTCAACTAAAACAAGTTCTTGTTGAAAAGAAAAAAATAATAAAATAAAAGAAGATATTTTATATTAATACTAGTGAAATCAAAACATCGAATATAAATAAATAGAAATATTTTTTAAAAAATTATGAAATTAAACAGAAAAGAAAAATTTTAATTTTTAAAATTAAAATTTTCAGTAATATCCCCCCCCCCCCATAACACACACATACATAGACACGTATCTTAATGATTCTTCTAGAATTTAAAAAAAACGGCATTTAATCGTAAATTCTTTGCAAAATGTTATCTGTTTTTTTTATTGTTGAATAAAATTTTTCTTTTTAAATACAGATGTTTTCCTAGGAATAATTAAAACCATGATAATAAATTAAAATATGTTGAGATGTATGAGAAACCATAAACGAAACTTGCTATGAAATAAAAGAACCGTGTGGGATAGTTATCTTTTTTCCTCCCTTGGAAAGGTGGATTTATTAACGGCAATTTTTCCGGCTTCATTTTCTCATTTTTTTACTCTATTTCTTTTTTTTTTTTTTTTTTTTTTTTTTTTGGAAGCTGTTATTGGCGTATCATTTCTCGTGATGAGAAAGGTTTTATTTTTTACTTTTATGTTTTCGCCATTCCTCATTATAGTTAATTATTATTGTAATTGGGTGGGTTATCCCGGGGTAGTAGAAGAAAACGTTATCCCATGGAAAAGATTCATTTGTAAATTGGAAAATTTGTTTCAAAACGAGGGCTTTTGAGGATGGTTTGAGTTCTGGTATTTAACAGATTAGACAAAATAAGTTCATTACGACTCGTCTGGGCTTTCAATGAAACGAATTCCGTATTGTGGAAACAACATCGGTAGAGAAAAACTACTTTAGAACTTCGCAGTAAATCTAATTAAATAGAATTTACGGTTCAGGTGCGAGGGACGTTTTCCCCACAATTTATTGGATTTATTTTTGTTTCTGTGTGGAAATTCTTTTCATCTGTATGTTATCAGTTCTCATATATTTAATTTTTTTAAATAAAATATCTAGTGGAAATTAGAATTTACCGAAAAGCCACAACTAATGCTTTGAATTTAATATTTTTTTATGAATAATTCGACATAGAATCGGGATTAAGTATGGGAGAGCGGAGTTGGTTGGCAACAGTTTTCACTTTTTTGATTTTTGAGTCGTTCCTGTTAATATAATCCCAATAGGGCTAATACCACTGTAAACTCCAAGTATTAGAGTACTTCAAGTATTTTTTCACAACACAATATTTAATACTAAGATCATAGAAAATTGAAGAATTCGTCAATCCAAAGTATGCCAATTAACCCCCTATGTGGGGCAGGTTGGCCTAGAAGGTGGGATTGTTTAGCCATCTCATTCAAGTACTGCCTGACTGATATTATTGTTATTAAAAGCTGCACTATAATGGTATAATAATTATGAACATTTTTTAACAGCTTTTAAGGGAAAATAGAATGACAATAAAAGAAGATAGAAGTTTAGACTGTCGTCACTTTCTGCATTAAAAAACTTGCTCTCATCCTCCTTGATGGAACTAAAGACAATTGTTAGTTTCATCCTTTGTTTATGTTTACCTTGCTTTTGTGAATTGCTACTGCGCAAACCAACTCCTGTTGAAGAGAGCCAACTAACCCCACAGGAGAGATCATATGAAAGATAGCTGCCAGGACAACAATCAAACAAGAAACTGGTTACTCGAAAGGTTTGGTTTTTCAAAGGAGTTTGGGGCTATGTGAACAGAAGAGGAATCAAATGTTTTTCCATGCCTTTAAACCAAATTTACTGAAAATATAAAAATTTACTTCCATTTTGTAAAATAAATCAATGAAGTGAATAATAAATCAATGAAATGAATAAATCAATCTTCTCTATACTGTTAGCATCGGATTGAAAACTCAGGACAAGACTCCCGAGGTCGAGCGGGTCACATGGTACAATGGTAAGGCATCCACAACAGGTGTGACAGAAACTATAAGCCAATGGCCAACCAACCCCGCTCTCCCCTATTAATATTCAAAAAGAAGAAAACTAACGAAGACCACTATAAGACTGAAGGAGGTTCCAAATATAAGCAGACAGGGTCTCAAAATTTACTTTTATTGACTTTTATACTGTCAAAGTCATATTGTATCTCGCTCTTTGTATGTATATCGCTCCACTGAGAGTATTTTCAAAACTAAAAAGACCAAAAACCAGGGAAAATCATAGCTTTGTAGTTAAATTTTACATTAAAAACATTATGAATATACAAAAATACAAAATATAGAAAATAAATCTTACCAATTTTTCAACAAATTCATCAAAAATTATTTTAAATATTTATTAAATTTAAAAATCTGTATTTTATCTGGTAAAATAATTTTGAACAAGTATAAGAAATTGTATAAAGAAGTAACATTGTGCTGAAAAACAAAAATATATCCTGAGAAATTATTACATTACTAATGCATTAAGCTAGAGCTATCACCAGGTGGTATTAAAAATATATAAACAGAGAATGACATACTCGTACAATGGCGCGTTTAACTAAATGCAGATATTTTAAAAGAAAAAATTAAATTCAAATAAAAATTCTACTCAATTAGGGTAACTGTACCATAAGTTGACAGTGCTCCAATAGTTGACATTTTGCATAAAAAGTGTGAATAATAAGATTCAGGGTTGATTATTTTAGTTCAAAATTTGGCGGTAATTTGCCAAGTTATACTAGTTAGCTGTGCTGCCATCGACATTAGTTTGATGAAAATTCACGCTTATTTGTGAGAGGTTGTAATGGCGAATTTTCTAGTGGCCTGAAAACTTGGTTTTTGCTACCCTGTTTCATTAAGATGGAAGTCAAGTTAAATAAGCTTTTTAGTTGGTTTATTTGAGTTCAATCATGTTTTAATTACTTTTATGATATTCATTAAGTTCACGAGAATCATTTGATATCCTTTTAATATATTTATACAATGTTTTATGGCTTAAATGTAGGTGTCAACTATTAGAACAGATATCAATCCATAATTTCAATAGATATTGTTGTTTTCTATATAGTTTTTGTTAATTGCATAGGGTAACTGTACCAAAAGTTGACAGTTTAAAAAAAAGAAGTTATATTATTGACACTGTTTACCAATATATTGATGTCACGATAATCTTTATTAAATTTAGTTAGGCCAATCCCGCTAGAAAACTAGGAATACAAAATCCTATGGTCTACAATTACAGTTTTCATAAAAAATGATTCTCATGAACTTAATGAATACCATAAAAGTAATTAAAACATAATTGAACTCAAATAAACCAACTAAAAAGCTTAATTAACTTGACTTCCACCTTAATGAAACAGGGTAGCAGAAACCAAGTTTTCTGGCCACTAGAAAATTCGCCATTATAACCTCTCACAAATAAGCTTGAGTTTTCATCAAACTAATGTCGATGGCAGCACAGCTAACTAGTATAACTTGGCAAATTGCCGCCAAATTTTTAACCAAAATAATCAACCCTGAATCTTATTATTCACACTTTTTGTGCAAAATTTCAACTATTGGAGCAATTTCAACTTATGGTACAGTTACCCTACTAGGTCATATTCTTTACCACATTTACTCAAACTGCACTTCAAATATTTAAATCGGTTATTGTTCCGCTTGATTGTTATCTTGCCAAATATGTTTTTTTTTCTATAAAAAAAGCGTAGAAGGGTGAGTTCAAAGAAGATTCGAAGCCTGATATCTTCTTTCCGGTATAAAATATATCCATGTGGATGTATAGACTATAGATGTAGCCATCTAATCCAAAGGCTTCATACATTTTTAAAAGGCGCCTGAAGGATATGGGCCTTGGATATAATCTGCACGGGCCTATAGCAGCAAGAAAACTTTTGATCCTTCCTCAAAAGGAAGAAGGGAGAAGAAGCGTTTGTCATAATGGTCGGACGCTCTTCGCCAATTGCAAGGATAACCCTCTCTCTCAACTCTTTCTCTCTATCTCAGTTTATCTTAAATATGAATGACGAAAAACATGAGGTGAACAAGGTTTAAAATGAAGAATTATATTAAATATGGTGGATTGCATTCGATTATCTTCCACGAAAAAATAATAATTGGCCGATATTTTCTAAATAAGATTTATTAAATTAATAATACATTGAACATAATCAATGTGTGGCTTAAAGCTTGGCGCTTATGTCCTCACTTCATATAATTTCAAAGGAATTCTTGAAATTAGAATTTAAAATAATTAAATTAAATAAATGAGGGAAAAAAAGGAAAACAAAAAAAAAAACCTCATACATAGCATAAATATAAAAAAAAAAAAAGACAAAACGAAAACAAAACAGATATCTGTACATTAAGCTCTTATCTGATTTATAATACTATATGTTTCAACTTTACCTTTCATTGCTGTGATATCATTGATATAAAGATTGAACAGAATAGGACCAAGCACAGAGCCTTGTGGAACACCGGCCTGCTCTACAGTTCAAATCATGTTGAAATCAGGATATTATCGGATAAATATATAACAACCTTACTAAATAGGAATTAACTAAAGTGTTAAGGCCAGGACACAACTTCTACCCAACAAATTGGAGCATTTATGTTAAATATGGTAGATTTCATTCAATTTTCTCTCACATAAAAATTTATTATTGGCTGATATTTTTTTAACGTATTGAGGTTGAAATTCAAACATTTCAAATCGTCATGAAATCCGGATATTATTCAGATGAATTTAAAAAAAACTTTCAATACAGTTAGGACTTTCCTGAGGTCTAAAAAAAAAAAAAAAAAAAAAAAAAAAAAAAAAAAAAAAAAAAAAAAAAAAAAAAAAAAAAAAAAAAAAAAAATTAATGGATTTCATTACCTTTTCACTTACAAAAAATCGATTATTGGCTGAATTTTTTTAACGGATGTCAAGGTTGAAATGTACAGTTAAAATCAGGATATTATCGGATAAATGTAGAACGTGCGGAGTAAATGTGTTTATGTAGAGCGGATAAATGTGTTTCTAAATAGGACTTAATTAAAGCTATAAAAAAATACTTCTATCCACTAAAATTGAGCATTTACATTACATATGGAGGATTGCATACGATTTTCTCCTTAGAAAAAATCGATTATTGGCTGAGATTAGATTATATTTAATTTCATTATGGTCACAAAACATCTAAGGTCTTTTTTGCCCTTTAACTATTCAATAATTTGTTCACGTACATACCTCTATACTCACCTACATTCGCACACACACATATACATATGGCCACATACAAAAATATACACAAATACATGTCTATAGACACAAACATATATATACGTACATAATAAAACATGTGTACGTATAGATGCAATAACATACCGTACATAAAATATCTAAACATCATCAAATAAAAATATATATACATTTACTTACATATATATGTATATCTCCCCTAAATTACGTCTCATTTATTTATCTTTCAGATTCCCCTATATTTTATTTAAAAAAAAAAAAAACCGTTTTTCTTTGGAATTCAATAGATTATTGGCTGATATTTTTTTAACGGATGTCAAGGTTGAAATATACAGATCAAATCATCATGAAATCATGATTATTATTTAGATTAATATAAAACAATATTTCAAAATATGAGTTTGCTAAAGTTATAAAGCCCGCCCCACAAAAAAAAAAAAAAAAAAGAATGACTAGCTGCAATTTCAACATTTTTAGTAATAATAATTTTTTTACCGAAGAAAGAAAAGTTATTTTTCACAAAAAATGAACATATTATACATTTAAATGTAAGTTTTGTATAGGATATAATTAATTAACATAATGAGTAGATATGGCGCTATTTGGCTAAACCGCAACGTTCTGTAAAAGATTCAGATTTATCCATCCGCTGCTTTTATCGAGTAACGTGGCAAAAAAAAAAAAAAAAAAAAAAATGGCCCTTGCGTTATTATATATAAGATGAGCCTTTCAGTTGTCACAATGACCTTTCAGCATTTTGCAGGAAATGATATTAAATAATATTTCTCTCTGGGAAGTTCGTACCTTTTTATTTTCTGACGGTACGACAGAAATATTGAAAAAAAACAGTGTAGTAAAATATACATATGGAATAAAAAGAATCGGATTTTATAAAGACAAACGTTATTTAATGTGCTTTTATTTATATTATATCTATTATTTGGACGAAATAGGTTAAGTTCTAGGAGGACTGTGGAAGTGAAGAAATTTTCTTGTATTAATATTAAAAAATTATTTAAAATACCTAAGCCGTCTACCGTCAAGTGCAGCTATGGTTGATTGATACTCACAATACAGGTTAACAATAGCAACTATAGTTTTATCAAGAGAATAAATAGAACAATAATTAATAGCTGCTCATTTAGGTTAGGTTAGGTAATTGTTATTTTAACTGAATTCAGGAATACAACAATAGACCTAATTTTCCGTGTTTGAGAAAAAAGGAATGTTTGTCCTATTCCGAGTTTGTTCACTTATATTGAAGTATGCATAATTATCTTAGGGAGTCTTTATGAGTCACAACAAAATTTATTTATTTTTTTTTTTTTAATTTTTATAAATGCCCTTCACGTGACATATAACTATTACAACTAAAATTTATGATACCAAAAATTCGTTCCACCTTATAACATCATCCTAAAGTTTTAAAATATAGTCAACCCTTGCTTTCAATTATTTTATGGAGTTGAAGGTTTTTTGTGTGCAATCTTCTAATGGATTTTTTAGTAGTAGATAGCTACTAACATCATAATAACAATTTCGAAAAATGAAGGAGCCCCAAAAAATGTTTTAGCCCTTATCATTGGAGACAAGAAAGTTGAGAGAGGGTTATATGGAACGGTGGTGTGGGGGGGGGGGGCGCCTTTAATTTATTGTTATACTTTCACATAATCATCCCTTGGCTCCAGCCCTAGTTATCAGGTCGGATATTAAGGAAAAGGGACTGCTTTAGTAGTTTACCCAACTAAAAAGTTTATGCAAACTTTACACTAACTTCACACAAAAAAAAAAAAAAAAAAAAAATTACACACCACGAGGAGGATGTAATATTTTATAATATATATATATATATATATATATATATATATATATATATATATATAGGAACGGAGGGGAATATGGGATAGTCGGGTAAAATGGAATACCTTGATATTTCACTTGTTCAGAGCTGCAACCTAGCGGAAGCACGTCAAAAGTCTTCACTAGCCCTCTGAGAAGAACAGTAGTCCATATGGTGTCAGTGGAAAAAAAAGTTTCTGTGTTACTCAAGTTGTTTGGTTTTGAAGATTTTGACTTTTTTTAGAGGTAAGTATTCCGAATTCTGTTATGTACTTAAAAAACACCAAAATCAGGTTAAAAGCTAGTGTCATTCCCAGTTGGGGATTCGAGTTAGTTAGTAGTTTTATTCCCATGGACTGATTGTTACCAACAGGTGGTCCAGGTTAGTTTACTCTCCAAGATGGCGATTCGGGCAATATGGGATACCAACTATTCCATATTACCCTACATAGTGGTGGGTAATATGGAATAGTAAGCTCCAGCCCTTGGACAAAACCTTCATGGGACCTTTAAAAGCATATTACAGTGAGGAATTGCGTACATTGTTGAGGCATAGCTCACATCCTTTAAGTGTGTTTGACATCATGAAACCATTTGGTAACGCTTACCTCAAGGTTCAGCGGGGAGATATTGCCGTCAACGGCTTCAGAGCTACTGGAATTTACCCCATGAACAGGAATGTTTTCTCCGAAGAAGATTTCCTTCCTGCTTCGCTCACACTTACCGACACTGCTGGAAACAATACACAGGAGGAAGGTCGAGGTGAAAATGATCCATCCTTTGTTACAAGTCCACGCGACATTTCCCTCCAACCATGTTGCTCAAAAACTTTGGATTCGAAAGTGGGTCTTTCTGCTTCAACCCCTACAATCGTTCCACCATCTGTAATATCATCTCCTCCACGCAAAAAACAAACCTCGAATAGAGGTGGGACTTCAGCTTTATTGACAAGTTCACCTTATAAGACTCAACTGGAGAAAGAAATTGGCAAGAAAGAAGAGAAAAATTTAAAACTGAGTTTGAAGAGGAAGGCCGCAGAGGGAACTAGAGAAGCTCAAGGAGGAAAGAAGAAGAACAACAACACAAGCAAGAAGAAAAGCTCAGAAACTCTGCCAGAAGGTGATACTAGCTCTGATGCGGATTCCTACCATTCTGATGTATCCTCCGAGATGAACTTCTTACCACTAACCACACCACAAAATGACAATACTGAGTGCGTCTTTTGTGATGGAAAATTTTCTGAGGACTCAAAAGGGGAGATGTGGATTCAATGTAGCTCGTGTAAATTGTGGGCACACCTAGATTGTACTGGGGCGGAAACATCCGATTACATTTGCGATTACTGTCACTAAGATCTCTATATAGATTGTATTTGATTAATTATTTCAATTATTTGGTTATCTACTTTATTTATATAATTTCAAAATAAAATGTTTTTCTTGCAATTATTCGTGATTTTCTTTAAAAATACTACCATATTTCATATTATCCCACATGGAAAGAGGTATTCCATATTTTCCTTCACAACTATTCCATATTATCCGCTTGGTCCATATTAACCTAAAACAGCTGTTTTTTTTGTTAACTGAAAATTTGCCATCTAAACTCAGTTTTTTATAACATAAAACCACGAAAACATATTAACAACACTTGAAAGTTTGCTACACTTGAATCCACAATGATCCAAAATGCTTCAGTTATTTATGGTAACTTCAAATAAAAATGGTATTCCATATTCACCTCCGCTCCTCTCTCTATATATATATATATATATATATATATATATATATATATATATATATATATATATATATCCTTTTAATTACATACTTTAATCAACTCATAAAAAAAAAAAAAAAGTTCACAAGACTCATTTAATACAACATTACCTACTTAATTGAAACAATGAAACGCTGTAGAAATGTTAGGTTATCATAAACTAATAACAGACTAATACAAACGGTATCATTAAAGGCAACGGGAGCAGATTCATTGACCAATGAGGATACTCATGAACTGAAATTAGCAGTGGAATATAACATCTTGTAACATAGAAAAAGATGTATTAGAACAGAACGGAACGAAGATTGATGAAAATCTAACCTTTGGAAAGTGAACACTCCACTTCTCGCGCTGTATCTGGATGATATAAGAAAAATAAATTTTAACAGCTTGGAAGTTAGATTTCAATAGCGCTCAGTACCCTACTATTTTAGATTCTCTGACTAAGCTATACTTTTGGATTTTGGATAGAGACTACAGATTTCGTTCCATAGCCATCTCATACTCTCATACTTGTATATGAGAGTTACAGCGAGACAAAATTTAAGTATTTTTTCTCTTACTAGAACTGATTATTCCTTCATAGTAGTTTTATATCAAGTAATAATTAGCTGGTAACTATTTTAATTAATACGAAAACGTTTTTGGGTAATACATAGCCTTAGTATCCTAGAGATATAAAGCAAGCACTTTTATCAGTCTATGATATAATGTATAATATTTTAACAAAAGGCGTACTTTGTCTTCTAAGCGTCCCTGTTCGGGCGCCAAAAAACCTCAAGACTTAGCATACTTCTTTAATACAATGTTTTAATCATTTGTTAGTTTCAGTATTTTAGAGAGCTCAATCAGTATTTCAGAATATTTTTGTAATGTACCATAGTGAATCTTAAGTATGGAAGTATCGTATCGTAGATGAGTGTAAAGAATGAAAAAAATACAATTAATAATAATTATTTAGATAAATACTCTTTTTTTATAGGTTTCTTTCCAAAAAGCAACTATAAATAAATAAAAATAATTATATGTGATTTATAACAGAGATGACTTCGCCAAAGTATATAAATTACTGTTTCAAGTCATATAGTTGTATCTTTTACTCTCAATAAATTTGAGTGAGTGATAGTGCTGTTTCATGGCACCATTCGAAAAACTATGTATCTGGTGTATAACTTTTTTATTCGAAGTTATTTTAAAATCATTAAAATATTTTCTAGCCATTCAAAAACTTTTTTAAATGTGTAAAATAAATATTTAAATTTTTTTAGGACATTTACACTGATAAATTGAAAAGAAAAGTTTTTTTGCCAGCTTTTCGTGTTCAATATCTCTGTGTGCGAATTTTTGAAGTCTTATATCAATAGTATTAATCTGGTATCGTATTTACTACACATACAAGGCTGTTCACAAAGCTCAGAGCTTCTAATTAATATTAATTAATAACCATTGCAGAGTATGGAAATTACCTTATCATGATCAACGAATTATGAGTTTTAGGAGTGAATTTAAATAATAAGTAGTAAAATTAAAAAAAAAAGTTATCGTAATTTAATAGTTATATTCCACTACTCAGCGTTATTTAGTAATAAGAAATGGATAATGATATTTCTGAACAGTCAAAATTATATTGACTAAAAACAAAATATTAAAATAGAAATCGTTTCGTTAAAAAAAATAAATAAATGTATTATATAAAACAAGATTTAACCGTATTTCAAAATTTTCGATAAACCAGAATATGATATTTCTTTCCAGAGTGAAAAAAATGTATATTATCTTTAGTAGATATGTTTTGTTTTGCTAATTCCAATAAATCTTTTCCAATCTATCTCGTCCATGATCGTTGTTAACAAAGAATACTTAAATTGATTCCGATCCCTAAAATCAAGTTAGCCACCTCAGTTTGGTTAAAAGCAGCCACCTAAAAGTTTTCTTTGTGAAAGTTAACTTAACGGTAAAGTTGAAAATTAATTTTTTAAAAATCATATTACAAAGTAAAATATTTATTCTGTTCTAAATTACATTACTTTATTACATTGAAACTTTATCCTTTGATGAAAAATAAGTAAACTTTTATAGTCCCTGCCAAATTTAAAATTTTTTATTTTAGAAGATTATAGTGCGCCATGCTATTGTATTATAAATGAAATATTTCAAATGCGCTAACTATTATTTGGAAATAGAATTGATTATTTAAATCTCTCAGAAAAACAGAGCTTATGATATTTGAAATCATGATTGATGATGTTGATAATAATTAGAACCGGGAACTAAATTATTTTGATAACTGTTATTATCGGTATAATGGAGGGGGTATCGTTTGTTTCTAGTTTATGCCCCCCACCCAAAAAAAAAAAATGTTTTGTTTTAACTTATCTTTTTGCGCAACAAAAATGTTAAAAAATTTATCTATGATGGAACTTAAAACATCTGATGAACTCATTGCTTCGATAAAAACATAAGCTTAATCAGATGACTTGTTCAGTTCGGCATTTATCAAATGACGAATTGATAAAGATTGTTTTAAGATAGGAGGGCTATAAATTAATTAGTACAAGATAATATATCACTAACGATAATTTATTAATTTATCAGAAGTTATGACTTATTTGGACAAAGCATAGAAATTGTTAAAAATTTTCACTTTGAAATTATTAAAAATATGATGTAAAAGGTTTAAACACTTTGCACAACTAAAAAAAAACTCTTATGTATTTTTGATTAAAGAATAAAAATGGATCACAGCCAATACTCGAAGTCATAGCCTGTGCGCACACCAACTATGCTACCAAAGTCCTTGTCCCATCCTTGTCAATCTGTTCTCTTCAGTAATCCTTCTTTATCCACCGATATCGTCAAGTTTTAGCAAATTGTGCTGGACAAGTTGTCCAAACGGTGGGTATAAATGACGAACAATCGATTTTCGATGTTAATTGATTGAAGTTGATCTTTCTATTAATTTTAAATACTTTGTTTTGAAGAAAAAATATTGGCCCAAGTGGCGTAGCTGGTTAGCGCACCACAGAGGAGATCCGCTTCTCCGGTTCGGTTTCGAGTTCTTGCCATAGCCAATCCTTTCTCTTCATACAAAAATATTTATAAATAATGAAAATATAAACTTTAATCAATTAATATAAAGAATTGACTGCTTGTCAATTAGATCCTACCATTTGTACAACTTTTCCAGCCCCTATAAATTCTTTAAGATTGGTGGGAACAAAGGATCAGTTGATAGCGTAATTGGTCTGTGCATCAAAACGGTTATGCGAAGGCCCGGGTTCGAGTCCCGGCCCTGGCCAATAATTTCTCTTTAAACAAAACTATTTTTTATTTATAATAAGATGAAATTCAATCTGTTAAAGAACTTCTGCGATTCTTTTAAAGATAGGAAACACATTTCAAGATATATTGATAACAATCAGGAATTTAATCAGAAATAGATAATAAGTGATGTATCTGAATAAATAATGAGCTATGTTAACCATTGTTCAAAACCACATAAATATAATAATTAAACAAAAAAAAAATAATCATGGAATATACTTACAATAAACTTTTAGCTATAATAATGGACAAATCATTATGATAAAATAAAATTATAATTAAATAAAAGTGTCATTAATTATATCATCATAACTTAAAATTGTTAGTATTAGAGAAGGTACAGATCCCTAGGTTTCCGAATTCAAGGCATGGGGTCATTGTTACCTCTACTGAATAGAAAATGGAATAAAGGGCATCTAACTATTTATTTAAAAAGAACATAGCCCAACACCTAGAGTGATTCCCAATGAATATAATACTGTAGATACACATAATTATAAGTAACTTAAATTAACAATAAAAAAATATTCACGCGATAAAACAAAATAAATAGTGATAAAAAATTATATGTTTTATAAGATCAAATTATGTTTTTAACTGTATCTTGTGCCTAAACTGAAAGAATAATCCAACTATACTTTACTGTTCATTTCATTCTTGTATTAGAATTTTTTACTTTCACTTACCTATATATGAAATATATAGTAAGTGGAAGTATTGCGATCGTGAAAATTTTCGACTTCCGGTTTTCAACGGAAATACACGTTTTGGGACCCCCTGAGTCGAAATAACCAAGTCCCGCGAAATGGTCTGTGTGTGTGTGTGTCTGTGTGTGTGTGTGTGTGTATGTGAACAGACTAGCTCAAAAACTATAAACCGTGGGAACCTGAAATTGGGTATTTAGTGTAGGTATATGCCCGCGATGTGACAGCAAAAATTTCATCAAAATTGCTTAAAGGGTGGGGGTACTTTATTTAATAACTTTTTACGTTTTTTTCGATTTTCTCAAAAACGGCTCTAACGATTTTGATTAAACTGAGTATTTGATCGATTTATATGCCCGAAATACGACTGTAAAAATTTCATCAAAATTGATTAACCGGAGGGGGGACTTTACTTAATAAATTTTGTATCATTTTCACGTGTTTTTTTATTTACTCAAAAACGGTTTTAAGGATTTTGATCAAACTGGGTATTTGATGTATGTATATGCCAAAGATTTGATAGCCAACATATCATCAAAATTGATCAACCGGAGGGGGGGACTTTACTTAATAAATTTTGTATCATTTTTACGTGTTTTTTTTATTTACTCAAAAACGGTTTTAACGATTTTGATCAAACTGGGTATTTGATGTATGTATATGCCCGAGATGTGACTGTAAAAATTTCATCAAAATTGATCTACGGGAGGGGGGGACTTTACTTAATAAATTTTGTACCATTTTCACATGTTTTTTTTATTTACTCAAAAACGGTTTTAACGATTTTGATCAAACTTGGTATTTGATGTATTTATATGCCCGAGATATGACTGTAAAAATTTCATCAAAATTGATCTACGGGAGGGGGGACTTTACTTAATAAATTTTGTATCATTTTCACGGGTTTTTTTATTTACTCAAAAACGGCTTTAACGATTAACAAAAATAAGATATGAATGTAGAAAAATGTGTGACTTTGGAAAATGATAATTAGCAAAACACGTCAATTTCTAATCTAAGTAAGTTGGTAAGTGAAAGTTGTGTGTTGCGCGCACGCACCAGATTTTTTTTTTTTTTTTTGAACATATAGCCAATTATTTCAAAATAGATATAAATTAAAATCATATGCTACTCTTCTACAAAGTCCATAAAATTCAATACATTTAATGTGACTCTGTTATCTATGAATTTTTTTTTTTAAATTTTATTAAATGAACGACCCAAGCCGTTTTAAGTTGTCCTCCATCCGCGTGAATGCTAGAGAAAGTAAAAAATGTGAAAAAAAAAAAAAGTTTTTGAACCATTTTCAAACACCCCAGTGCCTTTTTTTCGAATAGGGGTAGAGAGAGCAACTTGGACACTAAAATCACTTCAATGTCTTCTTGTTATATTTTCAAAGAGACAGACATAAAAAAAAATAAAATAAAATAACAGACAATTATGTTAAAAAAATGAACAAGTTAATGGCTGAATCTTGAATATAAATGTTTTTTTAATAAATTTTTCTATTAAATAAACTAGTATTTCGGTGTACCAATTAAATTATAAATAACCTAATTAATAGTATAAATCATAGCAACGATAAACTTCTACCATGATTTGAAATCTAAACAATACGTGTAAGTGGATAAAATAACAGACAGATGATATTTATATAAAGTAATATATAAAAAAAAAAAAAATAAATAAATAAGGTTCAGGTAAAACTTACTTGAATTTTCTTCAACTATCCTGAAGTGTATCTCAAAAATCTTTTGTATTTCCATTCTCAAAGCTAAAAATACTGATCCGAAACAAATAAAAAAAAATAAATAAATAAAATAAAGGTAAATAATAAATAAAAGATGAAATTATTGAAGTGTTACCAGGTTATAAGAGTCAAGGGATGGTAGAGAGGTAAGAAATGATAAAGATGCAAGCGCTTCAAAAGAGCTTGAAGAACTGTGGCGCTCCAGGCTTCGCAGCGCGGCTCCCCACCAAGAAGCTACAGATAACGCCACGATTTCAAAAACGGTCTATTTTAAAATATTGCTTTCATTTAATTTTTAATCCCCCAAAATAGGTCTTAAATAGTATAAATAATTTATTCAATCGAAAAAATATAAATACTTTTTTTTTATTCCACTTTTCACAAAAATATTTTGACAATTTCAAAGTTTGAAATATAAAACAAGTTTAGGTCACTGAGTCCAAATAATCGAGTCTCGCAAAATGTGTTAACAACCAGCTAAGTGAATAAGTAAGAATAAGTTACAAGGAACTAAAATTACTTAGTTATAGTTGATATTTGCCTAGAATGTTACGGTAATTTGTTTCTTAAATGATTTTTCACTCCAGCCACACCCTACTTTCACATCCATTTAGTCTGATATGGCTTAAATGCCAGATTTGGTTCGATTTATTTACAAAAATAATACTGAAAATAATAGAAAAATTGGATGCCTGAATTTATTACACTATCTTTTTACTTTCACTATATGAAATATATTGGGTAGACCATACAGTTATTGACACTCTTAAGACTACATTTCTGTGGTGAAATTAAAAAAAAACACTTTTTAAGATGGGATCAATTTGAAACATCATATAGCTCCTCTTTATCTATCCTTATAAAGAATCAAGAGGTTTTCTTGGGTCAAAAGCTCAATAGTTTTACCATATGGCAATAATTATTGTTAAATGTGCAAAAACTAGTTATTGACTCCCTATGGATTTAATTGTGAAATCTTTCCTACGGTTACTTTGTTAAAGTCTTACTTCATAGATGACTTAGAGGACCCTTCAAACATTCATGTATGTCTTGAAATAAAATTAGGACTTGTTTACTTATTTCTTTAAGTTAAAGTTGGGGTGTCAATAACTGTATGGTTTACCCTACTAAGGGAAATTGCGATCTTGAAAAATTTCGACTTCCGGTTTTTAAAGGAAATATAAGTTTTGGGGTCTCCTGAGTCGAAATAACCAAGTCCCTCGAAATGGTCAGTGTGTGTGTGTGTGTGTGTGTGTGTGTGTGTGTGTGTGTGTGTGTGTGTGTGTGTATGTGAACAGACTAGCTCAAAAACTATAAACCGTACGAGCCTAAAATTGGGTATTTGGTGTATGTATGTGTCCGCGATGTGACAGCGAAAATTTCATTAAAATTGGAAAAACAGAGGAGGTACTTTATTTCATAACCTTTTTCCCATTTTTACGGTTTTTTTTTCGATTTTCTCAAAAACAGATCCAACGATTTTGATCAAACTTAGAACTTGATGTATGCATATGCCCGCGATATGTAAGCAGAAATTTCATCAAAATTGATCAAACGGAGGCGTGCGATCAATCATCGCACCAGATTTTTACATTTGAAATTCTGAGGGGGCCATCGAACCGCAATATTTTTTTCTTAGCCCCTTTTCTTTTAGTTGTTCTCATCCTTAGGTGGAATTAGGATTTTTCTGATTAATATAGGGAAACTGGTTGATTGATCCGTAGAAAAATAGATGAGGCTATCTATAAAAAAAAAAAAAAAAAAAAAAATCAAGGAATGCATGATGTGCATCATTAAACGGCTCACTTGAAACATTTCTATAAGGAAGCGGTTTTGTAAACAACGCTTTTTTTTTTTTTTCACAAAGTTGAGTTCTATAAACGGACAATTCCGGTTAAAAAAAAAAAATAGATTTAAGCAAGATGTCACCTTCTAAAGGAGGAACACCGGTAGACTGAAAAAAGAGGGATGGACAGGCATTATTATGATTCACTTTGAATAATTATTTAAACATTGACAGATTATAATCTGTCAGACTAGAGAATATGTTCAGCGATCCCCCCGTACAGAGGTACGAATGGAGTTCGTATAGCAATATAACGATAACAATGGATTAACGCTGCTTAATCCAACTGGTAAAACCACGTGACCCCACAACTCAAAAACTCAATTTTTCCAAATATGCCCTTTTGATATAACAGCGACGATATGTCCGTGAAATCGAGCAAATCTTATTTCGAAAACACTAATTAATTTATTGTATGGGCTGGAGAAGCGTTGTAAAATCATCAAAGATTAAAAAATTGTATAATAATAAAAGAAATTTAGGCGGTTTCATTTAATGATTTAAACGCCTCTCTTCATAAACGCATTTCAGCTGAAAATTCGAATGGATAATGGCTTAGTATGTTAATTAAAAATTTGGACAATTACGCGAGACTGGTATTTAGTAAAGTTGGGAGCAGAGAACTATTTAGGGAGTAAATGGCTTCCCTTCAAAGCAGTCAACATTTTCAATTACATATTTATCCAGACCCCTCTAGTGCTCATCTTCCAAGCCAGCTACTTTCAAAAGTATATTTCAAATTGAAATTTTCAGTTAATGCTTGGTCAGATTATGCACATAGGTCTTTCATTTCCTTGAGTTATATCCCAACTCTAATCTCGGTGTTAGACCCTAGAGGTATCCATATCCATATTATAACCTATGTGACTGAGGAGCCTTTAAAGAAGAAGCAAGCGATTACATGTTACATTAGTAACAAGAGCAATTAATTTCTACCTCTTGAAAGTTGTCAATATCATATACAGTAGAACCCCCTTTATACGGGATAATGATGGGTATGGGAGTCCACGGATAATCGAAAACCCCGGATAATCGGATTACAACATCTTATTGACTTAAATTTAGAAAAGAAGGTTAATTTAAAAAAAAAAATGCAGAAAATCACTTTTATTTACAAACGAACGTTTTAACAAACAAGAAACGAACAAAAGTATCAAACGAACTTCTTTGGGGAGTTTTTTCATGAACCACTGATAGACAGCTTCATCTACGTCTTAATGTTGAGTTCTTCGTTGTCTTCCGAGGACACGATCTTGGGGCCGACGACGATACGAAATCGGTAATGTCTCTTTTCTTTTTCAAAATATCACGAACAGTTTGCTCGCCGATTCCTAATTCAGCGGATAATGTTTTAACACTTTCACCTTTTTCTACTCGGTTTATAATGGTTAATTTTAATTTTTCGGTTCAAGCGTTAAAACGACAGGTTTTCTTTTTTTGCGACATTTTAGTAGCTCGTATTTCAAATGGAGACTAAATCACAGCTGTGAATATTTTGTTTTGTAGTCTAACAGGCCAGACTAGGAGATTTTTAGAAAACTTGAAAACAATATCCTTCTTGGAATATGAATTGGAGTAATAGTTACCGGAAACATCATTCCATACCAGCTTGTAGTGTTTTTCCATTTATTATTTTATTTCATAATTTCTAAGAACAATAGATAATTAACCATTGTGTAAACGTTAAAATATTGGGTTGTAAAAAAAGTTCGTAGCGTTTTTTAAGAATATATTTAATTAAACATTTCAGATACATGTAAATATTTTTAATCAATGATATATGACCCATTTTGATCTATAACTTGTTTCCATCTTTCAGGTAATTTTGTAATTCCGTCCTCCCAGAACTGTTCAGTTTTCTGCGCGATGAACTCGTCTATGTGCTTTTTACAGTCCTCGATCGTGTTATATTGTTTCCCGTTGAGGGAGTTTTGGAGAGACCGGAATAAGTGGTAATCTGTTGGGGCAAGATCTGGTGAATAGGGTGGGTGGGTTATCACATCCCAGCCAAACTCCAACAATTTTTGCCGAGTCTGTAAAGACACGTGAGGACGGGCGTTGTCGTGGTGAAAAACAATGCCTTTGCGATTAGCCAATGCCGGACGCTTTTGCTCAACCGCTGCCTTTAATTAAGTGTTCTTGCGATATCCCGGGTCGTATAGTGAGGGTTATCGGTCACTAATTGTTGAATTAGTTCGTCATCAACAGTTGAAGAACGACCAGAGCGCTTGGCGTCTTCCAACTCAAAATTTCCGGTTCTGAACCAAGCAAACCACTTAAGGACGGTGCTTTCCCCTAAGGCGTCATCTCCATACACGCTGCAAATTTTGTTGACCGTCTGTGCAGCGGATTTTCCTTTTCGGAAATAAAATAGCATTATATGGCGAAAATGAATTTTTTCCTCCTGCATTTTGGACTAACACAATACACTTGAACAATAGAAGATCCCGGTTGAAACTGAAGCATAAAAGAAGGTTATCTAATCCCTTTTTAGGATATGTAAACATTATTGACCATGTAAACAGGATTAACAAGGATTAAATTAAAATTATGAAAAACGCAACGAACTTTTTTTACAACCCAATATTTACGTATTCTTTTTTTTTTTTTTTTAATAAATATTATACATACAAAATAAATGTCATAAAAATTAAAAACAGCTTATTAAAAAAAAATTGGCTCCTCAGAACCCCGGTTAATTGAACTCCGGTTAATAAAGTCCAGGATAATGGGGGTCCGACTGTAATAAGTAATGCAAAAAAATGTTGTCCCATGTTGCTAACTAGCTGCTCTTCAAGTAATTGTTATTGCTTATAAAAGTTTGAGTCAAATCTGAACAGTTCTCATAGTCTTAATTCATGTCATTACACACAATCTAGCGATGAAATAACATTTATTTTTCGATGAGAAAATATTAAATTGTAGCATTCGACAAGGAGAATTGTATGATTAAATTATTAAAGCTGAACATGGTTATATATATATATATATATATATATATATATGAAGAGTCCACGGAAGAAAGGGGGAGAGTCAATTTTTTCCGAATTTTAGTTATATACATATAATTGTTCGTCTAGATGAGTAGAATATGTTGGTGAAAAGAAATAGTCAGAAAAAATGACAGTAGGTTGGTTACAAGGGATGGAAAGAACCACGTACTCGGAAGAAAGGGGGAATGTCCACGCGGAAAAACCTAAAATGGGGGAGAGTCATGTTAGAAGTTATATGGGTTGAGTATTAATATCACCATTTCATCAATATAACAGGGAAGAATGGGGGAGCGTCCATGACTATCCCCCTTTCTGTTATGTTTAAATTGTTTTTTTTTTAATAAAACATTTTTTTTTAGAGCGTGATATGTCTGTTTCGGACATATTTATTATTTTGACACGCAAAACAAAAAGGAAAAGGACATATAAAAAAAATTGAAGAAAAATGATAAAAGATACGTAAGTAATTAAAGATCCAAACCTAAAAACTCGATTTTCTCGGAAACCACTCCAAATGACATCCCCCCTTTCTTCCGTGGACTCTTCATATATATATATAAACCCCCAGAAAAAAAAATCCAATAAACTTTAAATATAAAGATATCCACCCCCCCCCCCCCCACACTGAATTTTAACATGATTAAATTTCTTAAAACATCGCCACCCACGCAAAAGAATAAAATCTAATACGTGATAAATCAAAAAAGTTCATTTCATTATATTAGCCTCCCCCCTCCAGATAAAATATAGGTTGTATGAAAATTAGCGACCTCGATGACATAATGATAATAGCCCTTTTTATAAAAGGAATTTGAATACTTATATATTTTTTTAATATAAAGATGCTCCCTATAAAATTAAAAAATAGACGTTTTTTACAGCCCTGGTTAAGATAATAATAGACCCTTATGTCGACGAAATCTAAAGGTTAAACTATTTTAATACCTATTTGATCACCTACCTAAAGAAAATTGGATATATATATTTCTTTATAAAATCATCTCTTATATAAGAATGGACCCTCATATCAAATAAATCCGAAAATTTCATTATTGCAATTTCAATTAGTTAAACAATACATCCAAATTACAAAAATTACTGTTATTGGCTTATGGCTGTCCCTGCAACAGCCATAAGCCACTAACAATGAGGTGGCCTAGGAGAGAGGTACAATTGAAAAATTCATCTATTGATGAGATTTATAAGGAATTGATGTATTGTTTAACTAAAACATTGACTAAAATATCGTTAATTGGGATTAGTAAGGAGGTAAGAAAAAGCAAATGTATATAATGAATATATAATGTAATATATGTTTTTAAATTATATGTGGTACCAATTTTACAATAATTGTAAATTATTTTTAACAAATTGTTGCAGTACACTTGAAGATGAGGCATTTAAGCCTCGAAACGTTGTGAACGTTAATTTTCACTACTTTACAATGGGAATAATATAGATAAGTTATAAAACTATCAAAAACGAAAATTTCATATTTTTTCATATTTGAAACCACTAATATTCAAAATGGATATTTAAATAGAACAAACACAAATTCCTTGATAACATGATATTAGAACCTTATACCAATGAAATTCGAAAATGTAACTTTTTTCAATATTGTGTAGGTATTGTGTGTGTTTTTTAATTCGTCAATTGGTCGGGTATATATAAATATATGAATACATACATAATATGTTCTGTGAAATATTGTACATATATTGTGATGCCAGAATTCCTTATTGAAATTCAATATTTTTATTCTGTCATCTTAACTTCCATTACTAATATTTTGAATTCAAGTTATATTTTTTTCTCTGTTTCTGCTTTTCAGATATTGCAATAACATGGAATGTATTCATTTCAAGTTGAGTGGGATAAGCAAACCTCATTTTATTTTAAGTTTTATTAAAATTTAAACTAAATATTCTTGGATGTCAAACTATAAGAGAATTAAGTTCAATATCGTTTTAAACTAAGGGAAAGTTTAAAAGGACTAGGTTGTGTTATGGTAGAGGGGCTAGGAATTGGCATAAATTTCATGCTATCTTTGTTACATAAACATGTTTGAAGCCTTTGATCCAGGCGTTGCAAACTGATAGCCTTGTAGCCATTACACTAAATGAGTGGACGCTGAGAGGTTCTGTGAGTATCATCACCGCTCTTCATCTATACATAACAGATCAAAGTAGCCAATAGGCGTCTTATCATTTTTCATTTAATTATGCAGGCTATTATTATAAAACTCCCAGCCTTTACTTCCCGCTAAATATTAACTGAAATATGTTTGGTTATATAGCAAATAACACAATTAAAGTTTTTTAGCAATTGGGTCATTAGCTGAAAATGTGTAAATCGTACGTCCGGTCCATTTTCAACCACTAAAATGAGAGCTGATTACTAAAAAAAAATAGGAACAATTTCACTCCTTTTGTTGTTCTGTGGAGGCTATTATTTAGTTCCAAACTAAATTTATAATTGGTTACAAAAAATTAAAAGTAATTGTTTTTTCACTCCCTCACCTTGTCCGACTCCCAGGCAAGCCACTTTAAAAATTCGTATTCTTTCAACAACTGAGTGTTTGATTAAATTGATTAATCGGTTAAGTCAGTTATTACTTCAAGATTCCATGAAAAAATAAGCGGTTTCATTTATTGTTACCAATAACAATAAATAAAATAAAAAATGTATGTCCAGAAGTTTTTCCTTCACTCCCTCACATGAAGCGTTGGATGGTCAGAGCGTTGAGAGGAACATGGCTCAAAGCCCGAGGTGAAAAGAATCGGTTTAGGGAAGACCCTAGGATCGTTTTGACTGCCGACCAAGGGCTGCGATGGCTTGCCTCCGCTGTGAGATTAAGGTTATTACAGGAAATCTACACTGTGGTCAATCCCCCACACTCCCTCACTTCAAAAAAACTGGTGAGTTTCCAAGATATTTTTTAACTCAACTATTGTTTTTAAATGGAAAATGGTCATAGCTTTCGATTCTGCAGTCTTTTTCAATTTTAACCTACTTACAGTGATTAAAAAAAAAAAAAAAAGACTTTGAAAATTTCACTCCCTCATTTTTTTCCAAAAATTTCTTAAATGAGGGAGAGAATAACTACATTCTTTGTATTCTCAAACGAATTTGAGAATGCTTTTAAATGTAAAGGTGATGATTCATAAACTATGATTAAAGTATGTAACTGTAACCTAACCTAACTCTAAAACCAAGCTTACT
Source organism: Aelia acuminata (assembly GCA_911387785.2). Lineage (NCBI taxonomy): Eukaryota > Metazoa > Arthropoda > Insecta > Hemiptera > Pentatomidae > Aelia > Aelia acuminata. The sequence continues at coordinate 20,377,703 of OU426980.1, forward strand.
TTTGGCCATACGCGTTTGGAATTTCCTATTTTTGAATTCCAAATTGTTTTTATTGTATTTCTATTGTTTTTTTAAGATTTTATTTCTTTAAAATATACGCGTTTTTGCTTTCACTTCTCAAAGTCTACTACTACCTCAACACATTTTTCACTACCTCACTCACCCTTAACTCCCTCACTTGGATATTGTTTTCATATTTTTTTAAAAGAACAATTAAAAGTTCTCCTGTCTGGCTACTATTTAAAAAGTAAAGGTAATGTGCCACTGAGTACGTATGAATTTTTCGGCACGAAATTATGACATTTCGATAATGAAATTTTAGGAAGTGAAATCTACGCATCTTCAGATAATGACCAAATTACAAATTTGGGCTTCAAGATTTATAAAATTACCTTTAAAAAAAAATTGTGTAGAAATCCTAAATACAGATATATCGGGCGCTGGGAAATAAAATGTACTGCTATGTGGATATATTTCTAGCCACCCTGAAACGAAATAATTCAGTATTCAAAGTTTTCTACCTACATCAAAACTTAACGGATTTTCATAATTCCAACTTTATTCTGAAGTAAAACCTGTACTTCTCAATCCCAACAATTAAAAAAAAAAAAAACTATTAAATATCAAATGTTTAACAATACTAAAACTAAATGATTTTCAAGTCAATATTTTTCTTCTCAGTAAAACGCCTTCAGTTTGTAAAGGACTAGACGTTTTTTAAATAATAGATGCGTATTTAAAAAAAAAAAATAAAACAGATCGATTTTCATCAAGTCTCGATCTCCAGTTTAATTATAAAAACTCGATTATTTAGTGTTCATATTCATATATGATTCATATTGTGTACTAAATTAGAATTACTTTTTTTCAAATGGTCTCGCGCCGTGTCAGTAAGACAAATATCATGATGGAAGGCCTCTTTGCTAGCAGAACGAGAAAGTGGCCGGTCGCTGTGATGATACGAACAGGTCAATCACTGTTTCGTAGTTGTTGGGTTCGGAGTTAGGAAAAGCCTTATTTTATATAGTTGGAGGCTCCTACCCAGGTCGCATTAAGGACCCTAAGCAATCCTAACATCGGGGCCTCTCATATAGATTCCAATCCCCAATAGATTATAATACTCAACTAGCAGGCCGGGGATAGCCGAGCGTGTTGGAGCGCAACCCGCTGTAGCACGCTCGAGCCGATCGGTGACGGTTCGAATCCGCCCTGGGAGGGTTGACTTATTTCGTGGAGGCCCCACGGAATAAATCTCGACCTACCCACCATGGTTTAAATAGGTTACTTACACCTCTAGAGTAACCTACCCTATGCCACACATGGCCAGGTAGGGGTGCCGTACAAAAAAAAAAAAATATATACCCAAGTACCAAAATTTAATCAGTGTTCCCAGCCGTTCCCATAGTTCGTAGAATAAATTTTAAAATTTTCGTGGAATATTTCAATATTTTTTTTAAAGATTGCTGTGGAAGCTAATGTCGAGACGTTAGGTTAACTAACGTAACTACGCCGACCGATTTGTGAGTTATGTTATAGTTACATGAATAAGAATAGACCGAAAACTAAGTATCAAATTCTATCATAGTCAATTCTTATTGATAAAGTGACCTTATCCTGCAAATATTAGGAGAAAACTGTCTTCTTTTATACTAGGAATAGCTTTCCTGAGTACAAAGGAAGTCTCTGTGATTCACAGAAATGAAGAAACAAGTCATAGAACTAAGTGTGGGGTAAACAATACCCCACAGGGTGTCAATCCAGGGCTTATATCATAGAGTAAACAGAGGGTGTATGCCTTGATCAAATGCATTTCCTAATAGTGAACCCGGAACTTTCCAAGGACTAGCCTACTTCATTTAAATGCTCCCCATTCAAGAGGGTTACGAAGCCATTTTTGTTTTGTAAGCGTCGCTAGCTCCCCAGTCCTTTATATTCTAAATTCATTGAGGAAATGGTAATGAATTATGGAACGTATTATGAATGCCGTGAGATAGTGGTGAGTTGGGAGAGATAGAGCAAAGGAAACTGATGAGTGGGTTTCCTAGGGGTTGGGCTGAAAGGGGGGTGGGGGTGGGGGTAATTTAGGGCCAGTCAACTTATCTACACCCCAACCCCACACGTCCACTTATAGCTATCTCCTTTTAAAATCTTGCAGAAAATTCTGTTCTCTGGTATCCATTGTCGGAATTACAGGCTGCATCAGATATAAGGAAAGAGATAATAGCTCAGAAAATCTGGTTTGGTTTTAGGATAGAAAGGCAACTATAAGAGAACTATGATCAAACGGTATAAATTCTTCCAAATATTTTATAAAAATAACTAGCTTAACTCAGAAAAAAACATAGTAAAAGTCAAACAAAAATTATAACTCAAATGACAATAACGTTACTAAACAGTAATTAATAGTACAAGAACGGTGATAAAAGTTCTTCGCAGTGATATATATAATCTGCTAGAACCACCCAGAAAAGTCTAGAACGATCCAAGCATATGATCACGGACTAATAAACTCTTACCGTTCAGGGCAATGCTAGAACTTATTACACGCATCAGAAATAAACATCTGTTTTGGGTTTATCCGTCATAATCTCAAATGATATCACTATCTTTTCTTTAAACAATTTAATTAGAAGATAAAAGATTTGACCATGGCCGGGAATCGAACCCAGGTCCTCTGCATAATTATATATTTTGTAAGAATGAAACGTTTCAAAAAGTTGTTGTTTTAAGGATTCCAATTTAAAAATAAATACCAACTACATATATATATATATATATATATATATATATATATATATATATATATATATATATATATATATATATATATAGACGGGTTATCTACGGGTAACCAACCTCTTCTAATCCATGGCAAGCCGCTGAGTCTGTTCAGTGAGGCCGTCACCGTTTAAAGGACACCCAAAACGAATCTGAATAACTTTTTCATAATAAAAATTTAATGGCCGATTTTAGTTGAAGCGCAGTCATTTATCATATATTCGAATTGATTATATGCTATCGTCAGTATTATATTCTTCTTTCGCACAAAAAAACAAAAGAAAGACGCTATACTGGGACTTGATTTTAAATTCATTCAAAATTTCTGATATAAAACAGGATAAGTTTTTTCTGAGGTCTGAAGACGCATAAAGAATTTCTGGGGTTCCTTTCCTATGCGTCTTCAGACCTGAAAAATAAATATATACTGTACGACGCATGGGAAAGAAACCCCCAAGTTGTGTATTTCTCTCTGTTTAGTTTGAATCGTGAAAAAAATAATCTTTTAAATTAACTTGTACTAGATTATTTAAATTGTAAATTGATTGTATAAAAACGATTTTATTATTTTTTTTTCATATTCTTAACCCGGCGCTGATCGCGCCCCTCCGTGAGACACTGTTGGTCGCGCGTGAGCAAATTGCTCACACCTCAGTTTTTGGCTATTCTATTATTTTTAAGCAGCATTCTTCGCCATATTTTTGTTTCTTTTAAATTAGAATATGTTTATCATTAAATTATTAATCTAGTTAAGGTGTTTTCATAAGTTTAATGCATTTATTATAATTTATTTGTAGGAGGGGAATGATTAGAAGAGAGTAAACAAGAATAAAATGCTTTATTAACACGATTTTTAGTTAAAAAAAGGAGTAAGAAGTAAGAAAAGTGCAGCAGCATACATTAACCAAAATTAGAAAAAGAAAAATAGGTAATATTTAATTGAAACAAAAATTACAAAAATATAAAAAAAAAACGTAAAGTTGGTACCGTGGAATTGGAAGAATATAATGTAAACAATAACGAAATGCCCCATTTTACTCAAAAATATAAAAACTAATCTAAGCTTTTACTAAAAAATCTAAGAGAAGAGAAGAAAATACTTAGAGTCATATTTTTCTTCCGGACGATCCTCCAAAAGCCTTCCACTTATTTTCCGAACTAAACTAACAAACAGAACAGTTTCAATATTTTATTAAAGAAATACAAACGTGTACTGAAATGATACAGCAGAGATGGGCAAGTCCGTGCAGGTCTCAGAACGGCCCGCACGGTGGCTCAGTTCTGTGTCACGGATGGTCGCGCTGTGAGCATTTTGCTCACGCTCCCATTTTTTTCGAACAAAACGTTTTATTGGGGCTAAGCGCGGCAATTTTTTTTTTCAAAAACAACTTCCTAAAGTGAGTTAATGTATAAATGACAAATAGAAAAAATATCAGAATTAAAGAAAAAGAAATAAGTGAAGTACACAAGATTTTCGGCTAGTGTGAGCACAATGCTCACAACGCGACCAACGCCGGGTTAATTGAGGAGTTTTTCATATTTCATGTTACATGCCAGAAGAGACTAGAAGAATTTTCAAAAGATTTTATTAAGTTCGAAGCTGTTTCGTTACCGTAGGCGATGAGATGAAAAGAAGATAATGAAAAATAAACTTTATTCGCGGATAAGTTCCTGTCGTGTCTGTGCAAACCCTCAAGAAATGGGGGTAAAACCCTTGGCACCATCCGCATCAATGTTTGCTCAAAAATATTTCTGCTCCATAAAATTTGTTTCAAGCCAAGCCAAAAAATTAAAAATAATACAAAAAAAAAAAGCATATTAAATAGGTATTATCTAGATCCTGAGCATAAATTATTGAGCTTTGAAGGAGAAAAACGAATTTTAGGAGAAAACCCAAGCCTATAAGTATACATATCATAGGTTGATAAATTATGAGGATTTTCAGTTTGATTTTTTTTTTTTTTTTTTTAGGATAGCCAACGTTTCTTTCCCTACATGTGGGTCTTCATCAGGGTTTCTGAGTTCATAGTATATAATATATAATAGTATAATATATAATAGTATATAATAAAAAAATTTAAACAGAAAATCCTGATTGTTTATCAACCTATAGTAAATCTGTCTATGTATTACTGTGGACTCAGAAGCCCTGATGAAGATCTACATATAGGGGTTGAAACGTTTGCTTTCCAAAATAAAAAAAAGATCAAACTGAAAATCCTTTTTATTTATTGGGTTGTCCGAAGAGTTCATAGAGATTTTTAAAAATAAAATTTACCTTTTATTTTTTCTACTATAAATTTAATCACAAAGCTAATGTTTATTTATATGCCTTTAATCCTCATGGAATTAGCTATGTTTACGCACTGAGTTCGTCTTTATTAAGGCTCAGTAGTGTAGTTTATTGCAAACCAACATGAGTGACCATTCAGTTCATTTTCGGCATATTATGCTGTTCTTTTTTAAAAAAGGGGAAAAAGCAGCCCAAACTGCAAGAAAGATACCGTGTATGACAGCGGTTCAATTGCTGAGAGCCCGGTTCAGAAGTAGTTTAGATCAGGAGATTTCAATTTGGAAGACCAACCCCGGGCTGGCCGGAGTCGAAGAGACATCGAAGATATTATGACGGTCATCGCAAACAATCCACGAATTACTGTCCGTGAGATAGCTGCGGAGTTAAGAGCCTGCAAATCGACCGTTGGAGTTGGCAAATCGGAAAAGAGTGCTATTTCACCAAGACAATTCTAGGCCCCATGTGTCTTTAAGGAATCGGCAAAAGTTATTAAGCTTCAGATGGGAGGTTTTACCTCACCCGCCGTACTCTCCTGACATTGCTCTCCTGATTTCCATCTTTTCCGTTCCCTCGAAAATTTTCTACAAGGGAAATCCTACTCTTCAGAAGATGACGTCAAAACGGACCTTTTATTTTTCTTCAGGAGTAAGGACAGTGATTTTTGGAAAAAAAGGTATAATGGACCTTCCTAGCCGTTGGGAATGGGTAATCGCTAACGGTAGTAACTATTTTGTAGATTAAATAAATATATTTTAAGCTGTTCTTAAATTTTAATTTTTGTCCAAATTTTTCTACGAACTTTCCGGACTACCCAATATCAACTTATCGTAAAGAGAAACAATTGACTATTACACACCTCTAAATATACACATGATACATTGGTTAGTAAAGCTCCGCACAAGTAAGGCGGGTGACTCTGGCTCAACTTCCGACTATGGTCACTTTTTTATTTTCACATGAAAAAACTTAAAAATTATTAAAAAATACTAGTAATTAACTATATCATTAACCATTTTCAATTAAACCTTAGAGCAATGTGATCGTTGCACGCTTTGACTTTGGAATAAAAAGGAAAATTTAATAAGAAATCTACTTTCATGTTGATGAAGCCGGTCTGATTAATACAATTACAAACTAATGAACATGTCATTCGACATATTAGCTCTTTCCATAGTTTGAGTGAGAAATGTGTATATAATAATTTAAAAAAAAATGTTTAGTAGGGTAAACCATATAGTTCTTGACACCCTTAAGACTACATTTTTGTGGTGAAATTAAAAAAAATACTTTTTATAAAAGGGATCAAATTGAAACTTCCTATAGCTCCTCTTTATCTATCCTTATAAAGACGCAAGAGGTTTTTTTATGTCAAAGGTTCAATAGTTATACAATATGGCAATATTTATTGTTAAAAGTGCAAAAACTAGTTATCGACACCCTGTGGATTTAATTGTTAAATCTTACCTATGGTTAGTTTGTTAAAGTCTTACTTCATAGATGACTAAGAAGACCCTTTAAACATTAGATTCATGTATATCTTGAAATAAAATTAGAACTTGTATTCTTATTTCTTTAAGTTAAAGTTAGTGTGTCAATAGCTGTACGGAGTGTCAATAACTGTATGGTTTACCCTACTTTTTATTTATTGAAGAGATGATCAATTCAAACGCTGAAGGCATACTTAGAAATCATTAAAATAAAATGGACATGTAGATGGAAAAAAGATGATTGACTGTAAAAATAATTATGTAGAGAGAAAGAAAATTAGAAATTTGAAAATAAAATCTTTTACCCAAAACCCTTACCAGCGTGTATTTTTTCATTTGCTAATGAATATAAGCATTATAGTAACATTTTCACATCACTGACCTGTTGAATAGATTTTGTCTACTCTGCCAAGGGAAATAGCTATAGTATCTGATTTTATTTTTCATATATTGAAATTTACAATTGTATTTACAACTACCGGTTTCACCCGGAGAATTTCATTTTCTAAATCTATAAAGTGAGACTTTTATCGACTCAAACGATCGATTTCGTAAAAACCAATGTAAAGCGAGATCGAAAAGGTTTTTATAACAATTTACCAAGAGATTGGCTGAAGTTATGCAATTTTAATATGGACAGGTGTTCGCACCTAATCGCAGTAAGTTGGAGAATTTAATACAGACGGTATGGATTTCCATAAAGAACAAACAAACAAGCAAACAAACAGAATTTCTTCTTTATTTATATAGATAATACATCAAGTAAATGCGATGGTAAAAAAAATAAAGGCAATGACAAGCGTGTAGAGAAACAAATCATTGCTAGCACCCTTCTAATATATCTAACTTAGAAGGACCCGAGGTCTTCTTCTTTTCAGAAGCCCAGGGGGATTGTCAGGAATAGAGGGAGAAGCTAGGTTGGAAACTGTGGGTTCGGGAGTTTATTATGAAAGGAATGGTTTTTGGATCCGGCAAAATCAGCAAAATATGGAACATTTGGATCTTTGAGGATGATTTCATTTGTAACGAAATAAGACACATTGTTTGGGCCGTCGACAATACAAAGTCAGTCGGAAATGTCTTTTTTCTTCTTCAAAATATCACGAACAGTTTGGTCGCTGATTCCTAATTCAGATGACAATGTTGTAACAGTTTCACCTTCTTCTACTCGGTTTATAATGGTTAATTTCTGTTCATGTGTTAAAACGACAGGTTTTCTTTTTTGCAACATTTTTTTATTTCGTATTTAAATGGAGAATAAATCACAACTGAGAATATTTTGTTTTGTAGTCAAACTTTCATGTGAAAATCGGCTGTTAAGAGGGGAATGTAAGACAGGACCCCGGGGACCGATGCCGCACTTAACGTGTTAAGCATAAAAACTGTAAGGAATGTTTTAAATTCTAATGGGCTTTATGGTAGGATCCCGAGAAAAATACTTTATATTAGTGAGACGAATCGCAGAAAACGACTCGCTTTTGCCAGGGAATAAATTGACTAGTTCATCACTTTTCGGCAAAATGTTTTGTTCTTTGATGAGAACAAGTTTAATTTGTTTGTATCTGATGGTCGGAAGACTATTTCGTTAAGAAAAAAAAGAAGAATTGTAGAAGTGAAATGTGTCCATTACTGTGAAGCATGGAGCTGGAAATGTAATGGTTTAGGGATGCTTATCCTGTAATGGGGTTGGAAATATCCTACAAATCTAGGGAATCTTCAATGCAGAAGGTTCTGTGAGCATTTTCGCCTTAACCTCATAGCAAGTGCTGCTGAATTTGGAATCCAGGATCAATTCATTTTTCAACAGGACAACGATCCTAAACGAAGAGACAATGAAACAAAAGAATGGCAATTTTTTAACGTTTGTAAACAACTGCACAACCCTCTGGTCACCAGACTTAAATATAATTGAAAATTTATGGCAACTACTTGTTTCCAGCTTTTTTTTTTATGTTTCATTTTAATATGGAAGAGGTTTTTTATTTTAATTATATATGTACTAAACTAGCATTAAATATAATTGTTATTTTTGTAAATTGTATGATTACATATAGTTTTTTATTACATATAGTATTATATAATGAAAAAACTTGGTGTGCAAATACTTTTTGCCACCAATATATATACTACGATTCACGACAATAACTTAATCTTCTCACAGTTGGAGATGAGCAGATACTCGATATTGTAATCTGCAACTTGAACAATAAACCTGCGGCATAAGAGGTTGTAAATAATAATTGAAGGTTAGCCAGATGGTGGCTCATAAAGTTGAAGTAATGGTAAAATTGTGGCTTGTGGAATTAAAAGGTATACCATCCGGGGGGCAGTTGATACAGCCCGGGTTTTTCCTTATATTACCTCTTTCAATGTTTATAACATGTTATAAATTTGATGGAGTCGCTTCTATTAAAATAATGGCGGAGTATAATTAATAATATCCATAAAAAGGATAATCAAGATCCCTCCTTTTCAGCTCTCCCCTTTTTTCTATTCATTTATTTAAATGGGGTCGGGGAGCTGGCCATAAAGAAACTAATAACAGAAACTTTTTAATCCCTACGATCTAATACATTCATTCATCAATATATCATATTTTGTAAGTCTAGTGAAATAAAAAAATAAACATAATATATTAAAAAGTTAAATAAATCATTTTAACACGCAATAGTCAAATAAACATTTTTTTTTTTTTTAAATAGAGTCATCAGATTTACTCATATTTTGATGAGTCAGAGTTATCGTTAGGTTCCGGTTTTACCTGTTATCGGAAAAGAAAGTACGCGATTGCTCATACTTTCTTTTCTGATAACAGCTTTTGATGATGTAGATTACATCGATAATTGATAAACTCCAAGAAGATCTTATATTTTAATTTTTATTTTCGTTTGATGGCTTTGTTATATTATATTATGAAAAAATTTGCAAAAAAAATTATTTTGATAGCAATAAAAATTACATGCAATTTTAAAGGAAAAGAATAATCCTATAAATATTATATTATAATGTGATAATAATTACTTTTTATTTTATATAAAATGTATTCTTCTGACATTGTTATGAAATGTATTCTCATTCTTATGTTTTATATTTGATTTATTGTGTGTTTTGGATACATAGTCTCTGCAGAACCAAAATATAACAAAACCATTGATAACGAGAAATAAACTTGTTAATATTATAATATTTCATTGTAGCTAACATACATATTTTTGTTTTATTTTCTTCAAATAACATCCAAGTACCAAAGGTTTTTGACAGTAGCATGCATGATAATCTAACATTTGTCTCGATTTTTTGGGAACTACATGCCGGGGACCCCGGGAGCTTATCCCGCGCCTATTGTGTCTAGTTCCAATCCTTACCAAGAGATAATGCCCTTGAAACGCTCATTTAATTCACTTTTCAGTAAAAAAATAACGTTTTCGTCCTTGCATTCCCATCGGATCCCGACGCCCGATATCGTCTGTGGCTCATCCCAGCAGTCGGACCCCTGGGACCGATACCGTTCAATTCAGTATACCCCTAAAATACGCCGCTGCACCTCACATGTTAATCACCATAATGGTTTAAAAATAATGTTTAGTATTATAAATGAGATAACTTCATAGAAAAATCAATACATATAGTTTAATGCCTTATAGGGGAGAGTTGCCTATATTGTACCACTTTTTACATTTTAAGTTTTATCCCCAATATGACTTGAATTATTCTTAAACAAAATATTACAACAGATACTCTTCTTTATGCAGAATCATGCCATATATTAATCATGCTAAAATTATGATTAATGTAATTACTATGAATTTTTTTCCAAACCCTTGCAAGTGGTACGATTAAGGAGACCAGTTTCCTAAATCGTACCGATGGGTTCCTAAATCGTACCTACATTAAAAATCAGTGCAGGGATACCAAAAGGTATATTAAAAAATAAAATAAGATTTTAGTTCTAAAATTTAACTTTATTTCATGAATCTCAGACTTAAAAATAATATTATTACAACACACAACAAATAATTGAGTGTCAAGACAAACTTACAAAATCTGGTGCGTGCGCGCAACACACAACTTTCACTTACCAACTTACGTAGATTAGAAACTAATGCGTTTTGTTAATTGCCACTTCTCAAATGAATAGAACGGCTTTCATTATGAACAATAGTCTGTCATTAAAGGCGTACTCCGCATGCGTGGGCTCAACGAGTTTTATGAGTTGACTGAATATTTTTCTTTTTTTCTCCTATTTATGTTTTCTTTATTTTTATCATATCTCATATATAGCCATTTCTTATTTTTAGGCGTAACGAGAGACAGTTAATTTCTCCATATAAACAAAAACATAGGTACTTTATAGGACACAAAAAAAAAAAAAAAAAAAAAAAGGCCCCAGCCCCCCCAAAAAAGGCCCCTCAGAATATTTTAATAATGATAAAGCTTACCTGATATTAAAGAACACCTAATTTTCATTAAACATGACGAATTTGATAAAAATCGTTAAAGCCGTTTTTGAGATGATCGAAAAAAAGGTAAAAATTGGAAAAACAATATGAAATAAAGTGCCCCCTCGGTTTGATGAATTTTGATGAAATGTTGGCTATCGTATCTTTGGCATATACATACATCAAATACCCAGTTTGATCAAAATCGTTAAAACCGTTTTTGTGTAAATAAAAAAAAAACACGTAAAAATGATACAAAATGTATTAAGTAAAGTCCCCCCTCCGGTTGTTCAATTTTGATGAAATTTTTACAATCATATCTCAGGCAAATAAATAGATCAAATACTCAGTTTAATCAAAATCGTTAGAGCCGTTTTTGAGAAAATCGAAAAAAACTTAAAAAGTTATTAAATAAAGTACCCCCTCCCTTTGACCAATTTTGATGAAATTTTTGCTGTCACATCGCGGGCATATACATACACTAAATACCCAATTTCAGGTTCGCACGGTTTATAGTTTTTGAGCTAGTCTGTTCACACACACACAGACACACACACAGACCATTTCGCGAGACTTGGTTAATTGGAATCAGGGGACCCCAAAACGTGTATTTCCGTTGAAAACCAGAAGTCGAAATTTTTCACGATCGCAATACTTCCACTTACTATATATTTCATATATATAGGTAAGTGAAAGTAAAAAATAAAAAGCAGTAATACACATAGTAATTAATGGTGTTTCTTATCTAAAGTATAAAAAAATGTAAATGTGCTGAAATTAATTCCTAATAATTTATAGAAATCTACTCCAAATTATTAAACGAGAGAGCACTGTTCAAGAGCTTTTCGTAAGTTATTACGCTATAGGTTATCTTTTAGGCCTACTCTTATAAATATTTTTCTGTCAGGATCATATTAGGTTTCACATTTAACACAAACGTATTTGTTATCTTTGACTTATCCCAGAACATTTTTCATGGACCCACTTCTCACATAATAAACATTGTACCATGTCCTCAATTACTGCATCTTCACAAAATCATTGTTCAGCATCAACTTCTATTATAATAGGCCTACATGATGTTCCAGAGACTGAGGATGAAGTAGTGGGCTTATTCTGACTAACTTTCCGGTACGATTTGGGCAACCATTGGAGGTACGATATAGGCAACTGGGAGTTTTTTTAAACAAAAATTATTTCATACCTAAAATAAGACCCATAACGTGCTCCGCCATACCAAAATAAAGCGAATAAGTTGTGTTTCAAGAATCCATCTAAGAAAAAAACAGTGATCCTACCTATTTATCACAGTGGCCTTACGATTAACAGCTGAAAACTACATCAATCTATGGCAAAACGCAAAAACTCGCCTTGATTCTCAACAAAAATAGTTATCAGCACGAGGTCCGTTGCTCACTTGTTACACCACTGTATTGTTTCTTCCTACGCCGCTATGACGCTCCAGCATCAATATATAAAAATTCGCGGTGATACGATTTAAGAGGCGGTACGATATTGGCTACTCTCCCCAACATTTAGCGGGATTTTAGATTGAGATCACAATCTTTGATAGGGCCTCTTGATTAATCGAGTAGTAATTTGGTGAGCTTTATATTATTGTAGAGGATCCACTTGATGGTGAAGGATTATGTCGCGATCTAAGGAAGGGAGGGAATGAGCGGTGAGGGGGGGATTCTAGGTGCCATGTGATTTAGTGTGCCTTAATAATTGGATAGGAGTCAGTATAGGGAGAGTGTGAATGACATGCAATATCTTTCCCCCTCCTTCGCCCATTTCTCTTCCCCCATTCCCCTAAATGATGTTATAAATAATTATTTCATACCTCTATCCCACAATCTCTGATTCCAGTAGATCCAAGTTTTCAATTCGATCATCGTATCATCTTACATTACTGATTATTTTTTAGTTGAATGTTACCTTTTAGTTTGCGTTCATTTTGGATCGATATTTGTATTCTCTGAAGCTTCATTCCACTCTAACAGCTCATTTTAAAGGAAAGAATCTGCAAAATTTTAGTCATAAATTCAGATCCCAATCGAGCAATGGGGCAGAGTTGGGCAAATTGTAATCTGAATAATGATTAATGTATATGAATAATTGGTAATCATAAAACAAATGAATGATGAATAACTGGTATCCAGTTATTCATGATTAACGAATACTGATAAATTCAGTTAGTCATTATTCATAAATAACATATATTCATGAGCTAGGAATTATGTAATATTCATCAATCATGAATAACATGATATATTCATAACCATTATTTATATAAATTTTAAAGACGAGGATGCATTTTTGAATTAAAAGTTGTCCTAATGAGCTAGGACAAGTCCTAAGCATAGGGTGTATTCAACTGAACAGCATTTGAAGTCACAAGTAAAGAATTAGACCCTAATTCCAATGGGTATTAGTAAAGGTCTATTGACAAGAATGGAAAGAGCAAACAAATTTTCAATCATCATTCATGATTAGTAAGACTCAGGATTGTGATTTTTTTTTTAATCATGATTAATGAATTTATATTATTCATGATTAATGAATGATCTGTAATCATGAGTAGTGAATTCCCATTAGTCATGATTAATGAGTAATGAGTAATCATGAATAATGAATTCTTCTTAATCATGATTACAGACTAAAATTTAATAATGAAAAATGGTCATTCATGATTGTTGAATACAGTATATTCATAAATACTCCACGACCAGCGATTAATACAATTCATGATTAATGAATCCGCACTAAAGAATGATTTGTGAATGATGATTACAATTATTATTCACATTTTTATTATTAGTCATAATCATGATTATATTTTTATTTTAAATATGCCCAACTCTACAATGGGACTCCACTAAACCTTCGAATTCCCCTCCAGAATCCTTGATGCTCCTTATTTCGTTACAAATGAAATCATCCTCAAAGACCCAAATGTTCCATATTTTCGCTGATTTTGCCAGATCCAGATACCCCAACAATGAAGAACTCTACCTAATAAGACGTAAATGAAGCTGTCTATCAGTGGTTCAAACAAAAACGCGCTGAAGGAGTTCGTTTGTTACTTTTGTTCGTTTGTTGTTCGTTAAAACGTTCGTTTGTTAATAAAAATGATTCTCTGCAGTTTTTATTTTTTTAACCTTCTTTTTTATCACATTGAGTAAAAAAAAATGTTGTAATTCGATTATCCGGGGTTTTCGATTATCCGTGGACCCATCATTACCACAAAGGGAGTTCTACTGTACTATAAAGAGTTTGTCACTTGAGATGGTTAACTGACGCCATTATATGACCGAACTGGATTTTGGAGGTTAAATTCTATCTATGTGAAGTTTTTGAAATATAATATTTATGTCGAATGTTCAAATTTCTGTATTAAATTAAAATAGAAAAACCTGAGGATATTTTTCGTCTTTTTCTCTTGTACACATTTTGCTTATATGCACGATTTAATTAATTAAATTATTTGCCCCATTCTTATGTATTTTTCCACTAATTATTCCCCCCAAGTTCCTTGAAAATTAATAAAGAAATATATTCACATTATGTTACAATTTATAATACTAAGTTACATTGAAAAATATAACTAGTGAAAAATATTAGGTATCACCTCATATATTAAATTTACTGAATCACATCTGAAAAAACAGCAACTTAACTCTGAAAAATACTATATACTCAAATGAGAATGTGATAAAAAACTTGACTATGTCTTGTATAGCTATTAGATGGTAGGAGGCAGGGAGATAATTAAACACTGATGAATTACTCCAGTGAAGGGTAGGAATGTACTGAAAATTTAAACAATGACCGGTGGCGTGTGTGAGAATGAGAAAAGTTGAAACATGCACTTTGACAGGAATGACCACGTTCCGGTTATGTTGCAACTTCGTCTTGTCTAGCAAAGGCATCATTGTCGGTTGTACTCGACGGGAAGGAGTAAAGCATGAACATTCATAGGTTAAATGATGATCAGGATTTTCAGTTTGAAATTTTTTTTATTTTCGAAAGCCAACGTTTCGATCCAACCTGTGGATCTTCATCAGGGCTAAAAGAAAACAAATCCGTTTTTAAAAATAATTTTTGGTTCCACCGATAACTGTTGCAATTAAAAGTTTTGCAGTTTTTTTGTTGCAGTTGAAACCAAAAATTATTTTAAAAAACGGATTTACCAACATAAATACAGTATTTTCACGCGTAATTAGTCTACGTCAAAATTAGCAGAACATGCCATAGCCCACGACCATTCCTTTGACTTTGAGAACCCCTCCATATTAGCTACTTTACAAAACCACGAAAAACGACTCCTCTCAGAATCCATATCCATCCATCTGGAAAAAAATAACCATGTAAATCACAAAACAGATAAAGAGATAATTTCATCCACTTATTCTAACATCTTCCGCATCCTCAAATCCTAGTTTTGATTTCATAGGTATCCGCAATTATCGATGTACCTCTTGTATTATTATTATCTTTCGTATTGTTTAACTTCCTTCTGTATATTTTTCTATTTTTTATGCATTGTTACCTTATGTACTATCTCCATCTCAGTTGTCATGTAGCCTTTCACTTCAAAAGCGTTGGGTTTCCCCGTCATAAACCTTTGAAGTCGGCAAACTATCCCCTATCACTACCTCTTACCTTATTTCACCTTCAGTCTTTGTATCTACCTTGACTCAGAAGGTAAATATCAAATTCTTTTTTATCTTGCTAACCAGCTACTTATTTAAATATTCATGTATAATGCTTGCCATCTTTTATATTATCAGTTCTGTAAAATATTCATTTATTGACAACCTCTAGCATAGATACTCATATATTTGTTTTCTTTTAGTCATGATGAAGATCTACAAGTTGAAGTCAAAGGAATGGTCGTGGGATATGGCATGTCCTGCTAATTTTGACGTAGACGAATTACGCGTGGAAATACTGTATTTATGTTGGTAAATCTGTTTTTTTAAATAATTTTTGGTTTCCACTGCAACACAACAACTGCAAAACTGTTAATTGCAACAGTTGTCGGTGGAACCAAAAATTATTTAAAAAAAGGAATTTGGTTTCTTTTAGCCCTGATGAAGATCCACAAGTTAGATCGAAACGTTGGCTTTCGAAAATAAAAAAAATTTCAAACTGAAAATCCTGATCATTATTTAACCTATCTTAAAGATTAGCAGTTGACTATCTCTCACCTCTACCCATGAACATTCATATTCTTCCGGAACACAATAATATTGCTGTAAATATAATAAATAACTAAAAGTTTGTAATTTTTTTAACAAAATCCTTACTATCAGAAGGAAGCAAGCAATAAAAATAAAAAGAGATTCCAAAAAGGGATAGTCTCCTCCGAAGCTGAATTGCAAATGATGTCATTCCGAAGCCCAGACTAATACCCTCATAGGTTTTCTTGACGTCTTCTTCCACTTCCGTTCGAAGATATTCACTCTCAATCACGATAGAAATTAAATCAACCTATCATCCACAGCGATATCATAATGATCCGAATAACGCCGGAATGCCTGACAAACAAATTCATCATCATATTTTAGATGTTCTTAAAATTAACGGGGTCGATTTCATTCTAATACATTTGGTTATGAACGTAATATAAAACAAAACATTAATTATTTAATAAAAAATAAGGTTTGAGCCACAAAACGTAAGAGATGTACGAATTTTGTTTTATTCTTTTACCAATATTTTAAACTATAGAGACTTGTTAGGATAAATTCTCATAAAAATACCCATAGTAAATGTCATCAGTTATAGAAATTGTTAATTTATTAGTTATTAATTAATCTTTGTAAATAATAAAGATTTCAATGTTTGAATTTTTTAATTCTATGACTCATGTTTACGTGTTGCATTTTAACTAAATTTTAGATTTTATACTTTTGTATTCTTTCTTTATATTTATGTATATTAAAAACTAATGTATGTATCTATAAGTTTGTATAGCCGATAGACTGTATTTGCATAGTGTGTTTCCCTGAAAGCACATTATGATTAAATAAATAAATAAATTATATTGATAATTAATTAATTATTTGCAAAACAAACTGGGCATGGCAATCTTAGTAACAAAAAAAAAATGAGGCAGAGAAAAAATTATTCTTTGATGATGAAATTATTCATAAAGATAATGCACTTACAATAAAAAAATATATGTATTTATATATTTTTATATGAATTTCTTTTGGCTGATTTTTTTGTTGTTTTATTTTCTAGTTTATATTCACTTCATTTATTAAAATACTAGAGGTTATCATTATTTTTAAAAGAAAACATTGTGGTAATGCAGAATTTTTTTTTTAAATTTATTCATTGTATATACTTTTTTTTTAATTTATTGAAAGAATTAATACATTCTGCCACAATCAAGGAACATTCACTCAATAAATATATACAAATGTACATAAAAAATTAATAATAATAAATAAAATATAAACCTATAAATGGGAAAGAAAAAATAAAATAACCATCACAAAAATTAAAGAACATACATTCATACCTATTTACAATATATACATTCAGCCTGGGAAACTCCGACTCGTGCTTTGCAGCCCACTTATGGAAGGCAAAGCAAGATTCTGGGAGATCCCAGTGCTTCTCTCCCAGCATTACATTGTATATTAGCGTTAGATTTTATAAGCCCATGTAGGGAGGTATGGAATATAAATCCATCCCTACCTTCTACAGGCGACCTGCAGGATTTTCAAAAAAGAAATATTAAAAGTAAACAATTAAATATTTGGTGATATTGTTTTTTTTAAAGTAAAATATGATGGATAGTAATGAAGATTAAAGATTCGAAACCCTATTTTCAAACATATTATATTTATCTATGGCTTAATTTAGACACGATTCTAAGATATACTAATAGTTTTATTATTTGGAATTACTTTTTTCCATAGGAGTTCAACAAAAAGTAGAATATTTTTTACTTATTTTTAACTTTTTTCCCTGCACTTGGTATTGCAATTATTTACAAATATAGCAAATGCCTAAGAAAGGCTTCTTATAAAGAAAGAATGATCGACAGATAAGGACATTAGTTCATTTCACCCCCTTTGGATGGGACTTTATAAAACAGAATATTTTATTTAAAATAAAGCGAAGAAAGGATCCAGATAATCACATGTGACACCTAGATCGTTTTGTTTTTATTTTTATTGTTAGTAATACATCATCCCTTTAACATCATTTAATCCAAGAGTTATAGAATTTTGGCCAACACATGGCCAATTTTTACAGATTTGTATTCTTTCTTGCATTTATATTGAATTTTATACTCTTCAGCCTGATATAATAAAATTTTACCGTAGCCTTTATATCATATTTATTGGAGGAGGGTATGTTGTTAACGAAAATGCGAAGATTATGCTATGATAATTAGTAGAAAATTTGAGGCATTATATTGAAAATTAATTCATTAGCAAAACAAACCGGATATGGCAATCTGAGTAACAAACTCACAGGGAATAAATTATGGAAATGGTTCCTTTAGGAAGGAATTCATAAAAATAATGCACTTAAAATAAAAAATTATGGCCTTTAACTTGGTGTCATATAATCATAAATAAATAAGAAGCAAAATATTTAAGAATTATTGTATAATTTGCGTTTTCCGTTACCTAAAAAAAAAAAAAAAAAAAAATCTAAAATCATTAATCTTCTTAATATTCAATATAATAAATATTGGCACCCTTCATAAAATGATCTATTATTCAACCAAAAACTGCAAAGTGAATAAATTGAAAGTCTTCACCTGATACCAGAGTGAAAAATAATGAATAGCACGTTAACACGTATAACTCTTTTATAAGTACTTGAAGCATATCTGGGATGGTTGGGAAAAATCTGAAGGGCTCTCATTCATTTGAAGAAGACAGGAAATTTAACGAATTTCACCAAGGTCCGATTTAACGTCTTTCAAAATTCTATTAGGACAATTTCCTTCCAAAATAAACGGGAACATTTTACGACTTGCCCTTATTGAAATTGATTTCCTAACCCTCTTATTGTATATAACAACATTCGAGTTGTAAGCAATTTCGTTAACAAGGCTTTATTGCATGATGTGTTCCCATTTATATTCGAAATAACAGTTTTACATATCTTTGTTACTTTTATTTTAAATTTATTTGATTATTATCCTTGTTTTATTTCTTTAGGTAATTTCCTATGATATTCCGCTGTAGAGGAGAGTTTTTAAACCAATATTGAGAAGTGTATCATTCAAGAGAAATGATACACGATTGACTTTAAAAAAAGTTAATTTTGATAGTTGAAATTATATAAATACAATTACAAAAATAAAATAAATAAAACTAAGAAAAAATTAATTGTTTCCCGGTTATCTGATTTTCAAAGGAGGGTGAGATTCCGAAACATCGTATTTGCAATTTAATATATACTAGATGAACATCTATTAACGCTTTACGACATATGTAAATTACTATTAAGCTAAATACCATTGATCTATCGTATACTAAATTGACACTTGTATTGGATTTGACAGTTTATGCTGATGCTTCAGTCAACTCCTGTAGGCCAGCACCAAGATATCACTAGGGAACTGCGGTCAGTTTCATGCATACGTCACAATATGTTTTTCTAAAAATAAAAATTTCAAAGAAAATAAATAGTGTCTGACCGAAACCAAAATTTTATCCCAAACCGAAACCGAATAACGGCCATAGACCTGGCCGAAACCGAAACCGAGACTTATTTACGAGTGTATATATAATACATGTAAGTGTGTAGTATTTCTATTTTAGCAATAATATCAATGAAAGCTTATAAAATGATAGTAATTAAACTGAATTATTCATGTTATGGTATAGAAGAGTAATAAGACAGATGTATTATAGTATCGAATCCCGGTCCTTACTTCCTAGTACGGTTAGTCGCGGGACTTGGACCAAATCCCCTTAACTATTACAGCCAAAAAATTGAAATATACTTGAAATAACAGGCTAATAATAATAAAAATCCATATTATCATATCTAAATAATAAATAATCTATTAAATCTTGGACATAACAAAGCCGATGGGATACAAAATGGCAGCCTCTTGAATACGCAAAGCTGTACCTCAGAACCTGTTTAGTCTACTGAGTCAGTTTTGGTCTCAAAAGTTAAATTACTGTCATTTCTCAAGCTTTCATAGGTATTATTGCTAAACTAGACATACTACACTCTTACAAGTATTATATATACACTCGTAAATAAGTTTCGGTTTCGGTTTCGGATAGAAATTTGGTTTCGGTCGGACACTTTATTTTCTTTAAAATTTTTATTTTTAGCAAAAGTATTGTGACGTATGCATCAAACTGACCCCTAGTGAGATCTTGGTGCTGGGCTGACAGTAGCATCAGCGTAACTGTCAATTTAGTATACGATTCGTCCGTGGTATTTAGCTTAATAATAATTTGCATATGTTGTAAATGATCGTTAATGGATGTTCATCTAGTACATATTAAATCGCAAATATGATGTTTCGGAATCTTACCCTCCTTTGAAAGTCAGATTAGCGAGACCAATTAATTATTGCTTACTTTTATTTATTTTATTTTTGTCATTCTTAATTTGTAATTATTAATATTTATTAGTAGAGATGAGAAATGGTCAACTGTTCTTCAATTACGATAGGTTAAATAATGGTCAGGATTTTCAGTTTACAATGATATTTATTATGGTAAGCCAACGTTTCGATCCAGCTTGTGGACCTTCATCAGGGCTAAAAGAAAACAAATGTATGAGTATCTATGCTAGGGGGTGACAATAAATGGATACATTACAGAACTGATAATAATATAAAAGATGGTATACATAAATATTAAAATAAGAGGCTGGTTAACAAGATAAAATAGAATCTGATATTTACCTACTGAGTCCAGGTGGATACTAAGACTAAAGGTAAAAATAAGGTGAGAGGTAGTGGTAGGGGGTAGGTTTGCCGACTTCAAAGGTTTATGGCGGGGAAATCCAACGCTTTTGAAGTGAAGGCACATGACAACTGAGTGAACAAAATATTTAAAAACTAACAAAATATATGGGACAGTATACAAATAGTTGTGTCTGGACTGAATAATAACATAAAAATGAGATAATACATAATGTAACAATGCATACAAATTTAGAAAATATTTAGGAAGAAGCATACAATACAAAAAATGATAATAGTATAAGAGGTACAGAGATAATTGCAGGTACCTATGAAATCAAAACTAGGATTTGAGGATGCGGAAGATGTTAGAATAAGTGGATGAAATTATCTCTTTATCTGTTTTGTGATTTACCGGGTTATTAGTTTCTAGATGGATGAAAATGGATTCTGAGAGGAGACGTTTGTCGTGGTTAGATACAGTTGCTAAAATGGAGGGGTTCTCAAAGTCGAAGGAATGGTTGTGGGCAATGGCATGTTCTGCTAATTTAGATGTAGACGAATTACGCGTGGAAATACTGTATTTATGTTGATAAATACGTTTTTTTAAATAATTTTTGGTTTCACCTATATAGCAACTGTTGCAATTAAGCGTGGAGCACTGGATACGATAAACTACATTACACTTGTCTAGGAGAGGTACAGGGTCTTTGAGTTTTGTATAAAGATTTTTTAATTTATTGTTATTTTTTAATACTAGGCGCATGTGTGGGAAACTCGATGAGAAGGATTTTTTAATTTTGTTTGAGAGAATGGGGATATATGGGATAGATCTGTATTGGAAAGTAGAAATCGGAGGTTGTGAAGAGTTGTTAGAGAGATTTTGAGTTTTAGCATTGTGATTGATAAGTGTTTTTATTAAATGATCAGGAAAATCGTTAGATTGTAAGATATTTTTCAGGCGGATTTTGTTATGACAATGAAATTGTGGATCGGACAAGTTCAGGCTACGGTGGATGAGGTTTTTTGCGACGTTGATCTTTTGGTGATGGGGATGTTGGGAAAAATAGTGGCTAGAAACGTTGGCTTACCATAATAAATATCATTGTAAACTGAAAATCCTGACCATTATTTAACCTATATTAATATTTATATAATTTCAACTATTTAAATTAAGTTTCATTAAAGTCGTATCTTGTGGCTTCTCAAGTGTATCATTTGGCTTCCCAAGATTGCTATAAAAAAATATCTTCTATAGCGGGATGTCATAGGTAATTATCTAAAGAAATAAAACAATTTATTATGACGATAAAAACTCTTCTTTTCATTGCTTTGCATAAACTTACTATTCATAAAGAAGCCCTCATTCCTCCTATACTAAAAAAATATTAATCACGTCCCCCGGGAGTGGTCTCGTACACAAAAGGCTAATGAAAGAGGAAGTTTGGTGAGGAAACTTGGATTGCTAAACATGCAAACATTCAAGTTGGGCCCTCCTCGAAAGCTAAAATTAGTTAGAAATTAAGCATATTTCACCATCGGAACAGTGTTTGAACTTATCTACGCTGTTTTAAGCACAATTACAAAGTTAGAAAGTTTTCATTAGTATCTCTCATCATTGCCGAGTTGACATAGTTGATGGCCCTCGGGAATTATCTCCACTGCACCAAAGTGGATTTACTATTTTATGCAGTTTTCACAATTTTTTTTTTCAGTGTTTATTCTATTCTATATGAAATTTGTAAATCAAATCATGCTCTGATTCTCTATAAACATTTTACGTCAAGCCATTGTTATTTAAAGCTTTTGTCATGTCATTCGGATGGATATAGATATCATTTTGTATACATTCATTATACCATATATTCTCTCTAGAAAACGGTAACTTTGGTATTATCCACAACAATTGCTTTGAGGCAAAAGGATTTGGTCGGATAACAAGCTTACTTCAAAAGTATCTATAGTTAAAGCATTGCTCCATGCTGAGGCAAAGAATCAAGTCGACGCCAGCCATATACATAGGTATCTTCAAAGAAGCTCATTATTCTTAGATGTTTGGATATAATAATAACCAAATAATTCCAATATGGCATATGGTAGAATTAATACAAAAAATACATGAAAAATATTTTTTGGTATTAATCAAAAGGGGATGATAATTAAAGTGCTTAATAACTCGCTTAACATGTTGAATAACGCCCGAGATGGGGGATTGCTACGGAGGAATCTTGGATCTCTTGATTAAGATTCAAGTTGGCGGTTCTCTCTCACGACTAATGACCCATCTCTACATTTAATCTCTTATTGCTCCCATACAGGGGACCTAACTCTTTTCCCCCGATATTCGAAGCCATAAAAAGAGGTTTCACCTCAACCCCCCCCACCTTCCAAATAACACAAAAATGCTAAATTTAAAAATTATGATAGCCTGTTATTATATGCAATTAAAGAATAAAAACAAATAAAAATTAAATAAGCACTTATCTTCTTTCTACATAGGCCTTACCCACATCATTAATTATAATAATTAGGAGATGAGAGATGGTCAACTCTTCTTCAATTACGATAGGTTAAATGATGGTCAGGATTTTCATTTACAATGATATTTATTATGGTAAGCCAACGTTTCGATCCAACTTGTGGATCTTCATCAGGGCTAAAAGAAAACAAATATATGAGTATCTATGCTAGAGGGTGACAATAAATGGATACATTACAGAACTGATAATAATATAAAAGATGGTATACATAAATATTAAAATAAGAGGCTGGTTAACAAGATAAAATAGAATCTGATATTTACCTACTGAGTCCAGGTGGATACTAAGACTAAAGGTAAATATCAGATTCTATTTTATCTTGTTAACCAGCCTCTTATTTTAATATTTATGTATACCATCTTTTATATTATTATCAGTTCTGTAATGTATCCATTTATTGTCACCCTCTAGCATAGATACTCATATATTTGTTTTCTTTTAGCCCTGATGAAGATCCACAAGTTGGATCGAAACGTTGGCTTACCATAATAAATATCATTGTAACTGAAAATCCTGACCATCATTTAACCTATTATAATAATTAAGAATTCATATTACCTTGGTAGACTGCTTTATTTATTTACAATAATGAATTAACAGCATCCCACTGCAGTCTCATGTTATATATGTTTATATTTTTATTTCAATCTGGTGACGTTTCGGACCATTGTATCCATTCATATTCATCACCAACCTTCTCTTTTGAATATTAATTAATTGGTCATTCTAATGGAGAATTTGTCAAATATTGCTGAATTGGTGTTTTATATGCATTAACAAGTTAGGTGCGGCATCGGTCCCCGGGGTCCGATGTCTTACATTCCCATCTTAACAGCCGATTATCACATGAAAATGTCCGAAAGGCCGACACCTCAAAGACACAATTTAGTCGGTTTTTAATGAGATTATTGCATTTTAGTGCAGCAAAAGTTGCAAACAGATGAAATTCTGTTTTTTTTTAGAATCGGACTCCGGGAACCGATAAGATTACTGGAGGGCATCACACTTCCGCGTCCGATAATATTGCAAAGAATACCTTTATGGTTACCTTTAATACTTCTTACTAAGTCTGTAATTATAAATAAAACACTGATATTTGCTTTATTTATTTTATATAAATACATTTCTCTAAAAAGAATTTTTATTTATCATAGTGTAAGTGGTTTTAAAGCAGTAAAAGACTCCTAAAATTTTTTTTAACATTGCATAAATTATCAATATGGATGGTAATTTAAAATTCCAGCAGTTTAATGCTATTTTCGATAACGTATGTCGTAAATCCTGTATCAGACCCCGGGGGTACGTCCTGCGTCTGTTATGTCTAGGTCTAATTCTTACCAAGAGATAATGGCCTTGAGAAGCTCATTTAATTCACTTTTCAGTAAAAAAATAACACTTTCATCAGAGCATTCCCATCGAACCCCGACGCCCGATATCGTCTGTGGCTCATCCCAGCAGTCGGACCCCCGGGACCGATACCGTCCAATTCAGGATACCCCTAAAATACGCCGCCGCACCTAACGTGTTAATATATATATTATTTTTTTATGGTGTTTAATGCTACTATAATATAAACATATATAACATGAGACTGCAATGGGATGCTGTTAATTCATTATTGTGAATAAGAATAATATGGTATTTATTACATGGGAGAGTAATGATCTACGCTGTCCCAGGTGACCAACCTATAAATTTATAAATTAATACATATCTTAATACGGAATGTTAAATATGATTATTGGGCCGCGGTGTGGCCGAGGGGAAGCGCCTCCGACTCCCACGCTGGCGGTGCGGGTTCGAATCCCTCTCAAGCCCGCTCGATTCTGTTCGGTGACGGCCTCACTGAACAGACTCAGCGGCTTGCCATGGGTAAGAAGAGTTTGGTTACCCGTAGATAACCCGTCCCGATAAGCCCTCGTGGCATAAAGTGGACGTTTAAAAAAAAAAAAAAAAAAAAAAAAAAAAAAAAAAAAAAAAAAAAAAAAAAAAAATTACCTATATATTTTTTATCACATAATAATTTTTTTATAAGTGATTTTTAATTTGAAATCCATTCCTGGTTTTTACATACAAATTAAAATAGATCTTTGATGTGTATTTATGTGATTAAAAATAATGACCACACACACAAACACACACTGCGATAAGTTATTTCATAATTAATATTGATCAAATGGTATTATATATAAAAAAAAAATAAATTGGCCGGAAAATAAAAATTGCTTTTTATAAGATAAATTTAGACTTTTTATTCAAAATCATTACTTTTTCTATTCCTTTCTATTTAAATTGTTTAACATATTGGGTTGGGGAAAAAGTAATTTCGGAATTTATATGTTTTTCAAAGCGAATTTGTTTATATGAATTTCAAATACTAATCAATGATGTATGTGCCGTTTTGATTGATGACCTTTTCACATTTTTTCGGTAAAACCATTATACCGTCACTACAGAAGTTCTGTGATTTTTGGACGAAAAACTGAACTAAGTGATTTGCAAAAGCCTCTTTTGATTCCAGCATTAAACCATTAGGAGAATTCTGAAGAGAATATAGTGCAAGGTCTGGACTATGTGGTGGGTGCATGAAAACTTCCTAGCCTAAGTCTCGTAATTTTTGCCGAGTCACCAAAGATGTGTGTGGTCTAGAGCATTGTCTTGATGGAATACAATGCCTATACTATTGATGATTCTGGCACTTTTTCTTGAACCTTTTCCTTCAACGGCATTAGTTGTTTACAGTAGAGAGTCAAATCATTGGTTTGACCAGGTTCGAGCAGCTCATGATGAACAATGCCTTTCCAATTCCACCAAACCCTCAGCATCACCTTCTTTGGCGTCAAGTAGGCTTTGCCACTGTTTTGTGAACTTTCTCCGGGCTTCGACAACTCCCCTTTCGCACATTATTGTCGTACGGGATCCACTTTTCATCATCTATCATTCTTTTCGAAAATCGCTCGATTTTATTTCGTTTCACCAGCGATTCACGAATGGAAACTCTGTATATTAAAGTTTTTACTCTTTATTCATGCGGAATCCATATATCGAGCTTCTTCTGGTATCCATTCTTAAATTAAATGATTCAAAACTGTTTTATTGTCGATGTTTAGCTCCATAGTGATGTCTCAAGATTGGTCTTAGATCACAATTGGCCTGCCAGGGCGAGGTTCATCATTAACATCAAAATTTCCGAAACAAAATCGAGCGAACCAGTTCTGAACCTAACGTTCGCTTAAACACATATCACCATAAACACCACACAATGTTTGATGAGCCTGAGCTGCATTTTCCCTTTTCGGAGTAAAAAAAGGAAAATATGACCTTCTGGAATCGCCATTTTCAAAGCGCAATAACGTTCGACTGAGTAAATGAATGACACTCTGTTGATATATGGAATTTTCTATGGACTGTGACCTTTGAAACGTGGTATAATATGGCTTCACTGAATAAGGATTACAAGAGATAAGTGACTTTGAATAGCGACTGTTGGGATAAACCGAAATTACTTTTTCCCCAACCCAATATTTGGGTCAAGGATTTTATTAAAAGTGGTCACCGAAGAATGTCTATATGCAGTTACTAGTCGATACCTGAGCACATAGAAAAATGTTCTGATTGAAACTAAACTCCTTCAGCCCCACTAAGGCAGTTTTAATTTGTAAACTGAATTTTTTAAAGCATTTAGGAAATAAAGACGTTCTGTTGCTCATAGTTGATAACTGTATTATTCACCTACTACTCCATACTTAAAATATGTCGTGGAGAGAATAGAATAGAATAGATTCGAAAAATCCTTTATAAACAAAATAGTATAAGTGATTAGAAATTTTATATTTATAAAATATATAATAGTTAGTGCTAACATATTTCAAAATAGGTTAAGCAGGACAAATGCTTACATGGCTTTAACTGTCTGTCAGGAGTTTGCTACTATTTAGAAGCAGTTGAAAATATTAATAAAATAATTTAATTAAAAAAATTAAGTAAATTAAAGTAAAAGTAAACTTTATATAATTACAATGAAAAGAAAGAAAGCTCACTATAATTTTGTACAAGGAAACATACATATATAATATCAACATAAAACGTAATAAAGAAATAATATTTATGTTATTTATCCAAATTCTGACAACAATTTTAGTATATGTACCGCCGAAGCAAGTAAATAGACTAGCAAATAATAGACTACAAAGTTTTCTTAATAATGAAGTAATAAAAGAAAAGGTCTATTGGCTAAAAGATCTAAATGAAGTGGCAGAAAATATAATTCAAATAAATATTCAATCTAATAATCAAAATAACTGGGCCTTAATACTACAGGAATTCAGAGAATCCTTAACAGAAATTTATAAATTAAAATTTATACAAAAGGCTTCCAAATCTGATAAAATAATTATATATAAACAATTAAACTATGATTACGGAACAAATTACGTTCACGACCCTAAAATCAATTTTAGTGTCGCTAAATGGATATTCAAAGTTAGATGTGAGTTATTATATTTAAATTATAACAGATTTTATCAAAACAGTAATATAATATGCTCATTATGTAATAAAAAAGAAACTGAAAACACCTTGCACTTCCTAGCAATATGTCCTATTTTTGCAGAAATCAAAAGATATTGTTTTGGTAGGAAATTAGTATTAAATAGCGAATTAGTATTTAAATAGCGAAGATGTTATATACTACCTAAATGGTAAAGATTGGCTGGCGCTATATAAATATTGTAAAAAGGCATGGCAATATAGATACAACCTTATCCAAGAGTTTAATTATTATTAAAACAAGAATAAAAAATTGTTTTTAATGTTATTGTTGCACTTTTTGTTTTAAAAAAAAAGAAATTATTAGTAATAAATAGGAAGTGTCAGGGCGGTACATTACGTTATATTCTTTAGATATGTTTATTTTAATTAATTGTTTTTTGGGTTGTTTACTTTTGCTTGTAATATTAGTTATGTAGGTATAGCTTAGTTACGTATTATAATGTATAAGGCCAGCTCCGGACTGAAGGTCTAATAGACCACATTTCTGTGAATGTTTTTATTTACTTAGTAGTTGGTATGTACCTGGTATGTGAATGAAACTAAATAAAAACAGTATTAAAAAAAAAAAAATTCTGACAACAATAGCCGTCTATATCTTAATGCTTTTTTAACATATAAATAGATTCCCTTTTATTTATTTTCCTTTAATAGCATTGCTATTAATTCCTCTTTATTTATTAAAATTTGGCCAAAATATTTCTTTCTAATGTAATTGAAAATTGGGCACATTCCGATAGAATGAAATATATATTTTATTTCACTTTTGTTACAGATAGTGCAAATGTAACTAACATCTTTTGACCAGGGCTTATAATTTAAGTCTAAAAGCTCTCCTCTTAATCTAAATATGGTTTTTATAATGTCCAAACTGTTGAGATCATTTATATAGCTAACTTTACTGGGAACTAATGATATATACATAGTATGGTGGGTGGATTGTCGAGCTTTTGTTAATTGATTTCCTATATACTGTTGTTTTAAGAGGTATGTAATTTTGTCAGTTTGTCGGCGCCATCTGTCTATTGATATGAAACAGTCATCCAATTCCGTATTGAGACTAGCAGCCATAGCTATGCATTCGGCAAACCAAGAACATTTACTAATTACTATTTGGTTGGCAATTATTTTGAGGTATCTCTACTCCGGTAAACTGAATATTTTGAATATATCATTAAAGTGCTGGTTTAGGGTAGTGATAAAGATTGGGTCTAACTGAGTTTCTTAACAAATTTGGTAATTATATCGTAGAGAGTATTATATTATTTATATTTCGGATTTGAAAAAGTACTACTCATAAATTATTATTATTTTTAATAGTAATTGTTATACGAGTATTCTTCAACATATCAACGGTCTACAGTATCAATTATTTTACTGAAACTATTCACTAAAGAATGTCGATATACAGTTACTGTGGTAGATACCCAAGCACTTAGAAAAAATTATGATATCGAAATTAAAATCTCCAGCTCCACCAAGGCAGTGGTATTTGTATATATGATTTGTAAACAAGAACTTCTAAAGCCTTTCGAAAACAAAGATGTTCTGTTACTAAAATTTTATTGCTGCATCCTTCTAAAAAATCTACCACTGCTGACTTACAATATATTATATCATATTTAAAATATATGTATTTCTGATTTCAAAAAAAAAAAACATAATCAAAAATCATTATTTTTATAAATAAAATTTTTAATAAAAAATGTATATCAAGAAATGATTTTTCCCACCTATGATCAAAAATAAAAATCACCCTTGATCAAAGTCATCAAACGATTATAAGATTTCCAGATAAAAATTTTGATCGGATTTCAAACTATGATCAAGCAGAAAATTAATATATACATATATACATATATATATATATATATATATATATATATATATATATTTATGATTTAAAAAATACAATAGGTACTGAAACTTATTATGTTTAATAGTATAATTTTTATTAAAAATTAATGATCAGAGTGTGAATTTTTCACTTATGATGAAAAATAAAAATCATCAAACATTTTTTTTTTTTTTTTTTGATTTCCTGATGAAAAATTTGATCGGATTTATTTTTGAAGTTTTGTTTTAATTATCGATTTCAAACCCTACTTAAGATTTAATAAATTTAGTTCTGTTGCCTAGATATTATTCTGTGTTTTTATACTTCATACAGAACCTCTTAGGTGAAGTCTCTATATCTGTTTTCTAGATCTCTATTTATTCAAAGGATGTTTTATAAAATTATCAAGTGTCTTGAAGAGAATTTCAAAGAAAAGCTTTACAAACACAGAATTTTAGTATCTTTTCGCCCTTACTAGCCCCTAGAGGTTTTCAATACCAGTCACCTTTTGAGAGACAGATTAGGATCCTGAGAAGTCTTACGTCCCTTTTCAAAAATAAGCAACATGCTTGGTCCATCCTCGGCCAGAATGTTCAGAAGTATAGGTGCCTCCAGGATGTTATAATTATAACTTTAATCTGAACGCTATTAAATGTCATTGTCTCTGCTCACTTAAAGTAATTATTAATTATTAATTAAAATTAATCTTTATTATTATTTATTTTTTATCATGTATAAAAAATATATAGTAAATATCCCTCACTCCTTTCAACGTATTATCTAAAAATAAGAAAAGATATTTTAAGAGATTTGATTTCAAGTTTAATAGTTAAATGGAATAGATATTCAATATTTGATTTAATTTTAAGGAATTAAACAAATATTTTAGATGATAACTGTACGTTTCCGTTTTTTAAGAAAAATAAACTTGAAATTTCGAAATTAATAAATTGAAAAATTCAATTTCTGACGTTCTTGGTGAAAATTTCATAGATGCCGCTTGAATTGAGTTAAAGATATGAAAATTAGTTAATACAATTTAATTTTTATTATTTTTCCATATATATTTATATATATATATATATATATATATATATATATATATATAAAATTATCAAAATATCGGATTATAATTGAATGGAAACTGATTGAATAATACAGAGAAAGGAAAAGAAGAAAAAAAGTGGAGTAAAGGAAAAATTAATGTATATTATTCTGATCGTAGTACATATATATATTCTGATCAGTATTATTGTGTATTTTTATTTCCTTTTTTTTCACAAATAACAATATTATTTTATATACTAATTTCATCATATAATTTTATTTATTTATATTTTATTTTGTTTGCAATGAAATATTATCAAATGATTACTGAGCAAATAATTTATTTTATAAAAATAACTGATAGCTAGATAATGTTCTTTAATTTTTGCTGAAAATTCATTGCAGTTTAAAAAATTGATCAATTTTATTTTTTTTAATAAAAATTATAACTAACTTAACTATAGTCATGACCATCTTATACTACTAATATCTCAGCGTATTCAGTGGACATAACTAAAAATAGAGAGCGATAAGTATGAAAAATGAATTGAGTTATTCGAAATACTAAAAAAGAAATAATAGTAAACTTTGAATAGAAAACTTTTTATTTTTGAAGATGTTTAATGAAGAATAAAAATATTATTTAATATCTTAAGATAAGGTATACCGTCTTGAAACGTCAATCCTAAATAAACAATATATCATATAAATATGTAGCTATATTTCCATGACATTTTTGTACATTTTTATGATTATTACTATAATTCTTCATTTCATAAAACATTGTTATATAGAGTAAGCAATAATGGGATAATTGACTATGCGTACTTTTAGATGTGATGACTTTTTTTATGATTGTTATATGGGACTTGACTGTATTTTTGGCGCCCGATCAAGTGAAACAGTCGTTTAAATTACAAAGGCACAGATTTACAGAGTGCCTACCTGAGACCCTTATGAGGAAGAAATAAATTCCCGTGTCATTTTACTTGTTTTTCCATTAATTTTGTACGTTGATAATTATACTTGTATAAGTGAATTAAATTGACATTGTACCAAGCTGTGACCTACCGTATTAACATTTAATAAAGAGACGATTAATTGAAATTTGTGATCATTTTAATTATTTAATAATTAGTAGTAGATGAAATTAAAATATCTATCGAATGTCGAACTTTAATCGCGTCGCACAGTGGTTGAAGAGCGGGTTTTCTTCACATTATTAATAAGTAGAATAATTACCCGATACATTCCATCAATTTATTCGGAGATATTCCGATTTTTACACTTGTTATGACCCTTTGGTTTTTAGTTATTTTTTGTAACTAAAAAATAAAATCCGGAATAAATGCAAAAAGAAAAAAAAATAAGACAAAATTTTTTTTTTTTGGTAATCCATATTTTTTAAGCGCAGCTTAGCGCAGGTTTAAAATATTTTTTTTTCTTTTTTTTTAGAAGACGATACCTCCAAGAAAACATTAAAATATTCTAGCTGGTCTGAATATGTGTGATTTTTTATTGAATTACATTTGTTATTTCATGAAGTTTATTTGCTATGGAGCTTGCGCTTCAAATTAAGTTATTACTGACCGTTAAGTAAAAGATTTTGCCTTACTTATCAGTTCTTTAGCATCATTTATAAAGTCAGTCTAAATCGTTATAAGGTCGATGATTGATCAACTTTTTCACCTTCCGAGATTTTAGTACGTGATAATAAATAAATGAATAATAATAAGTTTATTAATATGACTTCGGTTAACTTGGTAGAAATAAGTAAAGGTTTCATTCGGTTCAAGAAAAGCTTTTCATATACTTTAGGTGGATCTTCAGATAGAAGTAGTGGAGTTGTCAAATCGTCGTCCGTTTAGGTGTGTGTCGTATAGTACAGATTTCGTTCCAAAAACCGGGTCAACATATTTTGTGAATTCATTTGCTTATTATTAATAGGTATAAAAAAAGGTTAAGCTGTAATTTACAATAGAATGAATCAGAGAACTGAATTTTCTCAGATAAAGGTGTAGTTATTAAACCTATGTATATTGTACAGACTGTCCACCATCTCCTATAAAAAAATATATTAAAGCCGGATAACCCCAATCGCACATAAAAACTTATATTTTAATGTGATTGTATATTTAATAGTTCAAAATTAAAATATAACGAAAAAAAATATTTATAGATGTACTTTTTTTTCTTCACCTAACTTAGGCAATTTCATGAAATAAAATTATATTACAAGTACTGTTAAGGATACTAATCGAATTAAGCAGCAAAAGTGTTTCAATTAGCCGTTCTTGAGTCGAAAATTGATGTAAAATTTGTTTTCAAACTTTCTTTACACCACCGGTTAATCCGAAATGCCAGTTATGCGGGACTCCAACCTATACATATTAGAGAAAATTCAATCCTGGTTATGTTAATATCATCTATTTTTTTTTGCGGCTTAATAATCAGGTTTGACAAAGGTTTTTTCCGAAAAATTTCAACCATTGTGTGCCGTAAGAAATGCAGGTCTGGTCAGGCGCAGACTAAGGAGGATTACTGTTAGGCATTGCGGGTTCAAATACTCTCAAAATGTATGATTTTTTTTTTTTTGTTCCAATATTTTACATTCTTTATATTTTACTAGATATAAATTTTTGCAGTCTCCAATTTCTATATATGTTTATATTTGATAAACTGTTAATTGTGTTAATTGATTTTATATATCAAATTAAATACGCTTTGTGTCGTAAGATGGCTCGAGTGGAAATAAATTTACTCGTTAGAGGGTTACTGTAATAAGAGAAATAAATTTTATAATGTCAAAGATAGTTTAATTTTTTTTAATGCATGTTTTGTGTAAACTAGGAACTTCGAATATGCGCGGATTGCGAAATTTGAAAATTCACACTAAATTTTTGGTGTTTCGGTTTAATATCATGAAAAAATAATTTTCAATAGCTTTTAAATTTTTTATCTCGAGTCGAGTTTAACTTCCAGGACAACGTTTATTTTCTAAAAAAAAAAAAAAAAAAAAAATAATAATAATAATAAAATAATCATTTACCTTGTTAGAGATATTTTTGTTGATCTTAGATTTTTGTTGTTATATTAACTTCAGGATATTTAACATATTTTCTAATATATTTAAAACATAATAATTCAAAATAGGGTTAAAATATATGTTCGGTTCGATATTAATATGTTATTTACAGTAAGTGACATTGTACTGATGGCAGATCACCCGGTTGTGTTGCAGTCCATGATAGATAAGGTGGTGAAATATTGCGAGTTATGGAACCTAACTGTTAATTTGGACAAAAGTAAAATTATGGTGTTTAGAAGAGGCGGTAGGTAAGCGAGGAGTGATCGCTGGCTATATAACGGTAAAAATATTGAAATTGTTAATAGATATAAATACCTTGGACTGATTTTGACTACAAAATTGTCATTGACAGCACATTTAGAAGAAAAAGTTAACCGCGCCAAGTTTGGAATTCAGTCAACCTTCAGAAAAGTTTTCAAAAATAACGAAGTTCTGATTTCCGCAAAACTAGAAG
Source organism: Aelia acuminata (assembly GCA_911387785.2). Classification (NCBI taxonomy): domain Eukaryota; kingdom Metazoa; phylum Arthropoda; class Insecta; order Hemiptera; family Pentatomidae; genus Aelia; species Aelia acuminata. Next base: position 20,412,127 of record OU426980.1, read on the forward strand.
TTTTTAACGCTGCTATACGGTCAATTATATGTTACGCTGCACAGGTATGGGGCTTAAAGCGTTTTGAGATAATTGAAAGCTTTTATACTTTTTTTATCAAGAAGACTTTTTCACTACCCCGGTATGCACCAAATTTTATTCTATATTTGGAAACCGGAGCAAAGCCTTTGTTTTTATATTCAATAAGTCTGCATTATAAATATATTAGGAAGGTACTTTCGCTACCACATTACAGATTACCGAGAATCCTCGCTGAACAAATCATCAATAAAAATATATTTGGGTTTTTAGAGTTTAAAAAACTTTGTGAAAAATTTCATTGTGGGGGTATGGATTATTGTGATGATGGAGGCAATTTTACTTTTGATGAGCTGCTTGAAAATATTAAAGATGACTTTCGAAATAATTCAATTTTAAAAGCAAGAAATTCTAATTTTTATTATCTCTACAAAGAATTAAACTTTAATTTATGTGATCATTATATTTCAGACAATAATGATTTTAAGTTTATGAAATGTATTTTTAAATTACGATGTGAATTGTTACATTTAAATTATTATATAACTAGATGTGAGGAGAAACATTTATGTTCTATGTGTAGCATGAAAGTGGTAGAGGATGTTTGTCACTACGTTGCAGTCATTTAGGTGAGGACATGTTGTCCAAAATTGAATTTATTTCCCTTTTGAATGGCCAAAACTGGAATAAACTTTATAAATTTCACATTAAAGCCTGGCATTATAGATGTTTTCTCTCAGAACAGTTTAATTATTAATATTGATTAACAGTCATATTATTGTCTGAAAGGTGGATTTAGAGATGAATACCCATGGAAACTCTAATTCTAAATAGTAAACACTCTGTTTAGCTTTTTTGTCTTTTATTTGTATTAGTTTTATTACTAGGCCAGCTTTCACAGTTATTAAGCTATTATGGATAAAACTGTTATTTCCTTTAAATTTTACAACGCAACTCTGCAGACGGACAATGTCCATGCATTGTGTAAAATATTATATGAATTTCTTTTGTTATTTTGTAAAATGTAAATAAAACACTTTATTATTATTATTATTATTATTATTATTACAGTAAAAGTGCTTCCTTATGCGGGTCTTTTTCGTTTAATCCCTGCATCTCTAATTTATTGTTCAAAATATAAACCTGTGATTTCATTAACCAAACTATTAATAACATATGAGTAGGTAAGTTTTGTATTTGCATTTTGAATTATGGCTTTATTAAAGTTATACAATGATTTTAAAGATATGGACCAAACAATTACATTCAACAGTGGGTTTTCGGGCGGATATGCTGGGAAACAAAAGAATGTTTCATATATGCAGTGCCTAACAGGAACGAATCGACCATATTAGCATGCATTACAGAAAGCAAAGCCCAAATAATTATAATATCAGATTAATGGAAGGCCTATTCTAAAATAGGACAAATTGACGGATATGACTTCAAACATTATACTGTCAACCACTATGAACATTTCGTTGATCTGTCAAGTGGAGCGCACACGCTATCTAATGAGTCTCTATGGGCTGCAGCCAAAAGACGAAATAAAGTAGACCCTGGAGCTAAAAGATCCCAATAATGATCTTACCTATGTGAATTCATGTGGACCAATAGGAACAAAGACATTAATCTTTTAGAGGTATTCCTGAATGATATATCGACATTTTGGACATTAGAGTAACAGTTAATAAATGTAAATATTTTTTTTATAAACATGTCTTTTATTTTTATAATCAAAATAGATGTGGGAATTAAACGAAAAAGACCCTAAAGTTTTAATTATATTGCATAATATAACGATTATTATAGATTGTAGACTTGAAAATGGCCGTTTGGCTATGAATTATTAAAGAAAAAAAAATATATTTTTTCCTGGAGCTTTTGCTACTAACTATGTTGATAAACTCGAGCCAAAATAAAATATATAATCAAAGGAAATTCTAGGACCAATAAAAATTTGGACATAATGACTTTTAAAGTGTTTTGAATGTCTAATCTTGATTAAAGGAATGTAATAATAATAAAAAAAAAAAGTTTGTTTAAGCGTCATCCTGAAAAATAGGCTTTCCGAAGGTCTATGATTTTGAAATTTATCAAACATATATTTTTGGTATATAGATAGGTAGATAGATTTATTAATTGTTTTTAAGGCACATGCCTTATAACAAGGAGTTGGCAGCAACGTACAATACCTGAAATTACAATTTAAATAAAAACAAAATAAGTTCACAAAACTCATAATAAAGATATAAATGCACAATAAAGAAAAATATACTTTTAATAATAAACTAAAGCGATGTTATATACAAGGAAATGAAACAAAAATATACTATATAAGTACTTAAAACTATTAATTATCATTGGTAATTAATATTATAATTGAATTAATTAGTTCCAATTTTTATAGGTGATGTAAATTCATATTATTGCTAAAGCTATTCGTTTAAGATAAATGATCTTATTTTGAGTGCTTGCTTAACATAATATAAATTTATAATTCTGTCGGGCGAGGATAGTAAGTTGGCAACATCATTACATTGTGGCAAGTAGTATTGGCGGGCAGGGTTATACATTGGGCATCTCAGCAGGAAATGTTCTAAGTTTTCTTCATTTTTTAAATTACAAATAGAACAAATTTGTTGGGGATTGATGCGATAAGTTATTCCAAATATTGTTAGTTTGATAAGATATAAATTACTTGTTCTTAGCTGCGAGTAAATTTTAATAACATGCAAAGGTATTTTGTCATCGATAATTTCGTTACAATGAGGACTGTTTGTGAAGATTTCTTTGTATATTCGACAGTAGCGGGACTTTTTGGGGAATTTTGATATATAGAAAAATAGAGATAGAAATAAATAACAAAAAGTCATATTATTACTACCCTTTGGAAGAAATGGGTTGATTCTCAGCTTCATTGCTTTTTCAATGTTATTATTTCATTCATTAAAATGTTTTGAATGTCTAATCCTGATTAAAGGAATGTAATAATAATAAAAAAACAGTGTTTTACGCATTATTCCGAAAAATAGGCTTTCCGGAGGTCCATGATTTTGAAATTTACCAAACATATAATTTTGATATATAGAAACATAGAGATAGAAATAAATAACAAAAAATCATATTATTTCTACCCTTTGGAAGAGTTAGATTAATTCACTGGCTTAATTCTCAGCAAAAGTTTTGATAAAACCGCAAAATGCATTTTAAACTCTTAGCTTTATATTTTGTCATCATAAAATTTTCTCATTGATAAAGATCATATTTTGTTCCAACTTATATTTTACGGTACCAATTCCAACTACATAAGTTATGAAGTAGTCGTAAAAAAGTTTTTCTTTGTTAATACTGCAGAGAGTTTCTGGTATCTTCATTTAAATTTGTTAAATTATCTTAGATCTGTAGTGCACTTCTTCATCACCATTTTATCGAGAATAAAGAAAATTAGAGCCGTACAACTGAACCTCTTATCGCCTAGGCAATAGAGATAATTCTTCAGTCATTGCGTATTTATAATTAATCCGAGGAGTAAATTTAACGTTATTTTTATTACTCCTGAAGCAGCAATGATATTAAAAATAATGTCTGTTAAAGGGAGAGGCATGAATTCAGATTTTTTTTTTTTTTTTTCTTTTAAGTCTAGCCGACCACGGTTGTTTCAGGGCTGTAAATATGTTCTGCAGTTTAATTAAGGATTCTGCGGTGGGAACCGAAAAGGCAACCAAACCGCTTTCCGACCCCCCCCCCCCCCATTTCCCCCCACCAACCCTGCTCTGCTTCGATAGCACTTTCTTTAGAGAAAAAAAAAAAGTCCACTGGTAATAATATGCCTCAAGGATCTGCTTACGAATTAGGATTTATCTGAATAAAGCGTTTTTAACTCATAGTGTATCCGCCGAGAGACAGACGACAAAGAATTAGGGTAACTGTACCAACAGTTGACAGTTTAAGAAAAAAAATTATATTATTGACACTGTTTACCAATATATTAATGTTAGGATAATCTTTGTTATGAATTTAGTAAGGCCAATCCCTCTAGAAAACTAGAAATACAACATCCTATGGTCTACATTTACGGTTTTTATAAAAAATAATTCCTTAGAAACTTCTAAAATGAACCAATAGTTTACACATAATAATGTAAGGTTTTGGAAAGTTGACATTTATGGTTTTAAACTTGACACATGTATGATTTTTAATAGGTAATACAATAAAAGTTAATATTTTTTTTTATTTATACACTAGGGGAGAGCGGGGTTGGTTGGCAACAGTTTTCACTTTTTTGATTGTTGAGTCCTTCCTGTTAATATATTCCCAATAGGGCTGACACCACTGTAAACTCCAAGTATTAGAGTACTTCAAGTATTTTTTTCAACGTATAATATTTAATAGTAAGATCATAGACAATTGAATAATTCGTCAATCCAGAGTATGCCAATTAACCCCCAATGTGGGGCAGGTTGGCCTAGAAGGTGGGATAGTTTAGCCATCTCATTCAAGTACTGCCTAACACATCTTATTGTTATTAAAAGCTGCACTATAATGGTATAATAATGTTGAATCGGTTTTTAACAGCTTTTAAGGGAAAATAGAATGACAGTAGAAGAAGATAGAAGATTAGACTGTCGCCACTTTCTGAATAAGAAGAATTGCTCTCATCCTCCTTGCTGGAACTAAAGACAATTGGTAGTTTCACCTTTGTTTATGTTTACCTTGCTTTTGTGAATTGCTGCTGCGCCAACAAACCCCAGTTGAAGAGAGCCAACTAACCCCACTGGAGAAATCATATAAAAGATGGCTGCAAGGACCGGAGAGAACAATCAAGCAAGAAACTGGTTACTCGAAAGTTTAGGTTTTTCAAAGGAGTTTGGGGCTACGTGAACAGTATTGGAGTCAAATGTTTGACCATGCGTTTAAAACAAATTTACTGATGAAGCACACTCTTCTCTATATTGTTAGCATCGTATTGTAAAATCAGGAAAAGACTCCCGAGGTCGAGCGGGTGACATGGTACAATGGTGGAGACTTACAACAGGCGTGACGGAAACCATAAGCCGATGGCCAACCTACCCCCTATGCCAACCAATCCCGCTCTCCCCTACTAAATTCACAATGGAAACATAATAAAATTTCCACATTATTTTATACACAAAAAGCTTAAATGAGACAAAAAAACGAAACAAAACATATTTAAACGAAAAATGAGATCACCCAGTTAAGTAAGTATTATAAATAGATTTTATTAATGGCCAAATTTTCGTTTTTGTTGATGTTGGGTTCGCACAAGTTTCGACTCTCCAATGATGATCTTCACTCTTCTTCCAGTGCCTTTTAGACAATTAAAGATGGCCACATTCATTGGTTGGATGAAATGTGTAGCATTTTGATAGAGTGCGACTAATAGCAAGTATCCCATGTTCTTTGCAGAATCGGGAAGTGGGGAGAGTCCGATGCGACGCTTGTCCACATAGGAATAGGATTATTGGCAATGCTTTTTCGCTCTCAACGATCCATGGATAGAGAAAAATAGCTCTAAATTCATAAAATAAGACACCTTGTCATCCAGCCAGACTGACCACCCCCAGATGGAACACTATTTGTTAATTCTGGCTATTGTTAGTTGACAACGACGTCACCTACTGAAATTACGGTTAGTAGTATAGTTGACACCTACCTTAAGCCTTAAAACATTGTATAAATATATTAAAAGGTATATCAAATGGTTCTCATTAACTTAATGAATACCATAAAAGTAATTAAAACATAATTGAACTTAAATAAACCAACTAAAAAGCTTATTTAACTTGACTTCCACCTTAATGAAACAGGGAAGCAAAAACCAAGTTTTCAGGCCACTAGAAAATTCGCCCTTACAACCTCTCTCAAATAAGCTTGAGTTTTCATCAAACTAATGTCGATGGCAGCACAGCTAACTAGTATAACTTGGCAAATTACCGCCAAATTTTGAACCAAAATAATCAACCCTGAATCTTATTTTTCTCACTTTTTTTGAAAATTTTTGGTTTCACTCACCTTTTCCGCAGTAAGGTGTTACAACCTAAACGACCGTAGCTTGCCCCCCCTAGTTTTCATCCTGGGTACGCCCTTGAATATAAATTATAATATTTCAACAAAGATAATCACAATTTATTGTTTATTATTTACTAACTGTATCCAGGTTTCACCCGGGGAATTTCATTTTTCTAATAAAAAATTAACAATTCTATAAACAAAAAACATAACAGAAATAGCACTAATAGTTTATTATTCTAAAGCATTAGAATATACTATATTATTAGTTTTACACTGTGGGGCATATATAATTAGGTCTTTAGATGAACCTACTCTAGAGCATGCAACCTAAAGCTGTGAGAAAAACATGGGGATTCCAAATTGATACCAGCTACCTTCAGTGATTGCTCTTGAGCTGTATTTATAGTCATTGCAAATGCGACCCGAACTGGGCTGAGAATCATACTCCTTAGAACTCAAAGGGCATATCACTGGGAACAATGGGGAATCCAGGCATGGAAAGCCATAAGGGCAGAATGGGATGAGCAAGGAAATTTATTTTTAATTTTTAGTTAAAAATTCATTTTTTGTTTTAAAGGAAGCCACAAAAACATCTCTTAAGGTACTAACTGCTGGGTGCAATAATAAAATGGAAACAGTTAAGAAATCAATTAAATTAAGGTCCGCAGTTTCAGTCTTCTAACGCTAAAGCGGGCGGAACTGATATATCAGTTCTATCTACAGGCCACAGTAACAAATGGGTTTCATAAACACCAAAATATCTATTTAAAAAAATAGATTACGAGACTACGATTACATCATACCTCATTTTCTTTTTTTTCGATCCGTTTCATCTAGAAATATAAATTTAAAAGATTTCTTCAGTTTATTTTGTATTTTCTTGTAATTTGCATTGAAGAAGATAAAGATAATAAAATCACAGTAATAAATTTGATTTTTAAGGCAATTAAGTTAGGGAGTCTAGAAGTGTTATTTTTTTTATTTTATTTTTTTAATGCCCCGATATGTGATAACCATTAAAAAGCATTAGTTATATTAAAATTGAAGCGTGTTGATGACCCTGAACGGAAAAATATTTGAAGGGTATAATCTATAAGGCCATTAAAGGAAGATAGGGCCAGAGAGCGGTTTATTGAAGACGAATCAATTCGTTCCGAATCATTGAGGGCCATGGCTACCCCTTTCGCCTCCTTCCAATTTCCATCTTCATCTACCAATTGATCCCTCATTGCTTTTTTTTTTTTTTTTTTTTTTTTTTTTGTTAATTGATTAACATTCTCAATCCATCTGAATCTAAGTCCAAATACTAGCAAAAACTTTGTCAATTAATTGAAATAGGTAATAGTTTTATCAATTAACGGTTTAACGTGTGACTTGGAGAAACGAACTTTTTCTAGGAATATTTTAAAAATTCGGTTTTTATTCTAAATTATATCGGAATTTAACAAGGGGAGGTACGCGAAATATGTACCAGATACTCCAGCAAGACTCTAGATTAAACTTTTATTGACAAAATGAAATGCTACATCATTATATGAAAGATACTTTTTACTAAGTCTCAAGGACTAAACTATAAGAAACATGACTGAGTGTGTGTTACTATCTATCAATACTCTCTAAGTCTTGCTTGTGTGAATTTGGGGGGGGGGATAAATATATTCAGAGCTTGGAGTGGGGACTTGCTAGTTCTCCACTAGAGTGGGGGGAAAGTCTTCTGATTGGTTAAGCCGGCTAGGGGCGGTTGTTGAGGACATCAAGATAAATTAGGACCATATGAGGAAACAGGATGCTGAGTAAGGTCTCAGAATATGGAAGTAATAAGGTTCTTAATATATTGTGGCAGTGACATTTCTTTACGGTGTGGACACAATGGTCAGTCACCATGTGGGGTTAGCCTGGAGGGTCTTAGGTCACATGGCACCTAATGTAACAATAAGAAGGGCAGAAATAATGACCTGGGACCACTCACTAGTTAATGTCATAGTTTATAACAAATACTAATAAAAATAATTATTAGACTTTACAATTATTTGTTAACTCGCGGTAAGTCTCTCACGGATCTTGCCATACCTGACCATCATATCACGTTAGAAAGAATCAAAATATTCCATTTGATGTAAATAAAAAAATGAATAATAATAATAATAATAAAATAATTTTGTAAACAAGTTTTTAGGAAGAGACTATTGAATTATAGATATAGAATGCAAGGCCTCAATGTCTCGTATTATTTCAATAATTCACTTAATCATGCAGAGTACATGCCAAATTTTCGCTTATTCAGCCATCTTCAGGGCTACAAGGGTTTCGCAAGCAAGCTAGAAACATACTCTGTCTGTCTGCTGTCTGTTTCTAGCATGAATTATTGAAATAATACGAGACTTTGAGGCCTTGCATTCTATATCTATAATGAAATAAAAAAAAGGATGATCTAATATGAAAAGATGTACCTATATCAATTGGGAATTGGAAAAAACAGAAAATTTTAGAAATTTCAAACTAAAACTCTAGGTAGAAACTTGAAGACTAAATCTAGTATGCACTTCCTATATACTTCTGATCAGGATTTTAAGCAGTGAGTTCAAATTTTCAAGCTTAATCGGCATCTGGTTGGGAAGTAGGGAGATGATGAAAAAATTCTCCTTCTTTTTGATCAATTTTTAAACTATTCCTAGAAAAAGGTCATTTCTCCAAATTATACATCGGTCTTAACATTATACCGCTAATCGATACAGCTATCATCTATTTCAATATTTGATGGGACGAGGATTTGCTAGTACATATTTGGACTTAAATTCCGATCTGGATTGAGGATGTTAATCAATTAACAAACAAAAGGATTGTGAGATATTAGATTTAAATTCAACGCCCTCTAAAACATCGAATAATGTTTATTCAATAAAAACAAAAACTACACGTTTTTCAATGTTTTTGAGGGTGCTGATTCCGAATCCGATATTTTTTTTTTCGGTTTGAAATTTTATAAGGGCAGTCTTCATGAAGATTTAATCATTTTTTTTTTATTTTCAATGACCTAAAAAAACATCTATGAAACGGCTGTATTCTGTCTAATCTGTAATTTTATACTCAGAAATAAAAATTTCGGTGCAAGCATTATATGAATATCATTTTTAAACTCGAGATAGGGCTTCGAAATATCTGCTCAGATCATTCCTTAACGATTTCCCCCATCAACCTTAGTTCCTCTGCTGAAAACCTAGGTATCATAATTGACCAAATCCTGTCCTGATAACCCCATACGCCCGAATTTCCTGGCCGACAATAGGTACCCTTAAAAGTTCCTTGTGTACTGGATCGATTTTTTTTTCAGTGTTTTTGATGGCGCTGAATTCAACGTCATTGTTTCAGTTGAAAATTCTATAAGGGTAGTTTGATTCAACATCTAATATTTTTTTTTTTTTTCATTTTCAATGATCTGATATAGAATCAATAGAACGTTTGTATTTTTTCCAATATTTACTCTCAAAAATAACAATTTTTGTGCAAGGATCATGTCGATATCATATACATATATATAGTTATATATATATATATATATATATATATATATTTTTTTTTTTTTTTTTTTTGGCGTTACGGTCCATACAGAACCAAAGCCTCCTTCATAACCCTGCTCCATTCCACTCTATAACGAAAATATGACTGTGGGTATAGTTGTTTTTGGGTAAACAACATAAAAAAATCTGCTTATACTTAAATAAAAACAATTAATTCAAGATCATGAAAGGAACCGTAAACATAACATATAAATATACTTATTATTTATGTTCAGGAAAACATTTACAAACTGTGAGGCATTTTAGATTAGATCAACAAACTATCTTCAATTTAGATTTTCTTGAATTTTGTTTGTAATCAACTTTTTATTAATTCTTACTAAAATCAAAATTATAATCTATTATTTAAAATATCAGTTCCTTTTTATTTAAAAAAAAATCAGTATTTTTATGCTAATTATTATTTTTTAATTATTTCATTTTACTTATATCTTTTATTTTGCTTTAGGTATTTATCATCTGTCCGTGGCTTTGGAACGCCATCGTCGTATATTCAACTGCTGAAGATCAGCCTCTGCGTCTTCCAGCCATCTTTTGCGAGATCTAACTCTCTTGACCCCCCTGGATGACCATAAAGCATTTGTCCAGGCAATCTCGACGAAGGCATCCTTTCAACGTGTCCCAGCCAGCCCAATCTTCTTTTTTTTTATTACGTTAACGATGTCTGGGTCCGAAAATAATTCTTTCTTATCCTGTACCCAACAATATCTCTTATGGGCCCAAACATTTTCCTCAGAACTCTTCGTTCCCATGTCCTAAGCAAGTTCTCACTCGCTCTAGTCAGGACCCAGGTTTCACATCCTTATGATTATAGTTTTGTAAAGCTGTATCTTTGCGCTTCTGGGAAGATGTTTGAGTTAAAGGGCTTTAAACATGGCATAAAAGCACTTGTTAACAGCAGCGATTCTAGCCTTTATGTCTTCCACTGTATCGTTATTTCTTGTAATGATTCCACCTTGGTACTTAAAGGACCTGCATGCTGGAAAGTTGTGGTCTCCAAACTTCATCTCAGTTTCCATGAAAGCACCATCTCAAGTGGTCATTAGGTACTTAGTTTTCACCTCATTAATGACCAGGCCCAGCTCTTTTGCTGCTTTTTCCAGCTCCTCCAATTCTCCAGCTAATGCTGCCATTGATCTTGCAGAGATTACAACGTCATCGGCGTAGGCCACGTGTTGGGTTAATCTGTTGTAGATGTTCCCTCCTGACTTAGTTCTTATTTTCCTAATAGCGTGTTCTAATGCCAGGTTAAAAAGTGCTGGGGAAAGAGGTCTCCTTAACGTAGGCCACTTTTCACTCCAAACTCATTGCTGGTGTATGGGGGAACTTTGATTCTGCATTTTGTGCCTGTCATTTTAAGTCATTTTAATCAGGCCGATAAGTTTTTTTTTGGCATAAGCAATTCATTCAGTGCCACCAACAGTTGTTTCCTATCGATATCATATTATATTATGTTAAAAATCGAGATATATATAAAAAAAGAAGTTTAATGTCATTTTATTTATTTTTCCTGTAGTTTCTCTCCAAGACTAGGAGTAATTGACCATGAACGTCCAAAAATAATTCTTCAAGATCCGAGAGACTGTCCGTCTCTTTCTCTTCCTAAGTCTAAATACTCGCCTAACATAGTCCTATCACTCCATGAAATAGAAAATAGCTTCTTTCTTTTATAGACGATTTAATTACACCCATGCAAAGGTTGACGAAATAACCTTTTTCTAAAAGTGTTTAGTAACAATATTTTTTTTAACCCTACGAGAGTTGACGGAAGAAGACCGAGAGGAAGACCACGGATTACCTGGGAAGAAGGTGCACGGGAAGCGTTCAGGAAGCGAGGACTAGACTGGAACAAGAGGAGAGAACTGGTACAGGAGAGGGATACCTGATAGATATCCAACTCTAAGAGGGCATCTCCATACTGCGCAGCGGTAAAAGGGGAAGGAATATGATGATGATGACCTACTGTCCTATTTTCAACTTTTATTTTATAGCAAATAAAATAAAAAATAATAATGGAGTCTATCTACAGGTCTACAGCCGGGACAAGAGCCGTTCATTGATTAAACAACCATTCACATCACTAATTGTTTAAGAATATAATCATGTTCCCTAAAGTTCAAAGAACATGAAAAAAATAAAGTAGGGGAGAGCGGAGTTGGTTGGCAACAGTTTTCACTTTTTTGATTGTTGAGTCGTTCCTGTTAATTAATCCCAATAGGGCTGATACCACTGTAAACTCCAAGTATTTTCACCACATAATATTTAATACTAAGATCATAGAAAATTGAAGATTCGTCAATCCAGAGTATGCCAATTAACCCCCTAAGGGGGCAGGTTGGCCTAGAAGGTGGGGTTGTTCAGCTATCTCATTCAAGTACTGCCTGACAGATATTATTGTTATTAAAAGCTGCACTATAATGGTATAATAATTATGAATCGGTTTTTAACAGCTTTTAAGGGAAAATAGAATGACAATAATAGAAGATAGAAGTTTAGACTGTCGTCACATTCTGCATAAGAAAAATTGGTCTCATCCTCCTTGCTGGAACTAAAGACAATTGGTAGTTTCACCTTTGTTTATGTTTACCTTGCTTTTGTGAATTGCTAGTGCGCCAAGAAACCCCAGTTTAAGAGAGCCAACTAACCCCACAGGAGAGATAATATGAAATATGGCTGCCAGGACAGGGAAGAACAATCAAACAAGAAACTGGTTAGTCGAAAGGTTAGGTTTTTCAAAGGAGTTTGGGGCTATGTGAACAGAATCGGAGTCAAATGTTCTGCCATGCCTTTAAACCAAATTTACTGAAAATATAAAAATTTACTTACACGTTGTAAAATCGATCAATGAAGCACACTTTTCTCTACACTGTTAGCATCGGATTGAAAACTCAGGACAAGACTCCCGAGGTCGAGCGGGTCACATAGTAATGGTGGGGCCTTCACAACAGGTATGACGGAAACTATAAGCCAATGGCCAACCTATCCCCTATGCCAACCAACCCCGCTCCCCCCTAATGCTTACTTTTTTTATCTTTTTAAACCACTCAAAGTGAAACCCTGCAGTTATCTTCAAATGTTTACACAAAATAAATGCTGTCCGAAGGTTAACTTCCACCGACATGTCCAAGGTGCAATACAAATTTAACAGTTGAACATATTTTAGAAAATTGTCCAATACTGGAAGCAGCGATGGATACACACCACCTCGATGGATATGCTGAAGCTCTAAGACCTGAATATTCAAAAACCTTATTAAAATTTCTTGAAGAAACCAATGTTTACAAATATGTAAAATATTACCAGTATTTAATATTCTCTCTATGTATTTATAATTTAAATAGAGTTTGGTGCCTCTAGCCCTTGTTGTTGTACACGGCATTTAAAATGTAATTAAATAAATAAATGAATAAATGCTGTCTGAAAATCTTTATTAACGTAACTCGAAATTTTCAAAGCTGAAAAAAGCCAATCATATGTTTTAGGGTAATTCTACATTGACGGGTGGTGCCATCTATTGGAAAATTATGGTTTTATATCTAAACACCTACGCAAGTGGAGCAAGGACGACATTCAACAACTGTTGAAGGAATATTCAAATTAGCCCAGCCGAATCATCAATGTAGATCATGAATAAATATTGGGTGAATCAACTCTCCAATACTTTTTTCATTTTTTTTTTTTTTCTTCTGTACAGTGACGCATTCTGCTTCTCTTCATTTATAAATGAGTTCAGCCATACAAGTTTCGTTTTATGAGAGTATTGTAACAAGATTACTTTTTATCTTACATATTTTTCTTGTATTAAATATTTATTCATACATTGACCACCGATATAAAACATTTTCAGACCTGAATATCAGATTTCTTTCTAAACCAATGTCAGGATGAGTTCGTTTACCAGCAAAATAAAAATTACGAATAGGAAAGCTAAGAAAAAAAATAATTGACATTTACATCCTTCGACAAGGCATTCCTGAATCAGTTGAGTACAATGCTGCTCATTATTAATTACTAAATAATTGGTAAAAACCAATCTAAGGCGAGATCAAACCGATTTTTGTAGCAATAATGAATATACCCAGAGATTGGCTGCAGTTATGCAATTTTAATATGGACAGGTATTCGCACCTGGTATGAAAGAACCACTGAGCGAAATTTGGAGAATTTAGGACGTTTATTTACATAGATTATAGTTGTATATCCCGGTTTCACCCGGGGAATTTCATTCTTCTAATGAAACGGTCGGTTTCGTAAAAAAAACCATTGTAAAGCGAGATCATTACGATTTTTATGACAATAAAGAATATCAGCTGAAGTATGGATTTCTATAAGGAACAAATAAACAAACAGAAATTCATCTTTATTTATATAGATAGTATGTCAATTAAGGGTTGTTATTAAAAATATGGTACTTATAATGTAAAACAGAGAAAAGAAAACAAAATGATTATGGTCATTTGTTCCTTTATAACAAAAGTGATCATAATAATATTAGATTGAAAAAAAAAAGTGTGCACAAATCATTTCATTGAAGATTGAAAACAATATTTCGCGTAATATTCCTTTTTCTCCTCGCAAAATAACGAAACCTAACATGTTTATGAAATTTCTTGATGTTGGAATTGTGACGAATTGAAGTAATTAAATAAGTTAACATACTTTTTTTAGGGCTCAAACCATTTTATGTAAATACACTACCTCATATTACAACATACCTGACGATTCTAGAGCCTACCAGAAGAGGAAATCGATTCAACAAAATCCAAAATATTATAACTAAAACTAAAGATAAAATCCCACTAATAAAACAAAAGGACCTAACTTACAAAATTCCATGCAACGATTGTGAAAAATCGTATATAGGGAATACATCAACTAATCTCAAAACTCGAATAAACAATCATAAAAATAACCTTAAGGAATACTCCAAAAATCAACACAGCCCTATCAATACATTCTAAAAACACCAAACATAAAATTAACTTTGAAAATGCACAGAGATAACAACTAAAAAGAAATATCATTGAATCCATATATATAAAAAAGAATGAAATAGAACTAATAAACTATAAAAAATATTCAGAAATAGTCAGTAAACATTATTATGCCATAATAAATAAAATATAAAATAACCATAGGATTGAAAGATAGCAGTTTTCACAACAGGTCAGAGACTAATTAGCTTATCAATTGCAAGAAAAGATATAAATAATTAACCAACTGTATAACTGGAATGTCTAAGAACTCTTTTAATATTTACATGAAAAAGGATTGGTGAGGGATCTTGCCATTTCATTGATTTTTATTTATGTAACTTGTATTTTAAATTGAATGTGCCTATATATCAATTTTTATATTTATTCAGGATTAATATTTGTTTGTTATATATATTTATTGTTTATGATTTTTAGCATAAATTACTATCATAAAATTAATTATGCACTGTACATTTAGGTGATTAATTAAAAAACATTTGTCCGAAACGTCCACCGCTATGTAAAAAATATAAATAAATAAAATTTAAATATTTCATGTAAATTAATCAGTCTACCAAGAAAATATAAATTATTTCATTGAAGTTCGGAAAGAAGATTCGCGAAATATTCCTTTTTCTCGTCGCAAAATAACGAAATTTCTTGATGTTGTAATTTTCGAGTGAAGAATTGAAGTAATTAAATAAGTTAACATACTTTTTTTTGTGATCGAACCATTTTACAGTACCAGTCAAAAGTTTAGACTCACCTTAGATTTCTTAAAAAAAATAAATAACAACATTTTATTTATTGAATAACATAACAACTATAATTTTATTTTTAATTTATTTATAACTAGTTGTATATCCCGGTTTCACCCAGGGTATTTGGAAAACAATGAAAAAAGCCGTAGGTTAAGAAAAATTCTTTAGGACAGAAATGAGATTATTTTCGACCCCAACGGTTGATTTCCTAAATATCTAATGTAAAGCCAGATCATAAAGATTTTTATAGCAATGAAGAATATACCCAGAGATTGGCTGAAGTGATGGACTTTTAATATGGACAGGTTTTTGTACCTGGTATGAAAGAACCATTTAGCGAAATTTGGAGAATTAGGGCAAACGGTATGGATTTCTATAAAGAAAAAAAAATAAACAAAAAGAATTTCCTCTTTTTTTATATAGATTGTATTCAAAACAATCATATAATTTTTGAAATGTTATATCTTGAGTTACAATTATTTTTTTAAACTTGAAGATTTTGAATTAAATACAAGTGGGTCTAAACTTTTGACTGGTACTGTGTGTATAAGTACATACACTACCTCATATTGCAACGTACCTGACGATTCTAGAGTCGACCAGACGAGAAAATCGATATAAATTATTCAGATACTTGCAACTAGGGAAGAGGGGAATCGGTCAGAAATAATGGCTTTTTGCAGTATCTGTAATTCCTATAATCGGAAGCACGTTCCTGCAAGTTGTGTGGTGCCGGCGTCACATCCGTTATGTCACGTTTTATCGTAACTTGGTCAGTTCCGATAAATTGGAAACTTCTCAGCAGAATATCTGTCACTAAATCCAGGGTCGTGAACCCCCCCGTTCAATAAATCAAGTTAGTTGTTCTCTGAATTACATCATATCGAAAACTATTGGAATGAAGTCGACCAATTCCTGTATATCACAGATGGAAGGTAGAACTCACATATTCACCAAACTAGCTGGTTAAGTTAACATTCTGAATTCGACGAATGAATTCAAAACATCCATATAGGGAAATAATTGCTGCTGTTGGATCATTCTCGTACTCAATAAAAGTAAGCTAAGCTAGTATATATATATATATATATATATATATATATATATATATATTTTTTTTTTTTTTTTTAATTTTATTGATAAAGAAATAACACAACCTGCCACAATTAAGGGCATTTAATATTAGTGCTCAAAAGATACATTCATACAAGAAAAACCAAATCATAATTAGAAACGAAATTTATAATTTACAGTGTTAAGATCGTAGTCTTGATGTAAAGTAATCTATGTGATACAACAAACGTTACTATTGAGTAATTGGTGGTTCAAAAGTAAAAGACCCCTTTTAAGGACGATGACATTTAGAGAAAAACAAATTCAAAAACATAAATCGAATATAAACTAAAATATATACAACTAAAATAGAAAATAAAATATATGCAACTAAAATATATACAACCATCCATTGAAATAAAAATAGAAAATAGTTATTTATTATACGAGTGACGAAAGTAGATCATTTTACAACTCGAGTGAAACGTTTACCCACACGAGCGAAGCGAGTGTGGTAATTTCACGAGAGTTGTAAATTCTACTTTTTTCACGAGTGTAATATTAAATTTTTTCTGTAATCGTGTAATACATGATCAGATCTAACCAGAATATGAACAGAATTAGGATGTTGTGAAGATTATGGTATGTTGTTGGTAGGTTATAAGCATGGTTATAAACAAGTTATAAAGGTATAAACAAGTGCAGGTTATAAACAAGGAAGGTAATTATTATTATATTTAAATTTTAAAATATATTGATTATTTCCACCAATAATTCATTCACATTTCAATTTATTTTGTTAAAATAAATTCTTACAATGTTAAGAAACATTTAAAAGCATTTAATTTCCAACTTCAAATTATTTTTTAATTTATACTTATTACTAATTAAGAAGTCAATTCACCTTCTTCACTTGTGAAGAAAGTAATCACTTTCTTCACTCTATTGCAAAATGTTTCAGTTTCTTCACTCATTTCAGTTTAGTAATGTTACCATTATTCAACGATTACAGAAAAAAATATATATACTGATCCCAGCTTTGCCTCCCACTTATGGGAAGCAAAGCAAGTCCCTAAGCTAGAATATTAAAATTATAAATACGTTAGATGCGTATTCTACGTATACTTTATCGGATTTCGATTTATGTTTTTGAATTTGTTTTTTTCTAAATAAATCGTCCTAAATCGTCCTTAAAAGGGGTCTTTTACTTTTGAACCACCAGTTACTCAATAGTAACGTCTGTTGTATCACATAGATTACTTTACATCAAGACTACGATCTTAACATTATATCATAAAAACTATCATATAATATATGATGAGAAAATACTAAAAAAATTAATAAAATATTCATTTTAAGGTATTGTATAAGGAAAGCCTGAAACAAATAACAAAATACAATGATTTTTTTTTTTTTTTCTTCACCCATTTCTTTTCGTTTTTCCTCCTATCTTCCTCTCATTTAAGATGTAATGTTAAATTTGTAATGATAGTTTTTATGATTTAATGTAAAACATCCTAAAAACTGTCAACTAAGATATGATGAGAAAATATCAAAAGATTTTAATAAAATATTCATTTTAGGGTATTATATAAAGAAATGCGGAAAGAAATAACAAAATATGATAAATTGTTTTGTCTTCACTTATTTCATTTCTTCTTTCCTCCAATCTTTCTCTCGGCTTATTGTATTTATAGATTATTTCGGTAAAAGGAATGCAACAATATCCCTGTTTTTTTTCTTTGTATGTAAATATTTTATTTTATATATGGCCACACAGGCATTTTTTCTTTATTTTGTATAAAAAAAAATTATTCTAAAGGGGCATTAGTCTCAGGATAATAAAAATTATTTTTCATTTCAAAATAACTGAGGTAATGTGAACTTTCGAACCCGTATTTTAACATAACCCATTTAAGCTCGACAAGATCGCCTGTAACATAACAACTTCTGTTTATTACCAGGTGTATAAATATGAAACCGGAATTTTTCAAATAGCAAATGTAAAAATGATACATACTTTTTTATTCGAAGTACTGTCTTTCGCTATCTATGCATTTTTCCCATCATTCAGGCAATTTGTGGATTCCCCGCCAAAATAATGCTTCCTCTTCTGAGTCAAACCAATCACTTTACCAATTTCGTACATTTTCATAAGAAGTGAAGCGCTGCTCAGCTAGTGCGTGTCCCATCGATGCAAATAGGTGGTAATTTACTTTGATTAGAAATTGACATGTTTCGTTAAATGCCATTTCTCAAAGTCATACATTTTTCCAAAATCATTTACTTATTTTTGTTTGTATTTGCTCTTTACAGTACACTATTTTTTTATTATTAAATGTAATTTTTTACTTGATATATTCGACAATTCAAGCATAATACACTCCAAGTCGTCTGAATTTATTATTCTGTATGTAGTTGTTGAAAACTTCATATTGTTACCGTGAGACAAATAATTTCCAAATAATTTCGAAAAAAAAAAAAAATAAACTTCAAACGCGGAAGAGACTCCTTCATTAAAAAAAAAACTATACTTTTTATTTCGTTTTTCGTCAAATATTCAAACTAGATAAAACATAGAGCAGAAAAAAATCTGCTATCCGTCAGAAAAGATATAAGGTAGCAATGGATTGGGATTCGGTTGGAGTGAAGTAATTTTTGGTGGTAATTTAGTGGTGGAAAAGATTAGCCAGACTCCTGGTATGGTTCCCAGCTAAATTATCTGCTGTGGGAGCCTGTGAGAAACAAACGCAATTTGAAGGTTGAAATGGTTGTTGGCACGCCACCGGTTCACATCTCACTCCGTTCTGCATCAACTTCAACCATTACTTCAATTCTACGCTTTCCGTAGCAGCCTCAACAATTTTCCATTCACTGACAAGCTAAATTGTCCCACTCCATTCATATATACAATTCATACATATATTCGATCTCCCACTAACATGCGTATATATATTTTTTACTTATAATCGTTATTTTTTTTTTTTTTTTCTCAATAGTACTGAAAGGAAAAATATGGTACCTCTGAGATTTGTATCTGGTTTTATCTCTATTCAGTCCAATAATTATTTAGGTTAATTTTATTTCACTTCCATCTTTAACCCTTAACTACCCACCTGAATCAATGTTACTTATCTACTCACCTCGGGTCAATATGACCCAGAACAAAAAAAAAAAAATTAAACAACCTTAGGGTGTAAGATATCAGTTTTAAACAACAGGAGGAGGCTTGAAAATATATATTTATTTATCTATACGATAAATGAAAGTTTTAAAATATGAATAACATGTTGAATTATAGTTCTGAAGTGAAGTACTAAAATAAAGGAACTCCTTAACATTACTATTATTAACATAATTTCTTTTGATTTAAATTCAAAAATTTTCCTAGGAACAACCTTTGCAGTTAAAACAGATAAGAAATAAGTGGTTTTATACAAATTAAGTCCCCGCATCGGACACAAAAAAATGGCTTACACAACTACTCACCTCGGGTCAAAATATCGATTTAGATAAAAATAAACAACTCCCTTATTTTTCAGACACTGCCAAGATGTAACTGGAGCCAAAACAAAGGATATGTCAAAGTTTGGTGATCATTCATTGCCAGGTGTAAATAGAATGAAATGAAACTTGGTACGGGTCAGTATGACCCGACGTGAGTAGTTAAGGGTTAAACAAATTTAGAAATTTAGACTATTTATAAATAATGATTAACTAGCAACGCATCCTCTTTTATTCACAAAAACTATTTATTTTCTACTCCACAAAATTGTTGACTTTTCAGGGCTGTGTCCCCATTCTCAAAACATAATTTCTCAATCGCACGATTTATTAAAAAAATTTATAATAAAAATTAATATAATTAAATTTTATAATATCACTTTCATATGCTAAAAAATACACTGTTACACATTTTCTATATTTCAGCTCATACTTGTCCATTTCCAATTGACTAAAGGCTGATGGACTTTGTCCTCTATATTTTCACTCTGTTCACACTAAATCCCTTGTCCCCCAGCTGATTGTGATAATTATGTTTTTTGCAATTATTACTTCACTATTTTTAATTAAATTCTTTACATTTTATTTGCTATGTCCATATAATGGGTGCTTAAGTTTTTCGTATCCGTTTTATAATTGACTGTGAATTTATTGATTTTTTGATAAATGTATAGCCTCCAATAATTTTCAATTTTTTGTATTACTTTCTTTATATAATATTTTGCTTTCATCACAATTAAATTTATGCTGTAATTTAATACTATGGAAAGCTAGTGCTAATGTGTTGATGTTTTTATATTTTTACAGTTTGATACATGCTGCTTTAACCTGGTCTTTAGTTTTTTTGATGTTTCTGCAATGTATATTTTTTCACAATCCATGCGATCAATTTTGTGTATAACGTTTTATTCATATTTATCTACCCTATCTTTCATATTACTTAAATATTTATTATTTTTTTTACTATTATATAATCCCAATTTTATGTTTTCTGGGTTAGGTTAGGTTCTTTTAGAGTCTTTTAAATTTTTTTTTTTTTAAATAATTGAATCCATCTACATTGCAATAAATCAAGACAGAATATTAAATACTAAACAGGAAGCAACCCATATCCCTAAGCACTATTCACACATAATAAATTACAATAGAACGCGCTCGCGTCGACCTTAAGCCAGTAGGCCCGCAGTGCCCTTCACAGACGACATGGTTTTCAAATTTTTGAATTCCTTACTGCACCAACGACCCTATTTTAGGAGAATTAAAGGATAAGCATGCTATTGTTAATAATACGTAGAATGATAAAACTATATTATGTTTTATTTTATTAATATGTAATATTGTCTATGAATTGTTGTCCATTATATTTTTAGATGAATATGGCGCGGGATTCCGAAAGCTCCTTGTAATTATACCACATAAATATATATATTATGAGATCGTCTTGGAGGGTATACTTTGAACATGGCTTTTTCTTTTAAAATTCGGTTCTCTGATTGCAAATTCAGGAAGCATTTTTATCTCAGGGACATTGGTGGTGAGCCTTATTTACAGCAAACAAATAGATTATATTAATCAAGACACGTTCATATCACTTCTTTTTTTTTCAAAATTTAAAATTCCAAAAATCTGAGCCCCGTGGGCAACTTTGATGGCCATATTTGGAATTACCATTTATACCATATTTCATATATAGTTTGTTGTATATAGTTCACATCGGGGTCCCACAGACCACATATTTATCTATTTGTTTAAAAATTATTCATCACCGTAAATGAGATGTAAAAGTGAAAATCAAAAGCAGGAATCGTCAAAGGCCTTAGAATTAAAGATTTTTTTTAGAAATCATGACTAGAAGATGAAGACATAAAACTGTTGAACTTGGAGGTAAAATATTTTTATTAAAACATTATATATATATTTACAAATAGTTTAACAGAGAAATAGTTAAATTTAATTTTCCAGTGTAATTCTTATTTCCTCATGGTACGAAGAACCTTAATGTAAATACGTACCATTACTGCATACGTTTTCAGATTTATCCAAAACAGGCGATCCAATACAAACAATTTCTTGTGCTTACGAACTTTACTATCGTTGGAGCACCAACATATTAGGTGAAGTGTTAATTAAGGACGTAGAATATAGGTAAACTGATTTTTTTAAGAATTGCCTGCATTCAAGGATAATTCTCTCGAGCTGTTTGTCATGTAAATCTTCTACAAAGCATTCTCATCTCCAGCTTTGTTTAATTCAGAAATTCTCCACTTGCATTCCACTTTGACTTTTCCTTAGACCAAAATATCTGAGTGTAAGAAAACGGAAGAAGCTTAGCAAATGGGTCGGTTGATGGAGGTAGTCGAAGGGGGGTGGAGAGGGGGGTAGAGGGAGGGGGGTTTGGTGTTAATGCAACCAACCTCGGTTGACACACATTAATTTCGGACGCCGGTTGTAAGATTTTATCGTTTAAATTTATAGTTGGCAAGTCTTTATACCTAGCAGCACAGGGTTCATGTAAATTGAGCACTTTCACAGATTATTATGAGCCTGGTGCCGCGGCCTCCTCCTTCTTCAACATTATACATTTATTGTTCTAGTTCAACGCTTTTCTTTAACCTAAGCTAATCATTCATCTTGATTAATGGTTAGAAAATTGGAAAAGCGGGCTTGATTACAGAAGGCGTTTATAACTCCTTGGAAATATTAGCCTTGTATGAGAGAAAATACATTTTCTAAAGTTTCAGATAACTTTATTTTACAGTCGACTCCGCTTTATTGGGACAAAATATTCGGGAACTTTTTGGTAAAGAACTATGAGAGCCAGTATACTATGGATGAGAGAATTTAGAAAAATAGGAAGAAATTTTGATATTTCTTTCTCAAAAGAAGGTCTCTTGAAAGAACTTAAAATGTTTAAAACCAGGTTAATCGAAAGGATAAGAGAAGAAACAACCAATAATTACATTAAAAGAGCGAGAGCAGCTGAATATCACAAAATATATGCCAACCTAAGGTATGATTGTGGTTATTTCAAGGAGAAAGACTTGAATTTTATTCGATTAATTTTCATGGCAAGAGGGGAACTTATCAATTTAAATTACCAACCGTGGCAAGATAAAAGGGGAAATTGCTCTCTATGTAACATGAACGTACCGGAGGATATCTTTCACTTTCTATCTGTATGCCCAGTATTAAAAGAATTCAGAATAGCATTTTTGGGGAAACACAGGTTAGATTTTGATGAAACCATAAAAACTTTAAATGGACCAAATTACAAAAACGTATATTTGTTTCTAAAGACAGCCATTAATTATAGATACGAAATGGTCAAAAATTTCAATTTTGAATAAACTGTTATATGTATATGTAAATAAATATATGTAAGAGTATCTACATTAACTGAAAGGTTTATTTTATTGTTAGGTTTGTATTATCGTTTATTTGATTGTATATACACTATAGATAATCACATTCTTGAGAAAAGGCTTTATTTGTACTATTTACATAGAAATCAGAAGACCATGTTTTGTTTTGTTTTTGTATTGTTCTATGTATTTTTTTCTTTTATAGTAATCTAGGTTATTGCTTATGTTAAAATAAGTTAGTATTATTTAGCGAACACCTCGACAGACGAATACGTTCATTGTCGAAAAAACAAAACGTTTATTAATTTAAAATTATTATATTTCATTTATATATTTCTAATTCAAATAAACGTTTCTATCTATCTATCTATCTATATCTATGAGAGCCAGTGTCAATCGAATAACCTAAGTATCTGAGACCACGCCTGTTTCACAAACAGAAGCAAGAAACCGCATGAAAAAATGTTAGACGCTTTTTTTTTACAAAAAGAAAATGAAGAAAGTCCTAAGGCGTTCTAAAGTGTGCTAGTTATGTTGGTCGTAGTTTACAATGAATGCGGCAATGCACACTTGATTCTTACTTGTTACAAACTTTGACCTAAAAACATGTTCTGATTCATTTCTTACTTCGTCTTTATGTTTCGTCTTGTATATTTCTTATATTAAAACACCTATTTAATAAAAATACATTTTAAGAGTTAAATTAATCGTATTATTTTGACCCCATCATTAAATTAACAGACAAGAATAGGTACACCTAAATTCACCTATTAACTGGGTTTTGTCCCGAATATGTCTAATTTATGACATCAATTATCATACATGTACGGTAGCCCAATGATTAGGCATTTTTTATTTGCATTTACACGTGGATTCATGGTCTCCGCTTTATTGGTCCTCCACCTAATTGGGACAAAACAAATTTTCCCTTCATGTCCCAATAAAACGGAGTCGACTGTAATATGAGTAAATTCATCTATTTTTGATACTGAAACAATATCAAGTATAATGTTCTTTTAGGGATCTAAAGAAATTAGATATTTTCAAAAAAGCTACAGAAATATTAAAATTAGTGAAAGAAAATCCGGGATTGGAGGGGCAGAGGTAGGAATTTTCCGAAAGAGATATATTCCACTAAAGGGCCTTAGTGACACTAATTCACCTAACATAGAAGCCATCAAAATTAATATGTTCGTGATTCTTCTTTATCTTTTGTAATCATTAAATTGGGTTGCACACTAAATAATTAATAAATGCTACACCCCTACATATTTACACCTATCCATTCACCTGTACTACATTATAAAGGTATTAAGAATGGGAACCAATCGTTTACCGAAAGCAATTACCCTAAAAATGATAGAAAAAAATCTAAGTTGGATGAGTGCCTTAAAAAGACTAGGCAGGAGTGTTGGCATAGATTTTTTAGCCGAAGGGTTATTAGATCAGCTGGAAAGGCATAAAACTGGCCTATTATCTAAATTGAGTCAACTAGCGAGGGATAGGTTTACCGAAAGAGCCAGAAATGCCGAACACCATTCGTTTTATAAAAAAATAAATTATGAATTGACATATTTCGAGGCAGAGGACATACATTATATCTGACTTATTTTTAAAGCCGGGGGAGAGCTACTTAATCTTAATTACCAACTGTGGATCAATAAAAGAAATGATTGTTCGTTATGCAATTTAAATGTTGCTGAGAATACGATGCCCTTTATTTCTATTTGCCCGGTGCAGACGCAATTTAGATTAATTTTCTTAGAAAAAAAGACACTAAATCTAGATGAAACGTTGAAATCATTAAATGGTCCTGATTATGGAAAATTATATTTCTATTTTAAAAAAAAGCAAATCAATACAGAAATGAATTAGTTAAAGAATTTAATCATTAAGTGTACTATGTATAACTTTATCTATGTCTATCTATTAATCTATGTATAATAGGTTAAATGATGGTCAGGATTTTCAGTTTACAATGATTTTATTATGGTAAGCCAACGTTTCGATCCAATTTGTGGATCTTCATCAGGGCTAAAAGAAAACAAATATATGAGTATCTAAGCTAGAGGGTGACAATAAATGGATACATTACAGAACTGATAATAATATAAAAGATGGTGTATACATGAATATTAAAATAAGAGGCTGGTTTACAAGATAAAATAGAATCTGACATTTACCTACTGAGTCCAGGTGGATACTAAGACTAAAGGTAAAAATAAGGTGAGAGGTAGTGGTAGGGGGTTAGTTTGCCGACTTCAAAGGTTTATGACGGGGAAATCCAACGCTTTTGAAGTGAAGGCACATGACAACTGAGAGAACAATAATATTTAAAAGCTAACAAAGTAGATGGTATTGTAAACAAATAGTTGTGTCTGGACTCAATAATAACATAAAAATGAGATAATACATAATGTAACAATGCATACGAATTTGGAAAATATACAGAAAGAAGCATGCAATACAAAAAATAATAATAGTACAAGAGGTACAGAGACAATTGCAGGTACCTAAGAAATCAAAACTAGGATTTGAGGATGCGGAAGATGTTAGAATAAGTGGATGAAATTATCTCTTTATCTGTTTTTTGATTTACCGGGTTATTTGTTTCTAGATGGATGAAAATGGATTCTGAGAGGAGAAGTTTATCGTGGTTAGATACAGTAGCTAATATGGAGGGGTTCTCAAAGTCGAAGGAATGGTTGTGGGCAAAGGCATGTTCTGCTAATTTAGATGTAGACGAATTACGCGTGGAAATACTGTATTTATGTTGATAAATACGTTTTTTTAAATAATTTTTGATTTCACCGATATAACAATTGTTGCAATTAGGCGTGGAGCACTGGACACGATAAAATACATTACACTTGTCTAGGAGAGGTACAGGGTCTTTGAATTTTGTATAAAGATTTTTTTAATTTATTGTTGTTTTTTAATACTAGGCGCATGTGTGGGAAACTCGATGAGAGGATTTTTTAATTTTGTTTGAGAGAATGGGGATGTATGGGATAGATCTTTATTGGAAAGTAAAAATCGGAGGTTGTGAAGAGTTGTTAGAGAGATTTTGAGTTTTAGCATTGTTATTGATTGTATTATTGAATAACAAATAACCTCGACAGACAAACTCTTCTAGTTCATTGTCTATATACGAGATTTAATGATAAGTAGATTGTAAATATTTTTGTAAATAAACATATTTATCTATGAAATTTTTCTAAAACATCTTAAGCTTACAAGTCGCAAACAAAAAAAAAAAAAAAAAAACATAGATATTATGGATGGTTAAAGATTAAAAGACAGACTGGGGAGATATTGCGTGATGAAGAAGGGTTAGAGGAAACCTGAAGCCGAGGATCAGGCCAAGCAAGAGTCTATTCCCAGCGATAAGAAGAGAAAAATAAATTCAAGGACCTACAGCTGCGTTCCGGACCGGAGGCTAAGGATAAAATGTTGAATCCTTTTGGATATCCATTGACTATTGGCTACCAAAGGTTGCCCACACAGCAGAACTACCAAGGAACATCTCAAGATACATGCAGCACTAACATTTTATCAATTTTTTTATACAGGAGTCTACATTTATATAAAAAAGTAGTTTTTATTATTTTATTTATTGAATTTGTTTTCGGGGGAATCCCCATACATAGAGTTGGCCTCCCCAGGTCATTCCATAAGTAATGTCGGTTTGTAATATTCTGTCTCTTTATGTTTAGATTACTAATCCCTCCTTTTCAATTTATTTTTTTTACTTTCACTTACGTATATATGAAATATATAGTAAGTGGAAGTATTGCGATCGTGAAAAATTTCGACTTCCGGTTTTCAACGGAAATACACGTTTTGGAGTCCCCTGAATCCAAATAACCAAGTCCCGCGAAATGGTCTGTGTGTGTGAACAGACTAGCACAAAAACTATAAACCGTGCGAACCTGAAATTAGGTATTTAGTGTATGTATATGCCCGCGATGTGACAGCGAAAATTTCAACTAAATTGCTCAAAGGGAGGGGGTACTTTATTTAATAACTTTTTATGTTTTTTTTTTCGATTTTCTCAAAAACGGCTTTAACGATTTTGATTAAACTGAGTATTTGATGTATAATTATACCCGAGATATGACCGTAAAAATTTCATCAAAATTGATGAATCGGAGGGGGGGCTTTAATTAATAAATTTTGTATCATTTTTACGTGTTTTTTTATTTACTCAAAAACGGCTTTCGTGATTTTGATCCAACTGGGTATTTGATGTATGTATATGCCAAAGATGTGATAGCCAACATTTCATCAAAATTGATCAACCGGAGGGAGCACTTTATTTCATAACTTTTTTTTCCGATTTTTCGAGTATCTCAAAAACGGCTTTAACGATTTTCATCAAATTCGTTATGTTTAATGAAAATTAGGTGTTATTTAATATCAGGTAAGCGTTATCATTATTAAAATGTTCTGTGGGGATTATAGAGGAAATGAAAACAAAAATAAGAAATGAATGTGGAATAATGTGTAACTTTGAGAAGTGGCATTAACAAACCGCATTAATTTCTTATCTAAGTAAGTTGGTCAGTGAAAGTTGTGTGTTGCGCGCACGCACCAGATTTTTTTGATAATAGGCAGGTACCAAAATTGTGGGGGCTCCTCTCGAATTAAGCCCAGGTAATTTGCAACAGCGGGTGAACACATGTTTTTCTCTCCTCTCCCGTTTATATCAAGAACCTTTTCTGAACCGGATAGTAACTGGAGATGAAAAGTGGGTTTTCTATCGGAATGTTAGATGGTCGCGGCAGTGGTTAGGACCTGGAAAAACACCTAGGACAGAAGCGAGAGAAGGACTTCATTCGAAAAAAGTTATGATGTCTCTTTGGTGGGATATGGAAGGAATCCTTCATCATGGATTCCTTGATCTTGACAATTGAGGAGCAACGTACATCACTTATCAATAGACGCTGAATTTTATTCCAACATTACAATGCGAGGCCCCATGTTACAAAACAAACATTGCAAAAATTAAAGGACTTTTGGATGGGAAATTATTCCTCACCCACCGTATTCCACAGACTTGGCGCCTTCGGATTATCACCTTTTCCGCAGTCTCCAAAACTCATAGAACATGAATTCAGTCAGTGAGGTGAAAAACGAGGTGTTAGCTTACTTTAATTCGAAACCAAAGGAATTTTTCAGAACAGGCATCCAAAATTTGGTTTCAAGATGGCATACTGACATACAATAAGATGGTAAATACATTTTAGATTTAACGTCTTTCGTTTATTTTATCCTATACCTTATAGCACGCCTTTAAAAACCGACATTACTTTTGGGATGACCTGATATTTTGAAATAACAAACAAAATAAATTAACTAGGTTGTTTTAAATAAATAATAATCAAAATAATCAGAGTGGTGTGGCAATTTTAGCAATAAATTATTCCTTTTAGGTATTTAGCCAAATTATTAATTTATTAATGAAAACAATGAAGCTAAATAAAATATGCATAGAAAATCCATAGATCCATATACAAGACAAATATTTGTATTTCACTTATAACACAATAACTATGATAAACGTAAATTTATATAGAAGTAGTATTAAGTATATGTCAAAAAAAAAAAAAAAAAAAAAACAACAAAAAAAATTTTGAATATAGATGTTCATATTAATTATTATATATTAATATGTTATTCCATCGATTCGTTTATATCCTTTTGATATTTCCTCTTACTCATTTTTAATAAAAAGCCTTAATTTCAGTGCGCTGGCTACATAGTTAAAGAAATCATTTAATTTCTTTTTTATTTTACTTAATTTTAAGTTATCCGCTATGTGCAAATTTTTTATTCTTTATTTTCCTATTATTTCTCCTTTAGGTCGATGCCGTACATGGGGTAGGTTTTTAGTATTTATTTTTTATTTATTAAATATTCTTCATCACGTGCTAATGATTTGAGTATTAGAAAGTAACAACTTTTAGCCTTTTTGGCGTCACCTTCATATGATATTAAAAAAAAAAAATAGTAATGACTTACTACCTATTTATATATAATTCTTTATTTCCATATCGGCTCGGAGGGCCATTCATGGTTTTCTGAAATTATATACAATGTTTGTAACATTTGACAAATAAGGGGTGCAGACTCATACAAGAGACACCCCTATCGACTTACAATTTTGTAGATTTGGGTGAAATTATTACAAATAAGTTCATGATAATAATTGTTAAAACAAAACAAATACCTCAATGAAAATAAAAAAAAAATAAAAAAAAGAGAAAAACAAAAAACAACAACAAATGAAATAAAATTCAAAAAATAGAGACAGAATTATGAGGAAATTAATAGTTATACAGATAAAGTTATTATGGGTCTCACAGTAGGTCTTGCATTAGACGTGGCTTCAGGCTTCGGGATGACACTTTTAACAGCCGGTAACTGAGAGTGGTATTTCAATAAATATTTTTTGATAAATTGGTCTATCGTTTCTATTTTAAACTCGCGATGAAGATGAACTCGCATCTACTGCTATTCCGAGAACTTTATTTTGAAGCGTTTGTATTTTTTTCCGTTTTGTGCAGGATGCAGCACACCATACTTCACCATCCATACATCAAAAGTGCTCGAAGAATTGTTTTATAAATCAGGATGGTTATTTCAGGTTTAAGGCTAGATTTCTGTTAGATGGCGGTTCCATGTTAATCGGCGATCTAGATGAACTCCAAGATATTTTACTGTTTCGCTGGAAGCGTTCTACTGCAACGAGTTGCCGCTGAGGATTAATGATGGGGGATCTTTAGGGCGTCACCGAGTGAAGATCTTGGCGTTGCAATTTTGTACATTTAAATTTATTTTTCATTACTCGAAATATTCTTCTAAAATATCTAGGTGAGATTGTACTTCATTAAAGTTGTCTTGCTGTTATTATGTCTTCGTTTTGAGAAAAAAACGCCGTGCCGTCCACAAACATAGCAATAGAAGTAACTGGAGACTGGGTGATATCATAAGGGTGAAGGTTAAAGAGGGCGGAGAAAGAACTGAACCTTGGCCTAACTACCTTATTATATTTTATAATAACTTATAATTATATATTATATATACTAATAATTATATATAGGGGAGAGCGGGGTTGGTTGGCAACAGTTTTCACTTTTTTGATTTTTGAGTCGTTCCTGTTAATATAATCCCAATAGAGCAGATACCATTGTAAACTTCAAGTATTAGAGTACTTCAAGTATTATTTTCAACACATAATATTTAATACTAAGATAATAGAAAATTGAAGAATTCGTCAATCCAGAGTATGCCAATTAACCCCCAAGGTGGGACAGGTTGGCCTAGAAGGTGGAGTTGTTTAGCCATCTCATTCAAGTACTGCCTGACACATATTATTGTTATTAAAAGCTGCACTATAATGGTATAATAATTTGGAATCGGTTTTTAACAGCTTTTAAGGGAAAATAGAATGACAATAGAAGAAGATAGAAGTTTAGACCGTCGCCACTTTCTGCATAGAAAATATCGCTCTCATCCTCCTCGCTGGAACTAAAGACATTTGGTAGTTTCACCTTTTTTTATGTTTACCTTGCTTTTGTGAATTGCTACTGCGCCAAAAAAAAAGTTGAAGAGAGCCAACTAACCCCACAGGAGAGATCATATAAAAGATGGCTGCCAGGATAGGGGAGAACAATAAAAAAAGAAACTGGTTTGTCGAAAGCTTAGGTTTTTCAAAGGAATTTGGGGCTATGTGAACAGAATCGGACTCAAATGTTTTTCCATGCCTTTACACCAAAGTTACTGAAAATATAAAAATTTAATTACATGTTGTAAAATCAATCAATGAAGCGCACTCTTCTCTACACTGTTAGCATCAGATTGAAAACTCAGAACAAGACTCTCGAGGTCGAGCGGGTCACATGGTACAACTGTTGGGCCTTCACAACAGGTGTGACGGAAATTATAAGCCAATGGCCAACCTACCCCCTATGCCAACCAACCCCGCTCTCCCCTACTAATAATTTCTATTTACTGAATCTTTATTTACTTTCACATTGTATTATCTAAGCTAATTGAGACTCTTATCAAGTGCCCATACACACGTTTGGGTTTTCTCTACCCCACGGTGCTGTACAGTTGATGGGGGAAAAAGTTCAGAAAAGGGCTATAAATTCCTGATTGTAACGATCACGAAGAAGTCAGAGTTTTTTATGAAATCTAAGACAAGCAGTCTCATACTGTAAGCTAATCTTTCGTTTTGATTTGTAAATATTTATTATTTCCTAATAAAAACATTTCTTTTTTTCATAGTTTTCTATTAAGATATCTTACAGTATCTCTTAACCCAACAAGTGGTCTTAGATCTCACCAAAACGCTGACGTCTTCGTTATCGTGAAGACCAGGGCCACGCTTACATTTAGAACTTTACAGCCCTTTTCAATTAACTTCAAAAGAGGAGGTTTCTCAATTCAATGTGTATGTGGCATTTTTTTTTTTGTGCTTTTATTAAATAGGATTATTTAAAATATCAATAAAATTAAAAGGCTTATTAACTATGTAGCTGGCTGTATATCCCGATCTCACGCGGGGATTTTTTTTTTTCTAATAAAAGTGAACAATTCTATAAACATAAAACACAACAAAGTTCCGGAGAAACGGGTTTACCGGGCCTTGTTGGCCTGTTCAAAATTTATAAAATGAGACTTTTTTCAAATCAAAAGGTCGATTTTGGCGGCACTTTCATCTGATATTAAAAAAAAATAGTAATGACTTACTACCTATTTATATATAATTCCTTATTTCCAGATCGGCTCGAAGGGCCATTCATGGTTTTCTAAACTTATTTACAATGTTTGTAACATTTGGCAAATAAGGGGTGCAGACTCATACAAGAGATACCCCTATCGACTTAAAATTTTGTAGATTTGGGTGAAATTATTAAAAATAAGTTCATGATAATAATTGTTAAAACAAAACAAATACCTCAATGCAAATAAATAAAAAAAAAAAAAAAAAATTAGAAAAACAAAAAACAACAACAAATGAAATAAAATTCAAAGAATAGAGACAAAATTATGAGGAAATTAATAGTTATACAGATAAAGTTATTATGGGTCTCACCGTAGGTCTTGCATTAAACGTGGCTTCAGGCTTCGGGATGACATTTTTCACAGCCGGTAACTGAGTGGTATTTCAATAAACGTTTTTAGATGAATTGGTCTATCGTTTCTATTTTAAACTCGCGATGAAGTTGACTGTTCCTCACGAACCAGGGGGCATCTACTGCTATTCCTAGAACTTTATTTTGAAGCGTTTGTAATTTTTTCCGTTTTGTGCAGGATGCAGCACACCATACTTCACCATCCATACATCAAAAGTGCTCGAAGAATTGTTTTATAAATCAGGATGGTTATTTCAGGTTTAAGGCTAGATTTCTGTTAGATGGCGGTTCCATGTTAATCGACGATCTAGATGAACTTCAAGATATTTTACTGTTTCGCTGGAAGCGTTCCATTGCAGCGAGTTGCCGCTGAGGATTAACGACGGGGGATCTTTAGGGCGTCGCCGAGTGAAGATATTGGCGTTGCAATTTTGTAAATTTAAATTTATTTTCCATTACTCGAAATATTCTTCTAAAATATCTAGGTGAGCTTGTACTTCATTAAAGTTGTCTTGCTGTTATTATGCCTTCGTTTTGAGAAAAAAATGCCGTGTCGTCCGCAAACATAGCAATAGAAGTAACTGGAGACTGGGTGATATCATAAGGGTGAAGGTTAAAGAGGGCGGAGAAAGAACTGAACCTTGGCCTAACTACCTTATTATATTTTATAATAACTTATAATTATATATTATATATACTAATAATTATATATAGGGGAGAGCGGGGTTGGTTGGCAACAGTTTTCACTTTTTTGATTTTTGAGTCGTTCCTGTTAATATAATCCCAATAGGGCAGATACCATTGTAAACTTCAAGTATTTTTTTTAACACATAATATTTGGTACTAAGATAATAGAAAATTGAAGAATTCGTCAATCCATAGTATGCCAATTAACCCCCTATGTGGGGCAGGTTGGCCTAGAAGGTGGAGTTGTTTAGCCATCACATTCAAGTACTGCCTGACACATATTATCGTTACTAAAAGCTGCAATATAATGGTATAATAATTTGGAATCGGTTTTTAACAGCTTTTAAGGGAAAATAGTATGACAATAGAAGAAGATAGAAGTTTAGACCGTCGTCACTTTCTGCATAGAAAATATCGCTATCAACCTCTTCGCTGGTACTAAAGACATTTGGTAGTTTCACCTTTTTTTATGTTTACCTTGCTTTTGTGAATTGCTACTGCGCCAAAAAAAAAGTTAAAGAGAGCCAACTAACCCCACAGGAGAGATCATATGAAAGATGGCTGCCAGGACAGGGGAGAACAATAAAAAAAGAAACTGGTTAGTCGAAAGGTTAGGTTTTTCAAAGGAGTTTGGACTATGTGAACAGAATCGGAGTCAAATGTTTTTCAATGCCTTTACACCAAAGTTACTGAAAATATAAAAATTTATTTACATGTTGTAAAATCAATCAATGAAGCGCACTCTTCTCTACACTGTTAGCATCAGATTGAAAACTCAGGACAAGACTCTCGAGGTCGAGCGGGTCACATGGTACAATGGTGGGGCCTTCACAACAGGTGTGACGGAAATTATAAGCCAATGGCCAAACTACCCCCTTTGCCAACCAACCCCGCTCTCCCCTACTAATAATTTCTATTTACTGAATCTTTATTTACTTTCACATAGTATTATCAAAGCTAATTGAGACTCTTATCAAGTGCCCATACACACGTTTGGGTTTTCTCTACCCCACGGTGCTGTACAGTTGATGGGGGAAAAAGTTCAGAAAAGGGCTATAAATTCCTGATTGTAACGATCACGAAGTAGTCAGAGTTTTTTATGAAATCTAAGACAAGCAGTCTTATACTCTAAACTAACCTTTCGTTTTCATTTGTAAATATTTATTATTTCCTTATAAAAACATTTCATTTTTTCTTAGTTTTGTGTTAAGATATCTTACAATATCTCTTAACCCAACAAGTGGTCTTAGATCTCACCAAAACGCTGACGTCTTCGTTATCCTGAAGACCAGGGCCACGCTTACATTTAGAACTTTACAGCCCTTTTCAAGTAACTTCAAAAGAGGTTTCTCAATTCGATATGTATGTGGCATTTTTTTTTTTTTTTTTTTTTTTTTTGTGCTTTTATTAAATAGGATTGTTTAAAATACCAATAAAATTAAAAGATTTATTAGCTATGTAGCTAGCTTTTTCACGCGGGAGATTTCATTTTTCTAATAAACATGAACAATTCTATAAACAAAAAATACAACAATGTTCCGGAGGAACGAGCTCACCGGGCCTTGTTGGCCTGTTCGAAATCTATAAAATGAGACTTATTTCGACTCAAACGGTCGATTTCGTAAAAAAAAAATAATGTAAAGCGAGATTACAACAATTTTTATAACAATAAAGAATATCCCCAGAGATTGGCTGAAGTTAAGCAATTTTAATATGGACAGGTGTTTGCACCTGGTATGAAAGAACCACTGAGCGAAATTTTGAGAATTTAGGACTAACGGTATGGATTTCTATAAAGAACAAACAAACATAATTTCATTTCTTTAATATAACAGAATTTCTTAAACAAACGGATTAAAAATAAAAATAAAACTGTACCACTACCACCCATGAGGGGTCTTATTGAAGTTGTAAGTAATATTTTTTGGTCAGCGTTCGTGCAAGGAGACCGTGAATACAAGTCAAGTGCCAGATTTTTCCTCTCTCAGGTTTTTCTATCGCGAATACCCAATTTGTAACGGCTAGGTTTGCCCCAGAAGTGTCTATCGGCCCTAGAAACGATCTTTGAATGAATATTTAAGATATCCCCCAAGCCAAAATTTAAACTCGGGACAATGAGCATAGCAGTTCCCCTTAACCCTGCCTTAACATTGAGCTGCTCCACTCCTTAACAACAAAATAACATAAATAAACGATAGTTACAATTAAAATATTAAACTTCCAATAAATGATGTATATTTACTAAAAAGAACTTTATAGCTAAATATAAATAAATTAATTCATGCACGCAGACAAAAACATATATCCTACATCCATAATAGACCTTGCATAAGGTGTTCATTTATCATAATATTCTTAAAACAAACTGAAGCAAAACACATTCGTTACATTAGTATTAATGTGCAAGTAATTCATCACGAAAGACCTCAGATGAGCCAGTCAAACACATAATAATATATCTTATATATTTTAGCTTCAAATCCCTAGTATTTTACCTTCATTAATTGATGAATTGTGATATATTTATATTTTCGGGCAGCATAATATACTGTTTTATGAGAGATGAATGTATCGGATATATATGTATATATATATATATATATATATATATATATATATATATATATATATATATCGTATATGGTGGAAGGGGATGGCCGAGTGGACAAAGACAGTTGCAATAGGTAATCAAAGTTAAGCAACGTCGAGCGTGTTTAGTACTTGGATGGGTGACCGCCCCAGTTGGGTGACCACCCGCCGATGAAAGCCACGAAGTCCAAACTCCCCCCCCCCCCCGGGCGTGATGAGGCCCGTCAGTCTACTAGAGACGTCTCATTACAGGTCCTCCAAGGTCAACGGGGGTTATGTGTTGGGTCAATCACCCGGCCATGTAAAAACTTTACCTGATTACGAAACCAAAAACTAGCCTCGGAACTTATAGTCTAAAACTGGTAACGACCCCGACTTTGTATAAAGGACTCCATCTTGCCTCGTGGAATGTTCGGAGCTTATACAGACCTGGAGCCGCCCAAACAGTAGTGGAGGAAGCTAAAAGGTGCGCTACTGACATAATAGCCGTACAAGAAGTTAGGTGGCCCGAGGATGGTGAACTCACTATCGATGGGTACACGATATTCTACAGTGGAAGGAACAAACAAAACTTTACCGGAGGAACTGCCTTTATAGTAAGCCCCAAGGCTCGGAAATCAATCCTAAGCTTCGCCCCTATTAGCGATCGGATAAGTGTGCTTAGATTCAAAGGAAGATGGTTCAACATCTCCATCATAAACGTTTACGCACCAACCGAAGACAAGGACGATGATATGAAAGACGATTTCTATGAGCAACTTGAGCAAGTGTACGACGGTATTCATCGGTATGACGTAAAACTAGTCATTGGGGATTTCAATGCCAAGATCGGAAGGGAGCGTCAGTTTCGGCCAACAATTGGATCGCACAGTCTTCATGAAACGAGCAGCGAAAATGGAGTAAGATGTGTAAGTTTCGCAGCTGCTAAGAATCTGGTAGTCAGCAGCACCAAGTTCCCGCATAAGGAGATTCATAAGTATACATGGACAAGTCCTGGGGACAGGTGGAGGAACCAGATCGACCACGTGCTGATCGACAAGCGACACCAAAGCTCCATTCAAGATGTGAGGAGCTTTAGGGGAGCCGACTGTGGTTCGGACCATGCCTTGGTGGTAGTCAAGTTTAACCAAAGGCTTAGACGAATCCAGAAGACAGATAGCGACCTGAAACGAATAAGATATGAAATCCAAAGACTAAAGGATCCGGAGACTCAATCACGATTCCAAATAGAGCTGTCCAATAAATTCGAACTTCTCGACCTAGAGAGTACGCCAATTGAGAGTCACTGGGCGGAAATTGAAAAGGTCTTGAAGGAGACAGCAAACAAGGTGATAGGAGTCCAGGCTAAACGTCAACTAAAGAAATGGTACACGGAGGAATGCCGTAAGGCTGTGGAGGATAAAAGGGCACTGAAGATCCTCAGCCTAGGCAAAAGAGACAAAGAATCCCGAGATAGATATGAAGCTGCTCAGAAAGCAGTAAACAAGACACTGAGAAAGGCAAAGAGAGAATTCTTGTCTCAAAAGCTCAAGGAGATAGAAGATAACTGGCAGGGCGGTAAAATATGTGAATTCTTTTCTGATGCTGACATCAGGAAAGAAAGAACCGGATACATGGGTAGGAGCACTCAAATGAAAAACAAACAAGGCAAACTGACAGCAGTCAAAGACGAAGTGCTCGGAATCTGGAAGGATTACTTTGAGCAGCTGCTGAACAGTGAAGATCCCTCAGAGGATGAGGACATGGACCACGCTGAGGACCATCCCAGCGATGTGGTAGAGGAGCCGGATCTACTGGATGTACAGATGGCGATTGAGAAGGTAAAGCGGCGAAAAGCCCCTGGAATAGATAGCTTACCTGGTGAGCTATTCAAGGAAGGGGGTGAGTCACTGACGAGTCATCTACACCAGCTCATCCTGAAAATATGGAGAGAGGAAAAGATCCCGGACGTATGGAACACAGGTCTCATATGCCCAATTCTGAAAAAGGGATCCATGTACGAGTGCGAAAACTATAGAGGAATAGCACTACTCCCTGTCGCATACAAAATCCTGACCTACATAATACTAAACAGAATGAACCCATACTATGAAAAGTCCCTTGGCGACTACCAAGCAGGGTTCAGAAGAGGAAGAAGCACGTCCGATCAGATTTTCATCCTAAAACAGATACTCGAGAAACGTTGGGAAATAAATCAAGATGTGCACGCCTTATTCATCGACTTCAAAGCAGCCTACGACTCGGTCGACAGGAGCTGTCTTTGGAAAATACTGACGGAACTGGGTTTCCCAGGGAAATTGGTACGATTAACACGGGCGTGTATTAATGGATCCCGATGCCGAGTCCTGGTACAAGGAGAAATGACTAAAAGCTTCGACGTGAAGTCAGGATTAAGACAAGGCGACTGCCTATCCCCGATGCTGTTCAACCTGGCCTTGGAAAAAGTCATCCGAGACTGTACCAAGGCAAGCGGGGGAGTGCACGTGGGGAAAATGCATAAGTTCCTCGCCTATGCGGATGATGTGACTGTGCTTGGAAGTAAGAAAGAGGACATCCAGTCACTCGCCGGTTCCCTGATCACTTCAGCGAGAGACATCGGCTTACAAGTTAATCAAAATAAGACAAAGTATATGATAGTAAGCCGGAACCTACACGTAATCGACGATATAAGTGTAGGAAGCTATACCTTCCCTAAAGTAGATAACTTCAAATACCTCGGATCTACAGTAACCTCAATAAACGACCAACTAACAGAGGTCGATCAACGTATAGGCAGTGCCAATCGTGCGTTCTTCTCGGTTTCTCGAGTCCTGAGATCTAAGAAAATCTGCCGCCCACTGAAAATCAGGGTCTACAACACAATAATCAAACCCGTGCTAATGTATGGGTGTGAAACTTGGACATTGACCAGCACCTTACAAGCAAGAATCGAAAGATTCGAAAGGAAGGTGCTTAGGGCAATTGTAGGCCCGAAGTGGGATAAGGAGCTGGGACTCTGGAGAAGAAAGACAAAAGAAGAGATTATAGTGGAAACCCAACAATCGATAGCGCACCATATGAAAGCTAAGAGGTTAAAATGGGCGGGACACGTGGCAAGAAGCAACCCATCAGGCTCCCTCAACATAACGATGAATGCAACAGTGGTCGGCACCCGACCGCGAGGGAGACCCAGAACAAGATGGGCTGACATAATCAAGAAGGAAGCCACCGAACATCGAGTGGTGAACTGGAAAGCCATCGCCCAAGATAGACAGAGGTGGAATAGGCTAGTTGAGGCGGCTAAAGATCTTCAAGGTCTGTGAGCCAACCGAAAAAAAAAAAAAAAAAAAAAAATATATATATCGTATATGCTTTCTTGACTGTTGATATTACATGTTGTATAGGGTTCTTGAGTTTCAGTCAATAATAAACAACTAGGGTAAACCAGACAGTTATTGGTACCCCAACTTTAACTTAGAGAAATAGGTAGACAAGTCCTAATTTTATTACAAGATATAAATGAGTCTAATGTTTGAAGGGTCCTCTAAGTCAACTATGAAGTAAGACTTTAACAAACTAACGATAGGGAAGATTTCACAATTAAATCCACAGGGTGCCATAACTGGATTTGGCACTTTTAACAATAAATATTGCCATATTGTAAAACTACTGAACTTTTGACCCAAAAAAACCTCTTGAGTCTTTATAAGGATAGATAAAGAGGAGTTATAGGAAGTTTCAATTTGATCCCTTTATAAAAAGTATTTTTTTAAATTTCACCACAGAAATTAAGGGTGTCAATAACTGAACGTTTTGCCCTACATTGTATTATATGGTGACTGTTCGAGACTGCATTGATCTCATTATCA
Source organism: Aelia acuminata (assembly GCA_911387785.2). Taxonomy (NCBI): domain Eukaryota; kingdom Metazoa; phylum Arthropoda; class Insecta; order Hemiptera; family Pentatomidae; genus Aelia; species Aelia acuminata. The sequence continues at coordinate 20,451,685 of OU426980.1, forward strand.
GGCCCCACAATAAATAAATAGGTTGAGATACAATTAAATGAGTTATTGAGTTGTTTCATATGAATTTTCCGTTTTCAAGGAAGGTAAAGGGATTTTAGTAAAAATACAATATGAAAACAATACAATTTTATTCGATGAAATTACCTCCTTTTTCTACTCAATTTACACAATGTGACAACAACTTTTTTATCCCGGAACTGAAAAACTCTGAGCTTTGAAGGGAAACAAAATCTAAAAAACGCACTTTGGACTTCAGCATCATTAAAAAAAAAAAAAATCATCTGACGAAGTAGTCTAAATTCGTGAACTGTTAATCTGTTGGAGACAAGTGGGGAGAATATGGTGGGTGCCGAAGAACTTCGTACCCCAGTTCTTTCAAATTATGCACGGTAATTTTTGAAACTTGGCGTCTTGCGTTGTCGTTTAGGAGTATAGGACCCTTCCGATTTACCAAACAAGGTTGTTCTTTCAATAATTTTGCGTGCATTTGGGCAATTTCATTGCATTAGGTTGTAGAGGTAATGGTATCACCTCTAGGCAAAAAGGAATAATGTATGGTTCCAGCCATGGACCACTATACTGTAAACATCGATTTTTTTGGTGGAAAACTTATCAAACCCACGGCGAATGGTTCGTTCATTTACACTCCCTTCGCCAAAAGCCTTAACAGATGTTTCTAGCACCCTCAGCTGCCTAATGCCCGAGTTTAAACTCAAAAAAGTATTAAACGAAAATCGCGTATTTCCATGTTCATATTTTGAGGTATACTAAAAATTATGTGATTGATTGGGAAGCATATGTAAACATTTGGAAGTAAACAACAGAGACCCGCAAAATCCGCTATGTATTTCAAAAATTTCATGTGAAACAACCCAATACCTGGGTAAAATTTTAGACAAAAGTTAACAATAATGTAAATATATAAAATACATAGGTTTTACAGTACCAGTCAAAAGTTTAGACTCACTTGTATTTAATTCAGAATCTTCAAGTTTAAAACAATAATTGTAACTCAAGAGGTAACATTTAAAAAATTATATGATTGTTTAAAATACAATCTATATAAATAAAGATGATATTCTGTTTTTTTTTTTGTTTTTTTTTGTTCTTTATAGAAATCCATAACGTTTGTTCTAAATTCTCCAAATTTTGCTTAGTGGTTCTTTCTTACCAGGTGCAAGCACCTGTCCATATTAAAATTCCATCACTTCAGCTAATCTCTGGGTATATTCTTTATTGTTATAAAAATCGTTAAGATCTCGCTTTACATTAGATTTTTACGAAACCAACCGTTGGAGTCGAAAAAAATCTCATTTCTGTCCTAAAGAACTTTTCTTAACCCACGGCTTTTCTCATTGTTTTCCAAGTTCCCTGGGTGAAACCGGGATATACAGCTAGTTATAAATGAATTTAAAATAAAATTATAGATTTTATGTTTTTCAATAAATAAAATGTTGTTATTTATTTATTTTGCAAAATCTAAGGGTGAGTCTAAACTTTTGACTGGTACTGTATGACTGTATGACAAATGATAAAAGTACATATATATATCTGTATATACAGAGTATTTACTAGTCATTTTTATAATATGCTTAAAAGATAATATAAGCCGGGCTAACATTCGTACATATGAGAAAGTGACCTTCTAGTGATAAGTTTATTTGTGGTGTAATTTGTGTATACCATACATAAATATAAAATGAGCTTTATACCGGACTGGTTAATTTAGTTTATTCCTCTTCCATTAAATATGATTCCAAACTGATTAAAATTGCAGATACTTTGCCTTTTAGGGCTTTTGGGTCATGTATTAATGTTGTATTAGCTTAACTGATTTTTTTGTAATATTTTATAAATTATTGTGATCCAATTTTTTTTTCGGTTGCAGAATATTCTGTTGTTTTAATTATATAAGGTATTTTTTCCAATTCATCTGTTGTCATATATTTTTTAATATTTTCAATATAGTTTTGATTTGTGAGGGTAGAATGAACGGCATAAAATTCCAACCTAACGATCCATTTCGGCGTGTTCCGATTCAATGAAATTTCTTTTTTTTTTTTTTTTTTTTAATATGAGTTCCTATCGTGTTACTAGATACCTGAGTCCCCAAATTGGCACAGTGCAAAATAATACTATGACGTCATTTACTCTCTATCTTCCATCCATATAAGGAATTTTAGCATTTTAAAACGATCTATCGACACATCCGACTGCGATTCTAATTTTATTGAGTAAAACTTTACTCCCAAGTGTATGCTCTAATGCATGATTTCTAAATATTGTCGGTATCGTCATAAAAATTAATGTTTTTTTTTTTTTTTGTAATGTTTATTTCTGTACAGTTTTCTTTGCAGAAAGAACTGTTTGTAGCTCCCTTGAGCATCCGTAAACTGGCACCGAATATCACTACGTCATCAGCGTTCAGTTATGATTGATCGGAATGAAATGTGCAACATTATCTCTAAAGCAAATCGTCTATATCACTCAGAAATAAACTGGAAAGGTACGAGCTAAGAACCTCCCCCTGAAGAACCCCTAGAGTTACTTTTATACAATCAGATCGCACATTCATGGTAATTTTTACTTTTGTTCATAAGAAGTCTTACTATTTATTTACTATTATTTATTATTACTATTTACTATTATTCTTTATTTTAATTCCCGACTTGGGCAACTAAGGGAAGAAAGAAGAAGAACTATTTTCGGACTTATCCCTTATTGAAAGAATCTGTTTTAATACAGGCAGTAGCTCACGGCATCGAACGCTTGTTTGAAATCGACGAAAATTGCTAACACATATTTCCCTTTTTCAGTTTTAAGTGTACAATGGAATTCAATATAAAAATACTGGGTTGATGCAAAATTAATGCAGGTTTTTAATATTCATTGAAAATAGGCCATATCTTTACTTTAACTATATATATTTAATCAAAATAATTTCCATCTGAATCAATGCACTTTTGCCAACGTTCAACAAGCTTTCTTATTCCACCAGAAAAAAAATCTGAATCCCTGGACTCAATGAAGTCACGAAAAGAATTTTCAATTTCATGGTGGTTTTGAAAAATTTTCTCCCTCAAAAAGTTATCCAGATGCCTGAAAAAGTGGAAGTCTGTAGGAGAGAGGTCAGGTGAATAAGGTGGGTGTGGGAGAACTTCGTAGCCCAACTCGTGCAGTCGTCGTAGCGTTGCAACGCTACGACAACCAACGCGTTGGTTGTGCGACGTGTGGTCTGGCGTTATCATGAAGAAGGATAGGACCCTTCCGATTCATCAATGCTGGGCAAAGAAGTTGTAATTTTTGATTCATGTTGTCAAATTCGTGGCAGTACTTGTCAGCAATTATAGTCTCACCTCGATTGAGAAAGCTGCAGTGGATAACACCAAACTGTGACCATAACTTTTTTGGGGTGCAGGTTGGGCTTCGGGAAAGGTTTTGGTTGTTCATCTTTGCCCAGCCATTGGTTACAACGCCTTCTGTTGTCGTATAAGATCCATTTTTCGTCGCACGTCACAATGCGATCGAGAAATGGATCATTTTTATTGCGAGTCACAAGCATGGAACAGATTGCAAAGCGGCGATTTTTTTGGTGGTCGTTTTATTGGTGTGGCACCCATTTGGCCAACTTTTTTACCTTACCAATTGCTTCCAAGTGACGTACAACTGTGGATTGGTTCACGCCGAGTTCTACCGCTATTTCTCGGGTGGTTTTGGTTGGGTCTTCTTCCACTATTGACCTCAGCTGGTCGTTGTCAAGAGCAAAATGACGGCCCCGACCTTCCTTGTCTTCGAGGTCGAAATCTCCACTGCGAAACTTCTGAAACCAACGCTGCACCGTGCAATCTTTAATAGCCCTTTGACCCCACACTTCGTTGATATTACGAGCCGTTTGCGCAGCGCTGCGCCCTAATTTAAATTCGTAAAAATAAATTTGACGAAAATCGTACTTCGACATTTTCGATTTAAGACCTTTGAAATATTACTGAACAAAACGATTTTACTGATCAAATTCATGGTGAAAGAGAGGGTATTAGATAAGGTTTGTTTTGGTATAATAATGGTCAATGTTAGGATTTGTTTTGTTTACACAATTGGAATTAAGATATCGCAATAGAGGAAATCTGCATTAATTTTGCATCAACCCAATATTATCAATTCATCCGCGTCCCTTTTTGAAGCCCAATCGTGCTTCATATCAGGTTGGTAAGGATTCCCTTTTTTGTGAATTAACACAGAAATATCTTCTCACCACTTGTCGGCAACATGCTCTATATGTATTGAGTATATATTTGTATATTTAAATCTGTATTTTCATAATTTTCCAGACCTTTTACACAATTTAGATGGGACCTTAATGAATAAATAGGATTAGGAAAAAAGATAAACAATGTTTAACATCATAGTTATGGTTTGCTTTAGGGCGGGGATGGTTTGCTTTTCTCTCACTCTCTCTCTCTCTCTCTCTCTCTCTGGATTTTACTGGCCTGAATCTAAGGTCTAAACGTTGACACAATATATGTAATTGCTACTTATAAGAGCAATATTAAATTAATTAATAATAAAAAGTGTAGCATTTATTACATTTGTTGATTTCGTATTGAATGTTTTTAATTACCTGAGAATCTTACATATACAAATGCAAGGGCCTTAAGATTTACCTTATAATTCGTGAAGTAGCCGATGGATTTAATTGAAACGGTGCTGTTTAGCCAAATAGGGGTCACATCTTTTTTCTTAATGTCAATATCTCCAAAGGGAAAAATTTTATGAAGTATATAAAAAAAAAATTCAGTTTTTAAAATTATTTTTGTGCAAAACGATAGTTCTTTCTTCCGAACAAAATGAAAAACAAATCAGGAAAAAAGGAAAATTATTAACCGTAATGGCATTTTTTTTTATTATCGATCACATTTTTTTTTTCTTTTCCTGTTCAGGAAAGGAGTATAAAAATTCATTGGAAATTTTTATAATATTTCCCTATTCCTAAGCAATTCAAAGTTATGCATTATGTGTAATTTTTTTTTTTTTTTATTTATTTTTTTTTTAATCCCGCCTCGAATACATTTATTTATTTCCTTTAAATTTAATAGTAGAGTAATCAATGGAAAATCGTTGCCAGGTTTTGCCAGTAAGAAAATGTCTTCTATTGATTTTTATTAAAGCTGAATTAGATAATATTATGCTAAATTATTAGTTTTAGTGGTGACCAAACATTTTTTCTATTATTATTTTTATTAATCATATATATTATTTCTCGAGGCCTTTTTTTTGTCGGTATGCCATAACTTCCTTAATACTTCATCAAATTTCATGAATGCGGAATCATTTTAAAGCTTTTCTTAACCACTATACTGGAAAAATATTCGATTGCGAGTTATAAGCGTAAAACTGCGGTTTTTGCGAGAAAAATGGTGGTAGAGGTTTCTATGTTAATAGTGTGAATCTTTTCAGGTTTTTAGAGGAGAACATTTTCCGTTGTATTATACATTTTTAATATTATCCCCTTTGTTTGCGAGTTGTGAGCGAAAAAATACAATTCTCAGCGAAAATGGTCGCAGGGTTTTTTCAAATGTGTCATTTTTTTTTCAGTTTGTTGAGACGAATATTTTTGGTTATATAAACTTTTCCGATTTCCGCCGTCATTTGAGAGTTGAAGCAAAAACATGCGATTTCAGTCAATAGAATCAGCGCACCAATATGTGTATTTACATAAGTATGTGGCGTTTTCCAGTATGCGCGCTTTCAGTGACATCTATGACTGTGTAAAACAAACCCACCAACAAACAATCACAGATGACATTATCTTAATTTCAAACATAGATTTCAAAGGGGTCATGTAAACACGTAAATACTCTCTAAGTATGTAAATACCTTAAACTTATGTTTCAGAAAATAAATAATCTACAATTTAAACACATCTATTCTTCACTTCAACCCTTACCTATGCCCATGAAGCATTAAATACGCACTATACGATAGTAAATATACGGTGTGTAGGTACCTTAATTAAGTGGGATTTAATTAGGTTAGAGTAAGAATGCTTCGCACTGGTCAGCTAGTATTATTATAATTTTTTTTTTTTTTTTGAGAAACGAATTTTTTATTCGAGGAAACAAGCGTGATTGATTTGAAAACAATGACTAATACAATACATTTGAACTAAAGTTAATGAAAGGCTGAATGATTACTGAATTGTTAACTAAGTAAGGGTTGGTAAGGGGGGGGGTGGATTTGGGGGGGGGGGGGGGGGGGGTAGGGGGGTTTAGGGGGGTCTGTGCCGTGTAATTGTGCCCAGAAAGTGGCCCCGGTCAGCGCTAGCTATCTTCTAATCCGTCAGCCGCCACCCCACACAAACCAGAACTAACTTATCAACCTTTTATTTACTTCAATGTTGATTAACATCTATCTAAGTGAAATGTCTTATTTGCTATTTAACTCCAACACCACTCTTTATTTAGCCCTTCAAAGTGCAGAATAATATAAGGGAATCGTTCTTCACTATTTTTACAATAAATGATAAAACACAGAAAGGTAGGGTAAACCGGAGTTATTGACACCCTTAAAACTACATTTCTATGATGAATTTAAAAAAAAAACACACTTTTTATGAAAGGATCAAATTGATGCTTTCTATAGCTTCTCTTTTACTATCCATATAAAGACTCGAGAGTTTTTTGGGGGTCAAAAGTTCAATAGTTTTATCAAATGACAATGTTAATTGTAAAAAGTGCAAAAACTAGTTATTATTGAATTTATCCCTATTATTTTATTATTATTATTATGATTTTATTATTGAATCTTCCCTATGGTTACTTTGCTAAACACTTACTTCATAGATGACGTAGAGGACCCTTCATGTATTCATGTATATGAAGAGTCCACGGAAGAAAGGGGGGTTGTCATTTGGAGTGCTTTCCGAGAAAATCGAGTTTTTAGGTTTGGATCTTTAATTACTTACGTATCTTTTATCATTTTTCTTCAATTTTTTTATATGTCCTTTTCCTTTTTGTTTTGCGTGTCAAAATAATAAATTTGCCCGAAACAGACATATCACGCTCTAAAAAAAAATGTTTAAGTAAAAAAAAACAATTTAAACATAACAGAAAGGGGGATAGTCATGGACGCTCCCCCTTTCTTCCCTGTTTTATTGATGAAATGGTGATATTAATACACAACCCATATAACTTCTAACATGACTCTCCCCCATTCTAGGTTTTTCCGCTTGGACATTCCCCCTTTCTTCCGAGTACGTGTTTCTTTCCATCCCTTGTAACCAACCTACTGTCATTTTTTCTGACTATTTCTTTTCACCAACATATTCTACTCATCTAGACGAACAATTATATGTATATAACTAAAATTCGGAAAAAATTGACTCTCCCCCTTTCTTCCGTGGACTCTTCATATCTTGAAATAAAATTTGAACTTGTTTACTAATTTCTTTAAGTTGAAGTTGGGGTTTCAATAACTGTACTGAGTGTCAATAACTGTCTGGTTCACACTACATACATTTTTGTAAAACTTGTTTTAACGTGGCAAGAATAACTTCATTGTTTCGTGACATAATTTTAACGGACCATAAGACAGGTGATTCAAAATTTTAAAATAAAATTTAAATGATTTGTCTCATTCAAAATGTATTGGGGAGAGTGGGGAACAATGAGACGTTTTTTTTTTTTGTTTTTTTTTTAAATTGACAAAAATGATGGCTGGAGTTCTGAAATTTATACAGTACAATGGACCTTTGTTCAGTAGATGTGAAATCTGAAAACGTTACTCACAAAAATATTTATTTTTATAAAACCATAAGAAGGCTTTTGTCTCAGTGTACTCCACCGCAAGGAACACAGGAGACATTACTCGGGGAACAGTGAGACACCATATTAAATCTAAATATTTTATTAAGAGATAATAAAATTTTATTACAAAATATTATAATGATAATTAACATAAAAAACACATGACTTCTTTGAATTAGTCATTGACAAGATTAGTATCACTAGATATAATTATTTTTTTGTTTTTTAATTTAGGGACCAGAACTCGAGCGAGAACTCGAGATCAACATTACCAAATCACTTATTGACTATAAATAAAGTAGAATTTTTATAAAATTATGTGATGTGATAAAAAAATATATATATTATATTTTGATGAAAATAACTACTGTATAACCTTCAGTCTTTGTATCACTCTGGACTCAGAAGGTAAATATCAGGTTTTGTTTTATCTTGCTAACCAGTCACTTATTTAATGATTTATGTATATGCTTACATCATCTATTATTATCAGTTTTGTAAAGTATTCATTTATTGACATCCTCTAGCATAGATAATCATATATTTGTTTACTTTTAGCCCTGATGAAGATCCACAAGTTGAATCGAAACGTTGGCTTTCCAAAATAGAAAAGTTTTAACTGAAAATCCTGATAATCTTTCAACCTATTTTTTTTTTTTTTAACTGTGCCATTTATAGGTTTTTGTCCGCTGACATCGAAAAGTCCTAGAGACCAGATCCTTCTCCTGGCAGGGATTAGAATCAGGAGAAACCGTGCCCAGGCCAGATCCTACAGTATTAAATAGCTATTTTAGCAAGCCATGGTAAATTCGACAACCGGTTTTACTTTATTAACCGTTTGTTGAGTTCTGGTCAAATTATCTTCACCGCCACTCCTGCAATGGCCCATTCAAAATCAACTTATGATCTAATTTTATAATTAATCCTTTGGTAATCCCGATATTGATAATTTAAGAAGTAGGACCATTTTTATATCCAAATTTGAACATCTTAACTCATTCCATTCTCAACTCGTATCGTTAACCCGGAGTTGGTCGCGTTGTGAGCATTTTGCTCACACTTGCCGAAAATCTTGAGTATTTCGCTTATTTCTTTTTCTTTAATTCTGATATTTTTTCTATTAGTCATTTATACATTAACTCACTTTAGGAAGTTGTTTTTGAAAAAAAAAATTGCCGCGCTAAGCCCCATTAAATCGTTTTGTTCGAAAAAACGGGAGCGTGAGCAAAATGCTCACAGCGCAACCATCCGTGTCCCAGAACTGAGCCACCGTGCCGGCCGCTCCGAGACCTGCACGGACTTGCCCATCTCAGCTGTAATGAGCCCATATCTTGTCAGTACAAGTTTGTATTTCTTTGATAAAATATTGTAACTGGTCTGTTTGTTAGTTTAGTTCGGAAAATGAGTGGAACAAGACGTGCTGCGTGGATATTACGGCTTTTGGAGGATCGTCCGGAAGAAAAAAATGACAGGTATTTTCGTCTATTCTCTTTGGTTTTTTTAGTAAAAGCTTAGATTAGTTTTTATATTTTCGAGTAGAATGGGTTACTTCGTTTTTAGATTGTTATTCGTTATTTTTTACGTTATATTCTTCCTATTCCACGGTACCAACTTTATGCGATTTTTTATATTTTTATAATTTTTTTTCAACTAAAAACTTCCTATTTTTCTTATTCTAATTTTGGTTAATGTATGCTACTGCACTTTTCTTACAATAACTACTTCTTTTTTAAATTAAAAATCGTGTTAATAAAGCATTTTATTCTTGTATACTCTCTTCTATTCATTCCCCTCCTATAAATAAATTATAATAGATGCATTAAACTGATGAAAACACCTTAAATAGATTAATAACTTAATGATAAACATATTCTCAATTAAAAGAAACAAAAATATGGCGAAGAATGCTGCTTAAAAATAATAGAATAGCCAAAAACTGAGGTGTGAGCAATTTGCTCACGCGCGACCAACGGTGTCTCACGGAGGGACGCGACCAGCGCACACAGGGGTATTTGGCCCTAAAAGCTGGCCAAAACCCATTTTTTGAAGTTTGAAATTTCTGGTAAATAATGACTCGAAGGTGAAGTAGAGGACTTGTGGGATCATGCAACATGATTCTTATCTCTTCCAGGCCCTTAATCCGGCGGCTATTCTAATTCAAATCTGACCTTATCCTTTAACTCGTCTGTGCTCATAAGTATTGTTCTACAAAATATATTAATTTTCTTTGTTCTTACTGAAGTATCGGCGTTATCATATGATGGATAGTTCGAGGCAAGGTTTGTACTTGTTATTCACATAGTTATAATTTTTTTGTATTCAATACTAGTATCAATATCTTTTTGTTTTTTTGGTAGATATATTTTAGAGCTATAAATTAAATTTGAAGGTTAAAAAGTTATACTTCTGGGCATTTCTGGGCAACGAAATATTTTTTATGATAATGTATAATTATCGTTGATTATGTTTCTTGAAAAAAATTCTGCGAATATCTGCGATTCGGAGACTTATAATTTTTTATTACTAAAATGTCAATTTCATTAAATAATAAAAAAAATTCAATTTTGTTATATTTTCATTTATTTATATTTTAGGATCTTCTGGAATAATAATAATAACTAGAAGGGAATTATTTGACATATTTTTAAAGTCGAAAGCATTAGCTTTAAAAAAAAAAACAAGGAATTTTAGTAGTCTTTTCTCATTGGGAAATATTGCCTAGCTAATAGCCTAGAGCAGGTGAAACAGCTAAAACATAAATGATTAATTTTGAGGCATGATTTCTAAGTAAGATGGAATGCTTCTTTAAGGAAAAGAAATGTTTTTGAAACAGCAACAAGAAATGGCTAAGTGGGACGATATCAATTAAAAGCTCAAGATCTGGTGGACGCTCTGAAAAATCATTTGTTACTTTAAAATTTACAACGGATTTATCAATGGTATGCTATGACACCATCTGTTCACAAAATTTTAAGAGATGGTTTTGAAGTGATAAAAAGCCCTCTACTTCATATTGGTCTTTTATCTGAGGAAGCAGCAGAAACTCGAAATAACCATTTCCGGGTTTATAGAGAAAATAAGACCAGAAAATTTTACCGGATAGAGTGCAATCTGGATGTAATTAATAGATTAATATTGACATCAGATCCAGTTATCACAGGTATGAGAAGTTCAAGAAAAAAGGTATCAGGTTTTGTAAGGAAACTTTAGAAATGTTGTCTCCCCCAACCAACTTAACCGATAGTGGTGATTCCGAAACTTCATTAAGTGACGAGGAAAGTGAATAATGAATAATTAAATTTAATACGCATTTTTAAGAAAGGTTGGTGCGTTTCTTCCTGGGATATAAGTTGTGTTTCGAAGAGGTATTAAACAACTCTTAATGAATTAGGAAAACACATTGTTTTTCTTTATCACCATAACTTTTTATATTCACCTATTTTACACTATTTTCATTTTTTTAAAATAATAGTAATAGATAAATGATAATAAATCTTTAATTAGTTACAAGCATATTTCATGGGTGCAATGCATAAAGAGAAAATAATATGAACATAAATTGTAAACCCATGGATGCCTATTTCACAGTCAGTGGATTTATGTAAAAATTAATTTTATGAAAATTTTCTCCTTAGAGTATTTTTTTTAACTGCTAAAAAAGCATTTTTAATGTCTATTACAAATATAGAAGCCATTTTGAGGACTTTTGAATTAATAAAATGGAAGGAAATAGTTTTGGCCAGCTTTTCGGGTCAAATACCCCTGTGTGCAGCGCCGGGTTAAAGAGGGTATTTATCCTACACATTACATATTGGGGTAAGAGTATATCATTATAGAATAGTTGTATTCTTATTTATTTCAATTGAGTAACTAAAAACCCAACTTGACGTCAAACAGGGGGGTGTTGGAGGGTTCAGGTACATCCAAAAAGTTAGTGGAGGAACCTTAATAAAAATGCAGGGGTTGGAAAGTTCACTTAATACATATAATTTTCGGGCCAATCGTTCGAGTTGTTTGCCTCAATTTTCGCGATTAACAAAAAAAGTAGGATTAACCAAAAGCATGAGAGTGTGAAAATGTTTTTAGTCTATCAATATAGAATATAAAAGGCATTAAAATTTAGTCATCTAAATCTGAGGTGGGTGTGGATTCCTAGCGCTCATCCCAACTTGACCTTACTCTTCTGTCATCGCATCCCAACCTCCAATTATAAGCCTCGAGCTTCGAAAATCCTCCTCAGGTGAAACTGGACAGTTTAATTCTCACATTTATGACGGCCCTTTCAATATCATATCAATTCATGTGAGCAGCATTTTCTTATATATTATGACAGAAGATTATTTAAAATGGTCTAGAAAATAACAAAAGCAATAAAGAAGAAACAAATAGAAAATGAAAAAAAAAAAAAAAAAAAACCAATCATAAAAAAATAAACAAAAACTTATCACACAGTTTTTTAATGAAAATGTAATGACCATTAAAAATAATAATCATGATCAAGAATCAATGAATCAAAGTAAAATAGGGAGTGAAAGCAATGGGAATAATACAAACTATATAAATTAAGATGAAATTCTGTTTGTTTGTTCTTTATAGAAATCCATACAGTGTGCCCTAAATTCTCCAAATTTCGCTCAGTGGTTCTTTGATATCAGGTGCAAACACCTGTTCATATTAAAATTGCATAAATTCAGCCAATCTCTGGGTATATCTTTATTGTTTTAAAAATCGTTTTGATCTCTCTTTACATTGGTTTTTACCAAATCGACCGTTCGAGACAATAGAAGTCTCACTTTATAGATTTTATATGTTTAAAAAATGAAATTCTCCGGGTTAAACCGGTATATACAGCTAGTTTTGAATAAAAAGAATAGTGGATATCAAGATAAGCAATTTTATAGAATGGCATTCATCCCGGGATAGACGGATAATATAAAAAAGACTCTAAAAGAATATGACCAAGAAAACATAAAATTGGGATTATATAATAGTAACAAAATTAATAAATATTTAAGTAATATGAAAGATAGGATAGATAATTATGAAAAACAAAACGTTATACACAAAATTGATTGCATGGATTGTGAACAAATATATATTGCAGAGACATAAAAAAAAACTAAAGACGAGGTTAAAGCAACACGTATCAAACTGTAAAAACATAAAAAACATCAACACATCATAACTCGCATTCCATAGTTTTAAATCGCAACATAGATTTAATTTTGATAAAACCAAGATATTAGATAAAGAAAGTAATCCAAAAAATAGTGAATTACTGGAGGCTATACATTTAACAGAAAACAATAAATTCACAGTCAATTATAAAACGGATACGAAAAACTTAAACACCCATTATATAAACATATTAAATAAAATAAAAAGAATTTAATCAACAATAGTGAAATAATAATTTTAAAAAAAACATAATTATCTCTATCAGCTGGGGGACAAGTGATTTAGTGTTAACAGGGTGAAAATATATAGAGGGCATAGTCCATCAGCCTTTAGTCTATTGGAAATGGACAAGTATGAACTGACATATAGAAAATGTATACCAGTGTGTTTTAGCATATGACATTGATATAGTAGTGTAAAATTTATTAGAAGACTATCAATCATACGATTGAAAAATTATTTATGTAAGTTATATTTAATTTATTTAATTTAATTTATTAAACTAGTAATTGGATCATTAAATATTAATAGATATAAGTTAATGTACAGGTTTTAAGAATGGGGACACAGCCCCGAAACGTTAACAAGTTTTGATGTAAGAAAATAAATAGTTGTTGTGGCAAAAATGAAGATTATTTATTGCTAATTAATCATTACTTATAATAAAAATCTTCCTACTAAATTTAGAAGAAAAATTAAAATAAAAGATGATTTTATTGTATTAACTTGAGTTGATGAGCGTGGGTTGAAGCATACTCCAGGACAACATTAAATTTCCATTTATTAATTCATCGACAACTTTTCCGCCACCCGGCCATTATCAAGTCTAATAACTTATTAAAATATTATAATACGCATAAATAAATTACAGCCATTTTTGATATTACAAAAAATATTAAAATTTATAAACTAATACATATTAATAATATCACATAGAAGTTAAATAATTGTTTTATCTATATAAATTTAAAAATACCTCAATCTGACTTGTGTATTTATATTGTAACTTCATTGTATTCGTCAATGGTACGAATGAAATTTCTTTCATTTAAATTAAACAAATCTTATAACCATTTGATGTTATAGTGAAAATAAATTTAAGCTATAATAAAGGTCTTAATGTCCAAACATCAAGTTACCGCTCAATTTTTTTTTTTTAAACCCTTAGAATCAACAATTTATATTTATTAGTAATAACGCATCCAAAAATTTAAGATAATTTTGAGTTTGACAGTAGGAAAAGGTAAGAAAAAACCTACAAAAAATAAAGTCAAGTCCACAGTTTGGCAGTTGTTCTATGTCAATGGACTCGACAGCACTGATGAATACTTGAATCTCGGGTCGAAACTTGAGAACAAAACATGTTATTGCACATAAAATTTTTTTGTTTTTTTTTACTTAATTTTCTCTTTATTTTTAGTTCTTTTATTTTATGTTCTTCTTCTTTATTATTTTTTATCAATCATTTGTATATTATATATTATTAGGAATAAAGGGTAATTTAATTTGCTGTGTTATTATTATAAAGTCATAACCGATATTTGTATTGGTTAGCATTATGATTATGTTATATTACACATATTATATTATGATGTAAGTAATGAATGTATGACCACCTGTCATTGGGCGTATGCCCGTTGTTGGGCAATGTAAATAAATAAATATATAAATAAATAAATAAAGTGTTTTATTTGACCGAACCCCCAACCATTTCTATAACGTAGAAATTCTTTAATTTCAGAATAGTTAAAATTACATAATATTCAGGTATATTAAACAGCGACTCAAGTTACCTAAATCTAACGGACCTATCGAGAGATTCCATAGTGCATCCATAGAACACTTACTCATAAGAGAAGAGATAAAAAATTATTAAATTGAGAAAAAAACAAAAAAAAACAGCGTCATCATTCTCAGAAACAACGAGTTACATTACTTAAAATAGCATTCCATTTCATAGCCTGACGCAAGTTAGCCAAAGCATAATTAAGTTTCATTTTAATTTACTTTCATTCTTTTTACATTAGTTGGAATAGAATATAGCTCGTCCATCAGACGAAAAGGCTAGACAAAGCTATAATATAATAAAACCTAATGCTTTAATTATTTTAGTAATTAAAGCATTAATAATAGTTTAATCTTCATAAGATATCATAACGATCATTTAAAGTATACAGGTTAAGTGTAACTACAGCGTTCAGCGAAAATGAGCCTGCGATTTCACTTAAAAATATAATCACTATAAGTAAATGATAAATATAAAATACAATAATTGTAAATAAGGAACAGCTGTTATTTAAAAAATGTAGGGGTGATTCTCAAACTACGGGAAATTTTCACATTTTATTTTAGAACTTTTTTGGTGTGGTTAAAAAAAAAAAAAAAATGTACTTGTATTTGGACCCATCCACAGCAAATATAGAATCATATCAGTTCATGATCATTGCTTGAAATTCAGATAATTCGATCTGTAATTTCAATGACTCGGCAACGAATCAGTTACGTAGGTCAATGACTAATTGCAAAAGTGCCTTAATTGCATTTATTGTTTAGTTTATTCCACATTTAATGCAGTATCGGATGATACCATAAGAATTGTCATAATAATTTTTCATTACGGAAAAAAAATTCTGAAAAATAAAATCATATTTACATATTTTAAAAGGCATCGAAAAATAATTTAAGCAATTTACCTAATCAATATATGGGTGATTCTCAGATTATGGGCAATTTTCATAAAAACATTTACGGCAAAATTTATGTCATTACCGAGCTAATTTTCGGGAGTTGGAATGACAGGAGTTTTCATCTTGGTAATGACATTTCCACGTATTTTATTCGGCCAAAACCGCTGTGTAACTAATTGAGATTATTTCATTTGCCAACTGACTTAGAAAAACGATAGTCAAACAAATACGACTTAAAGAATGAATAACATGAAAAGAAAGCGTGTTAATAGGTACATGCCGTGGTAATGACAATAATAAAAGTACGTGACTTTTTTTACGAGGCACATGCGCGGAGGCCAGCTCCCAACGGAAGTCGGTTAATCCAAAGGTGGTTTTCCATGGTGATCACTATACTCAAAAAAATTCCCCACTGTTCCTCCTTTTTCAAGGCTTTATCTCTGCCGTTTTGTTTTGTGAGTGGTAATGACGTCAAAGTGAAGGGACAAAGTTTCGAAACTACTTAAACTTACTTACAGTTAACTAAAATTAACAAAAAATATAATTCAGAATGCTCCAGTTATTCTTTATGAGTGGAAATAAATTTCACTATAATTAAACGTAGGTTTCAAAAGAAAAAAAATACATATTTACTTCAAAATCAAGAGTGGGACACTGTGTGGTAACGACATTTCAGTAGGTTAAGTAATTATAAAATCATATTACTCATTAATATTTTCATTTTTAATATTTTATTATGAAGAAATATACCTTCACCGTATAGCAATGGGGAAAAAAAATCAGGTTAGGCTTAACCATTCAAGTAAAAGTTGTAATGGACTAAAATTTGCCCCTAAAATGAGAATCGCCTATAAATAAAACCGTAGAGCTAAGCAAATATAAACACTTTTGAGAAAGTAGGGATTAGGCCGAAATATATAAATTATGATATGTAGTAGAAATGTTAGTAGAAAGTTTGAAAGAATGATACCCGCCCACACACACACACACACACACAAATTCATAATGAACAATTACAAAATAGCAACTACTGCTGTTATATAAAAATTATTTGTAAAACTTATGGGCTTCGGCAATGTCAGCTCATTTTATTCTCATGATGCCGATTACACCCAATTATTAAAAAAATATATATTTCAATAAATAACATAATGTTATTTAATATTTTTTTTAAATAAATGACAGAAGGATGAAACCAAGACGATCTTAATTGGTCCCTTTTGTGACCTTTTTTTTAGTGAAATAATTATTCTTTCCAATAAATCATACATTAAAAGTCAAAAAGTTTTTTGCGTATATTGAAACTTAACTTTTAGTAAGTAAATTACACCATTCTTAGTTTCTTATTAACAAAAGGCATAAAAAGTGTAAATTTAAATAAGGTCTGTTTAAAAGTATTATAAATACTGCATTTGCATGATAATTAGGCATCCCTGAAACGATAATAAGGTCACTTTGTCTCATTGACGCCGCGCTACCTAAATCGACCTACCTTTCCCGGGTTAATCAGTTTATTACGTCCATATAGTCATGCAAGACAGTGGATGAGTATGCTTTTAAAGGGATTTCAATGAGGTACCCTAACGCATTTAGGAACGAATATTTTTTCGGCTTGTTTGTTTGAACACCGCGGCGTGAGTTTATATTGCTTTTCGAGAGCGCTTCTTTGTTTATCTAAAACAAACCGAGCACAGTCAACGTTAGCATCCTTCTTGCTAACGTCCGTGTATATGTTTTTGATGTCATACTCAATTGAGTTCCATATATATACATGTGTGTGAAAGTAAATATATGTATAATGCAGGATGAGGCCATTTATTAGATAGCTATTGATAATTCTGTATATAAATGTTTTTTAATTCTTATATACCTGAGTATTTTACTTAAGTAAAATTGTTATACACAACCAAACGACATAACATGGGTATGTAAACTGACTGAATTCAGGCTATTTTACGTGTTTGATAGTTAAATCGCTAAAAATGTTTTAAATTTATTAAAACGTTACAGTAATTAACCGAGTATCTAGGCAATACCAGTTTACCAATAGAAAAAAATATTAAATATTTGTATAAAATAAATTAATAATGCTTCTAATAAATAACATAAATTGGCTAAAAGCTATATGTAGGATAGAGCGGGGTTGGTTGGCCATCGGATTATAGTTTCCGTCACACCTGTTGTGAAGGCCCCACCATTGTACCATGTCATCCACTCGAACTCGGGAGTCTTGCCCTGAGTTTTCAATCCGATGCTAACAGTGCAGAGAAGAGTGTGCTTCATTGATTAATTTTACAACATTTAAGTAAATTTTTATATTTTCAGTAACTTTGGTTTAAAGGCATGGTAAAACATTTGACTCCGATTCTGTTCACATAGCCCCAACTCCTTTGTAAAACCTAACCTTTCGATTAACCAGTTTCTTGTTCGATTGTTCTCCCCTGTTCTGGAAGCCATCTTTCATATGATCTCTCCTATGGGGTTAGTTGGCTCTCTTCAACTGGAGTTTGTTGGCGCAGTAGCAATTCATAAAAGCAAGGTAAACATAAACAAAGGTGAAACTACCAATTGTCTTTAGTTCCAGCAAGGAGGATGAGAGCAATTTTTCTTATGCAGAAAGTGACGACAGTCTAAACTTCTATCTTCTTCTATTGTCATTCTATTTTCCCTTGTAAGCTGTTTAAAACCAATTAAAAATTATTATACCATTATAGTGGAGCTTTTAATAACAATAATCTATGTCAGGCTTGAATGAGATGGCTAAACAACTCCACCTTCTAGGCCAACCTGTCCCACCTTGGGGGTTAATTGGCATACTCTGGATTGACGAATTCTTCAATTTTCTATTATCTTAGTATTAAATATTATGTGGTGAAAAAAAATACTTGAAGTACTCTAATACTTGGAGTTTACAGTGGTATCAGCCCTATTGGGATTATATTAACAGGAACGACTCAACAATCAAAAAAGTGAAAACTGTTGCCAACCAACCCCACTCTCCCGTACTGGAAAAGGGCGTGTTATAGCACCGTAATATGGTACCACAATATTCAAGGTACCTAAATACAATACAAATGCTACATGTCTTTTTTGGCGTAGACACACTATAACTGATACTAAAACGATGAAAAAAAAATCGATTCGATGATAGACATACTGAATAGCATTCACCATTAAGAGAGAAGTTTAAAAGTTTTATTACCAGTCGTTCCTAATAAATGTGCAGGTAGGAAGCAATTTGCTAAAAGAGAAAATAGTCACACCTGGTATCCATATAAACACTCCACTTCGAAAAATCCGGTAGTTTTAAATTTATTATGTATAGATATATGAATAAAATGCGCATAAAACTGTTTTCATATTTTTAGCATTATAAACTTTCGGGTACAACACTAGGCCACCAATTTTTTTTTTCTGTTGATTGCTAGATAAAGTACTGTTTTTGTTGTTTCCCCAACAATGAAACATAATCCTCACTGGCTCGTCCTGCATTATCTGTTAACCCTTATTAAAGAGGAAAAAAATAATAAACGAAAAAAAAGGCTCTCTAATTTCCAGTATATATTTAAATTCCTAATTAATTTAATTTAATTAAATTCCTATTTAATATAATTAAATTAATTAACAGATACCTGCTTTACCTGTTAACCGTCATTAGAGAAGAAAAGAAAAGAAATAAATGGAAAAAATGGCTCTCTAATTTCCATTATCTATTTAAATTCCTATTTAATTTGATTTAATTAATTAAGTTATTAAAAAAATATTAACTCTCTTCTTGTGATATTATTCTTTTATAGGATACCTTTGACCATCCGTAAATATTACCCCTAGCCAATATATGCAGGAGTTATCAATAATTACCTACTCTTTCGATTGTTATTTTCTTCTTTTTTATGTTTTTTTTCGAGTTGAGTCTATAGAATTTTATTTTTAGAATTTCAGACACAATATCCTTTTCACAATGAACATTCCAAATATCATATGCGCTACTGGAGGAATTCCCTCGTCAACTTTGTCAGATTCTGACGTAGTTGCGGAATCGTGTTCGCTAGGAATTTCAACATCTTGTGCTTCCGAAACTTCTGAATCATATTCAGTTTCTTGGGGCTCAGGTAAATCATATTGTGAAAAAAAGTTGAGTTTTTTTTTTTTTTTTAATCTTTGAATTCAGGATTAGCAGTGGAAAAAACAAATTCTGATGGTTTTTCACACCTGCCACGGCTTTTGATGTAAATGGCTTGGGATCCAGAGGGGGAGGGGCTAAGGCAAAGCATACACAAAAAAATCTTAAAATTTGGACATGAATAAAAAATAAAGAATCACTAACTTGTTTGAACTTGTTTGGCGGGATGACCGAGGGGGCTGACGCGTTAGGATCCACGCGAGATATAAAAATGTGCCACTAAAAAATAATTCTCCCTCTACTCCCACGTGACGTTTCATGATTCTTAATAGACTTAACAAAACCTGAGATGCGTAGTAAAGTTGAGTTAAAATTTCCGCAACTCTAGGTATATTTTGGTAGGAGCTAATAATCAAATCCTTCGAAAATCGGCACATTCCTGTAACATTTTTCGATAATTCGCAGACAAATTTTTTTGCAATGATGTTACAATGTCCTTTTTCAGCGAAACAGAAGAAATTAAGACTTTGCTTTGTTATTGATCACACACCCCTTCTTGGATAGGTTTGCCGATCTCTTGGCACCTAAGGTAGATACTATCACCTAAGTAATCTATATCTTGCCACATGACCTCGGCAGTTTAATCTCCAATAAAACAGCAAGCCTTGTTAGCAAAGTAAGGTTACTTAACTTATAGGAGGAAACTAAGCCATTAATCAATGGTCCAATCAACTTAATTGCAGAGAACCCATCCTTTTCGGGGATATACAATCCTAAATTGAAAGAAAGCGCGATTCCAATATTGGTGGGCACTGTATATTGATTCGCAATCAATTTTTATATATCATACAATATATTCATTAAATTTCCTAAACTTACTAAGTTACCTAAATACTAAAAAGAAATTATTGTTCAAAGCCAATATTATTTTTCTTTGTCCTCAAAAGTTGTTGATTATTGTTAAAATTTAAAAAAAAAATAGGATGAAAAAAATTGCAGAAATTAAAATAAAAGTTTAAGAGTGCGCCTCACAGTGGGGCAAAACGGCAAAAAAGTGGAAAAAATATGGAGTTTTGAGAACGGATTGTCCTATCAAGGTGGAAATTATTTTATTCGATTAAGGATGGAAAATTACACTAGTATTGCAAGTAATTACATTAACTAAAATTATATTATTTACGTATGTATAATTACAAAGGAAACTTAAGAACAGATATTTTAAATAATCGAAAAAAAATAATTTAACTTAATTTTAACTTAATTTAGCTTATTTTACTTTGAATTAACTCAATATTAATTTCCTTTAAGGTAGCATTTTTTTTTTTTTTTAATTAAGCTAATGTCTTTTAACTTTTTATGGGAAAATATTGAGAGTCATGTCTTTTATCGCCTTTCTCATCACCTTATATTTAGACAGTTTTGACTAGATAAAAACAGCTAGAGCAGAATCATTGCCGAAAATTGAACTTCAACTATTTTTCTCTGGGAGGAAACTAAAGCCGCCTGATTACTTATTACTCGATACTCAATTTCATTGAGTATTACACTAATCACATTATATTTTAAATTTAAATCATGATTATGTAGGTATGTGGGGATGTGATTTAATGCTTTTTGAATAAATTTGAGACAGTAAACTCTACGGTATTTTCCATCTCGGGAAATTTTTTGGGCACCGCGAAGATTTTCACATAATTGACAATAACAACCCAACAGGCAAAAATAGGCCTATTGGGTAGTTATTGTCTGATAATGAAATCAGAGGAATATATTCTCTGATACATCCCGGTCCTAGATCAATCCCTGCCATCTTAAGCCAGGATAATGCTTTATCTATAATTATGCTTCAAATTAGTTATTTTGTGCGAAAGATTTATGCATATTTAATCGATCATATTGGATGGAAACTTTTATAATGTGAAACGTCTATATACGCATATAAAAGGCTGTAAAACAACTATCACTCAAATGTGCTGTAACGAGCTCAAAATATTTTTATACAAAAAAAAAAAAAAATGACAATATTACAACCACGACAAAATTTATAATTTCAGCTTAAATCTCCGTTGGGCGCGTCAAGAATATTCTGCTGTCGGGCGCGTGTATCTCCGAGATCTTCTCAACCATAATCATCATAAAACATTATTCAATTATATTTAAACTTAAACGTTAAATTCGAATCCTTAAGAATAAAAGCGTCAGCTTAAAAAAAAAAATATTTAAAAAATTGAAGAGTAAAATGGAAAGAAAAAAAATTATGGTAGGTAAAACAAATATCCTTGTACGAAATAGGATTTTATTATTACAAACAATGGAAAATATTAATGTATCACAGTTTATCCATACAATTTTTTTAAAAACATACAAATGAATTTTCGGAATATAAAAAGATTATATGTAAATAACATGTCTTCTACAAATAAAAAGTAAAAAAATTATAGAAATATTTTATATGAATAATTTCCAATCTGGAAAAAATTGTCCAAATACAATAAAATGCAATTTAAAAATAAATAGGCTTCAATAATTACAAGGAAACTCCCTTTTATGTAAATTATTATAAACATTTTGTCCGTTTATTATTTTTTATCATAATTCTCGCCTACTTTTTGATGATTCGGAACCCCATCCCTTTCCGTGACTGAACGGCAATCCCTTTCTTCGAAGTCAATACTAGCGTCAGTATCTGGTTCATCGTCGTTGTTCTCGTCAATTTAATGATCACTAACATCATTCATTAACAATTTATGAATAGCATTTACATCTTCCTTTTTATCCAAATCGAAAATAGTCTTGTGTTCCATTCCGAAAAGTAGAAAAATACGACACCGGGCGCGGTTATCTCTCAGATAATAGGATTTACAGTAATTCAGATATGACATAAAATAAGAAAAATATATATGTATATTTTAATTGTTACATAGAGAAACTAAATCAATAAATAAAAAAAAAAGAATATGGAATTGAAAAATCTTATGTGAACGGTTGTATTAAGCAAATTAAAAATAATGGCAAGTAAATTTCAGAACACTATCCAATGCAATTTCACAACTGAACTTAACAGAAAGACCTGTGGAACACATAAATAAGAGCACAAGACCACCAACCTCAAGAAAGCAGTTAGGTGAATATTTTTCTTTAAAAAGTGTATCTCATAGATAACGTCCCCGACGGAGGGTTAAAAGAAATTTTTGATAAGTAAGGAACAAATTGTTGTTTATTTGTTGACTATTCAGGAATGTAAAACAATAAAAATTAACTCCAGATAAGAACACTGGAGTTCGGGTTTTTTTTCCTCGTTTGCCCCACTGTGCGGCGCACAGTGGTTGAAAATCGACTATTTTCGGAAAAAAACCTTGTCAAACCCGATCTGTGAGCCCCCAAAAAATAAAGTTGATTATATCATAACCACGATTGAATTTCCTATAAAATGTATAGGTTCGAGCCCCGCTTAACCGGCTATTCGGATTAACCGGCAGTGTAAGGAAAACAGAAAAAAAATTATACATCAATTTTCGACTCGAAATCGGCTAGTTTAAACACTTTTGCTGTTTTATGCTAGTAATATCATTGATAGTACTTGCAATATAATTTTATTTCATGAAAACACACAAGTTAGGTAAAAAAAAAAATCATACATAGGAACTATCAATTATTTTTGTCGTTATGTTTTAATTCTTAACTTTTAAATGTATATCATATTAAAATATAAGATTGGGATCATCCGACTTTAATATAATTTTGATAGGAGATGGTGGGATTGACTGTTCAATGTAGGTTTAATAACTGCAACTCTATCTGTGAAAATTTAGTTCCCTTATTCCCGCTAAATAATAGCTGAACCTTTTTTTTTAATACCAATCTTCTAAAAACAAATGGATGCTTAAAAATTAAAAGTGCGGAAGCCTTTAAGTTATCGGAGGTCATGTTAATAAACTTATTATTAATAATTTCCAAATTCATTCTAAAATCACGGTAGGTGAAAAAGTTGATTTATTATCGACCTAACGATTCAGACTGACTTTATAAATGATGCTACAGACCTGGTAAGTAAGGCATGATGTTTTACTAAACGATTAGTAATATCCTAATTCGAAGCACAAGCTCCATAGCGAAAAAACTGCACGAAATAGCTTTGGTATTTCAATAAAAAAAAAATCCCACATGTACAGACGCAGGTGGACGCAGCTAGAATATGTTTTAATATTTCCTTAAATGTATCTTCTTCATAAAAAAATGGATTATAAAACTGCGCTCGGCTGCGCTTGAAAAATATGGATTACCAAAAAAATTTTTTGTCTTAATTTTATTGCATTTATTCGGGATTTTATTTCTGGGTTAAAACATAGACCGAATAGCATCATTTTTATGCTAGTGTAATATGTGAGATCGCTTTTCATGATTAAGAAGGAAAATCGCTCTAAGAAACAAAAATGCGAGTTGTAAAAATTATTATAGTGCTATAAATTTTCCATTGAAAAATAAACCTTTTCAATGATCGATTTTCAAAGGGTCCTAACAAGTTTAAAAATCAGAATATATCCGAATGAATTGGTGGAATGTGTCAGGTAACTATTCTATTAATTAATATTGAAAAGAAAAAGAATATTCCAATACCTTCAAAAAATGGGTTTTTTCCGCCTTTCAACCACTGTGGGGCGGTAGGAGGATGGAGCTGTGTGGGGAGCGAGTTGTAGTGTCGGCATCGAACCTTCGGGTTCGTTGAGCCTTATTATTTAATATTAAAAACTAAGTTAACCGTTCTTTTTAGTATATAATGTAATAGTATATAAGATTACTTAGTACATAAGATTACTAAGGGGAGTATATTCGACCTAAATAAAACAAGATGATTTCCGTACAGCTAAGAGAAACTTTATTGCACGAGTAGGGATGCGGAAAAGGCGTGAGAGAGAGGCTGGCTGTCGAACTGATAGAACTGAATAAAAAGATTTTACATTTCATTTCCGGTTATAAAGCGACTCCCTCGGTATTGTCCTCCGGATAAAACGACCTAATCAGGCTTATTCCAAAAATGGGCAATCTGAATAAGTCGGCCAAGACGTAAACAGTTGGCCAACTCCTAAACCCTTCCTAATCCGGGATCTACATTTTAATAAAAGTTACCCCTGGCACCTTCTCATAGCAATACTCCCCCCCCCCCCTCCTACCCCTCCCACTCCCCGCTACTCGATTTGTCGGAACAGTTCTTTCTTGTTTCCACCGGTATAAAAAATCCATTTCTTCAATCACTGCTCCAGAAACGTTTCAACTGATAATTTATTTAACAGGCCATGTGGAATTATTTCATAATATCATCTTTTGATATTATCTTATATTTTTTTTTTTCAATTATTATTTTCATTTTTGTTTATTATCGATTTCTACTCACATAGGGTAACCGTACCAATAGTTGACAGTTTAAGGGAAAAAAAAACCATATTATTGACACTGTTTACCAATATATTGTGTTAGGATAATCTTTGTTACGAATTTAGTTAGGCCAATCCCTCAAGAAAACTAGGAATACAATATCCTATGGTTTACATTTACAGTTTTATAAAAAATGATTTCTTAGAAACTTTTAAAATGAACCACTAGTTGACTCATCAAAATGTAAATGTTTGGAAAGTTGACACATGCATTCATTTTTGATTTTCTATCATTTTTAATAGGTAATCAGGACTACAATAAAAGTAAATGTTTTTTTTATTTATCTATATAAATAAAGTTGAAATTCTGTTTGTTTGTTTGTTTATTTGTTCTTTATAGAAATCCATACCGTTTGTCCTAAATTCTCCAAATTTCGCTCAGTCGTGCTTTGATACCAGGTGCGAACACCTGTCCATATTAAAATTGCATAACTTCAGCCAATCTCTGTGTATATTCATTATTGTTATAAAATTCGTCATGATCTCGCTTTACAATGGTTTTTTTACGAAATCGACCGTTTGAGTAAAAAAAACGGCCTAAAAAATCATTTTATAGATTTTGAAGAGGCCAACAAGGCCCGGTAAGACCGTCCCTTGGCAGGCGTCGAGTTCTGGGATTTTTAAACCATATGTTTTTTTTTTTAACATTACAATTAGCATACGTATATTTACATGTATGCTGAATTTATTTTTTAAAAATGCCTCCTAAGAAGCGAGCTTCAATAGGAGTAGTGAGCTCAAAAGCTAAAAAACAACGTCAAATATGAGCAGCTGAAACTCTCGAAGAACATCAAAATAGGATTGAACAACAGAGGCTCAGACAGGCAGAATCGCGGGAAACTGAGTCTGCCCAGGAATACGAGGCCCGCCTTGGGCCACAGAGGCTTAGGCAAGCCGATTTGCGAGAAGCTGAAACTGCAGGGCAATTTTCCTGTTTGTTTGTTTGTTCTTTATAGAATTCCATACCGTTTATCCTAAATTCTCCAAATTTCGCTCAGTGGTTCTTTCATACCAGGTGCGAACACCTGTCCATATTAAAATTGCATAACTTCAGCCGATCTTCAGCTGATATTCTTTATCCTAATAAAAATCGTAATGATCTCGCTTTGCAATGTTTTTTTTTTACGAAATCGACCGTTTCATTAGAAAAATTAAATTCCCGGGTGAAACCGGGGCATACAGCTAGTAAACTAATAATTCACAATAGAAACAAAATAAAATTTCCACAATTTAATTATTTTATATACAAAAAGCTTAATTGAGGCAAAAAACAAACAACCATATTTAAACGAAGAATTGATCATCCAGTTAACTAAGTATGATAAATAGATTTTAGTAATGGCCAGATGTTTCATTTTTTTAATGTTGGGTTTGCACAATTTTAGACTCTCGAATAATGAACTTCAATCTTCCAAGAGCCAGAGACTCAGACTTCCCTAAACCATCCCCAGATGGAACACTATTTGCTAATTCTGGCGGTAGTTGACGTCGATGTCAACTATTGAAATCATGGATTAATTTCTGTTCTAATAGATGACACCTACATTTAAACCCTAAAATATTGTATAAATATATTTAAAAAGATATCAAATGATTCTCACGAACTTAATGAATACCATAAAAGTAATTAAAACATAATTGAACTCAAATAAAACAACTAAAAAGCTTATTTAACTTGACTTCCACCTTAATGAAACAGGGTAGCAGAAACGAAGTTTTTAGACCACTACAAAATTCGCCATCATAATCTCACACAAATAAGACTGAGTTTTCATCAAACTAATGTCGATGGCAGCACAACTAACTAGTTTAACTTGGAAAATTACCGCCAAATTTAGAACCAAAATAATCAACCCTGAATCTTATTATTCACACTTTTTGTACAAAATGTCAACTATTGGAGCACTGTCAACTGATGGTACAGTTACCCCGATTGGTTTTATATATTCGACAACTACCTGAACGTCATAAGAAATAAAGTCAAATGAGATTTTAGATATCTTTATCTTAGGACCGTTGTTTGATTTTTCTTTATAGTGAAAATAACTTTTTTAAATAAATCATTACTAATTAATTTTTCATTCCAGAGTCATTCCATTTAAATTCAACGCAGGTGTGAGCCTCGCCATCTCAGATTTTTTTTAAAATTTGGTACATGTGTACTACTTCTATCGACTAGGACAATTGTGTAATATTACTGAGATATGTCCACCCCTTTTTAGAAAAAATCATGATTAACACGTTAGCTGCGAAGCAAATAAACTGGGATTTTCGTTAACTGCGACGAGGGGTCAAATGACCCCATGCTACCACACCGCTAAACTGCGTCAAGGGGCTGATTGACCCCTTGTCCTTGTCCCTTAGACATTAAAATTAACTCTCTGTAAACATTGATGAATGTTTTAAAGTGAAATCCATTTTTTTTACAAATACCTGAGGTACTAGAATTCGTAACAGAAGCAGGGTTGAATTCTGTTGCTTCTGAATATATTTTTTATTACTTATTTTTTCCACAACATCTGTGTTATACTAACGGTAATTTTTTTCTTTCCTTTTACGTTCAATCATAAAATGTTTACTATATGGTTTTAATTTATTTAATTGTCAGCATATATAATTCATGAAAGGAAGAATTCAGATATCAAAAATAAAACCAAACCTACGTTTTGATTATAAATAAATGAACATAGGTGTAGCTTTTGTGTATTTAAAAAAATAAACCTAATTATTACAAATTAAATTATTAAAAAAAAATAACACGTGAAAACTACATTTTATAATGTTTATCATTGAAGCACTGCAAGCAAAGAGACGGTTGTCGGCACAGTCGTCATAGTATGTCCGGACCTTCTTCACCTTTTTTTGGGCTTCTGCACTGCTCATAGCTGTTCTTAGCTTTTCATAACTGCCCGAACATTTCTTCCTTATATGAATCATCACTATCTTCAAAACTTGAACTACTTCCTTCATCTTTGCTTGAAGTTGAATTCCGCTATGAAAGGGCTAAATCGGCAAGTTTCTTACCACGTGAATACGTATCGAAATTATTTACTGAATCGAGACAAATAAATGAGAGCTCAGGTGTCAAAAATACTAAGTTGAATCAGTCGAAGAACAAGAAAGGAAGGTGAATCTGTGATTCACCCTTAGATAAATGTGATTCACGGAAAATTACTGTCGCTTTCACCGCTTTCAAACATTTACGGAAATAGAAAAAATATTTTTTATTTACATATTCATTAATATTTGATATAATATGCTAAAACAATAGTAAGATGAAGTGTAATGAGCATTAAAAGACCAAGGGGTCATTTGACCCCTTGCCACATTAAGGAAAACATTTAAACTATAATGCGACAAGGGGTCAAGTGACCCCTTACATTTTTTTCCGATATATAAGTAGTATTAAGTAGTACATTATAAAAAAAAAATAAAAAATCTGATAAATATTAAAACAGGATGCGTGACAAGCATCGCAGTTAACGACAAACACACGTTTAATGGCTCGCAGTAAAGGAAGCCACCGCAAGGGGTCAAATGACCCCTCGTCGCAGTTAACGTCTTAAGAATAGGTGTAGATGTTTTCCGAAGTAGACTAGGACTATGAGATTGGTGTCGTTTAACAGCGCATTCCATGTGATTTCATATGATATACAACAATGTATAGGTTGGTACTAAAGACATTTTTTTAAAAGCAAGTTAAAAATTATAATTTCAATTTTCTCTAAACGGTCATTTTTTAAAACTTTATATTTTTTTAAACACTTGATCATACTGCCTATACCTATACATTGTTGTATATCGTATAAAACGACATGGAATGCGCTGTTAAACAACACCAATCTTATAGCCCAAGTTAAATTTGGAAAACATCTACAGCTATTTTTAATCATAAAATGCTAAATTTATGGAATTTTATCAATTTATTTAGTAATGGAGAAGTTTCCATCCCACTTTTATATTTGGCTGTATAAATAGATATAATACTACCTATTTTAAAAATATATATATAAAATTCCCTTTTAGAGAAAATTGAAATTATAATTTTAAACTTGGTTTTAAGAAAATTTCTTTAGTACCAACCTATACATGGTCGTATATCATATGAAATGGCATGGAATACGCTGATAAACGACACCAATCTCATAGTCCTAGTCAAATTTTGAAAATATCTACAGCTATTTTTAATCATGATTTTTTCTGTTTCTGGACATATTTTTGAGGGCTTTAAATTATATGCATTCTATATTAATTCAACCATCATTGTGGGTAACCACCTATTTTTTAAATTATTTTAAATAATTTATTTTTTAAGAGAAAAGATTTGGCTCCGCCGTGAATCGAACCCGGGCCCTCCACGTGACATGCGCGGTATACTAACCATTACACCACGGAATCGCTTCCAAACGGTGTCAGTGAAGAGGAAGGATTTGGCACCGTTTGGAAGCGACTCCGTGGTGTAATGGTTAGCATACCGCGCATGTTACGCGGAGGACCCGGGTTCGATTCCCGGCGGAGCCAAATTTTTTCTCTTCAAAAATAAATTATTTAAAATATATGCATTCTAATTTACTAAGTAGGTACTTATAAATAAAATAATATTGGCTAGAAATGAGCCATCCAACAACATTATAGGATTGACAGCATATAAACTCCATAATCCTACTTGGTTATGAAATGGCATGACAAAACGAATTCACTTAACCGCCTCAAGTGACAAAGACTTTAGCACATGCATTTATACTCAGCATTAAAATTAATTACTTAAATTATGAGAAAATAACAATATAATTGTATTATCATTAAATGATATATTTACATCATTAAAATGATTTCTCAATATTTTGAATCAGCTTTGTAAGAGTAACCATAGATAGTTTTACTCAAAGCATGTTTTCATTGAAAACACATAATAAACCTTTGCAATGAAAATTTGAAATGAAGATACACCTTTAGGAACTGTTGTGATAAAATTAAGGTATCAGGTACTAGAAATTAGTATTATATTGTTTATAATAATAAGCAATGATAATATGACATAGTAATTTATCGAGTTTCAATCTATTTAATGATGTCACTACAAAATTAATTCTAAAAAAATATGTACTTACTTACAATAATGTTGAAATTATACTTGTCCGACTGATACCAGGCTTAAACGAGTGAAAATAGATTGCATCTAATTTTAAAGTTATCCAATAAACGTTTTAAACTTTAATACGAAACGCAAATTGAAATTACTCTCTTTAGTTCCGATTGGATAGAGTAGGGCTTAAGGAGACCGAGAATACATACGATTCCTCTCTATTCTAATAATTACTACCCAAAGTCCCATTGAAAATCCTCAATACGTAAGTCCTGATAATTTTTTTAATCTAAACATAACCGATTTAATTTTTTATAATTCAAGAATAATCGTTTCTAAGAGAATAATTTAATACTTTCAGATATTAGTCAATAGTTTATCACAACCTGATTAATCGTCAATGTTCGATAGTAATTTATCATTAGTCTTTTTAATTTTTCATTTTAACTATATATACAGTACCTACCAGTCAAAAGTTTAGACTCCCCCTTAGTTTTGTAAAATTACAAAATTAACAACATATTATTTATTTAACAACATAAAAACTATAATTGTATTTTTAATTTATTTATAATTTTGTTGTTTGTTTCTTTAACGTCCCTTTGTGCTATTAAGGCTAATCGGACGATGCTAAAGTGGGAGTCCTAAATAATGCATATCCAGATATAATTAGGATAGGGATCTTTAACGAGTCCCTGACATCTTACAGGATCGGGACCGCCATTTAACGTCCTATCCGAGGGACGACATAGCCATGGATTTTTTACTCCCATTAAAAAATCCTAGTGCCACCCCGGGACGCGAACCCTCGACCTTTAGTATTGTGGGTTACTATGCTAAACACTACACCTCAGGTAACCCCTATTTATAATTTTATTCTGAACTTAATCATATAATGTTTGAAATGTTACCTCTTGAGTCAATGATGGCGGAAGATATCCACCATATTCTAGCCCTTGAGTCAGAATTATTTTATTAAACTTGAAGTGAGTCTAAACTTTTGACTGGTACTGTATATATATATATATATATATATATATATATATATATATATATATATATATATTTTTAGATTAATTATTGATTGGCACCTGTCAGCAAGGTGCTGACAATCAGCAAATGGGATGGCGGCAATAGGAAATAATGATATGCCAGGTATGAGGAGGGAAAGCACCCAGCAGCACCCCCTTCCTGGCTTGATTAAATTATCTTGGCTGTCTAAGAGAGCAGATCTCTCATCCAGCGCCTTTTTAGTCTTCTCGTATCCAATGCTAATGTCAGCCATATTCCTGATTAAACTGTTAGGATGTCCGTTCAAGTTAATAAAAAATCGTTTGTAAGGAGTCACTATGTGCTGGTCCACTGTCGGTAGATGGAGGTCTGTATGTAAAGTTTTGTTAGTCGCGTACCAGAGTGCCTTTGTAATAATCCGTAAAAATTTTGATTGAAACGTTTAAAGTTTTTGTAAGTGAGTCTTTTTAGCTATGCCGAATATCTGTGAGGAGTATGTCCATGTGGGCTTCAGTAAGTATGTGTAGGTATCTAGTTTCTGTTTCAGTTTTAATCTTGAAGATTTAGAAAATAGTGTATTGAGAAGTTTGAGTCTTTTGGTAAGCGTTTTTTTTTTTTCATTTTGACATGCGGGCCCCAAGTCATCCTTCAGTCTAAAATGAGTCCCAGATAGTGTACTGTGTCCGTCTGAGGAATTCGGTTATTCCTGTCAATATAATTTAACTATATTGACTTCACTTATAAGACATTCAGTTCTTGAGACTATATTGTTCAACAGGATATCAAGAAGGGGACCAAATTAGTCTCAACAATCCATTTTTTTATTTATAAGACGTTTCGGCTGTTTTGAGCCATCTTCAGTTCTAAAAACATTTAACAATACAATTAATAAATCAAAAATATTTGTGAATAGATTGTATTCCTAAATGATTATTTAGGATCTTTATTTAATATATACAGACCAGCAAAACAGGCAGACAAATCATTTGAAGTCACACAGGGCAGATACAACTCTCAACCATTGTTCCCTAACCCCAAGACACCCAAACAAAACACTCAGGGTGAGCAAAGTCCAATTCATTATAGTACACCCTCCAGCAAAGGCCTATTATTTAGAAGACCCAAAACTATATCATGTACATCAGCTGTATAGTTCCAATTAAAATTAATGACCCATGCAATCCATATAAGCTTAAGTATTAATTTTTCTTAATATTTCCCCATATTGTATATTGAGACCTTTAGTGTCTGTTTTAAAATTGACAGACTAGTCAATATTTTCTGCAATATACATTGCTTCTAATAACTTCCTCTTTTTGTTATTACTTTCTTTATGTAAAATGTGGGCCCCCTCAAAGTAAAATTCATGCTTGCTTATATGGTGGTGCTGAACTAGTGCTGACTTTTTCCTGTTCTCTTCACTTTTTTTTTTACAATCATTTTTATGCTGATAAAGCCTATCCTTTAAATATTGCCTAGTTTCACCAATATAAGTAGCCGGGCACCTCAAACAATCAATCTTGTAAACCAGACCTGACTGTAGATTTGTATCTATTTTATCTTTCAGATTGGTGTACAAGTTTTGTATTTTGTTTGTTGGTGACTTTGTATTGGTGATTTTGTATGGCGAATATTGACTTCGATTTCAATTGTAATAATGATATTATGTAGCAAAAAAAAAAATAAATAAATAAAACAATGTACGAATAAAACAGTAACGAATGGTGAAAAAGCAATTATAGCTCGATAACTGAAGAAGTTTACTTGAGGGCGGAGCTTAAATAAGCCAGGCCTACCTCTGCTTGGGCGCTAAATTTGAAATGTGTCAGGTTATGTTGTCAGTCATGAAAAACATATGGAGAGAGCATTGAAATGCAAGGATGCTATTTTTTATGAAATAATTATCAATAGCAATATAAAAACCATAATAATAAGATATCCAATGAATGCTATTTTATATGTTCTGTATAAAAGAACTACTATATAGATTATTATCTACATAAAAACATCTTTATTATATGAATACTTAATCGTTAAAACAAGTAACAACTTTGGTTAACAGGTTAGGTGCGGCATCGGTCCCCGGGGTCCGATGTCTTACATTCCCATCTTAACAGCCGATTATCACATAAAAATGTCCGAAAGGCCGAACACCTCAAAGACTCAAATTTAGTGGATTTTTAATGAGATTATTGCATTTTAGTGCAGCAAAAGTTGCTAACAGATGAAATTCTGTTGTTTTTTAGAATCGGACTCCGGGGTCCGACACAGGCCATCAGTAATAAGACTACTGGACGGCATCACCCTTTCGCGTCCGATAATATTGCAACGACTACCTTTATGGTTATCTTTAATTTTATGTGTTTGATTTTATACAATGAAGTTCTATTTAATTTCTTAGTCATCCTTTAATTATTGCATAAATATGAGAAAGAAAACAATGTTTTTTTTTAATACTTCTTACTTAGTAGTTCTTACTGTAATTATAAATAAAACTTGCTGATGTTTGCTTTATTTATATAATATAAATTAATTTCTTTAAAAAGATTATTTTTTATCATAGAGTAAGTGGTTGCAAAGCAGTAAATGACTCCTAAAAATTGTTTTAACATTGCAAAAATTATCAATATGGATGGTAATTCAAAATTCCAGCAGTTAAATGCAATTCAACAGTCACTTTTCAGTAAAAAAATAAAACTTTCGTTAGAGCATTACCATCGGACCCCGACGCCCGATATCGTCTGTGGCTCATCCCAGCAGTCGGACCCCCGGGACCGATATCGTCCAATTCAGAATACCCCTAAAATTCGCCGCCACACCTAACGTGTTAAGATATAAATTTACCATAAATTTTTATGTAACTTCAAAAATGTAAAACTTAAAAAATAATGTTAAAGGGCTAATTGTAATATAGGGCAAAAATGAACCAGGTAGTCAAAAGCCCGAAACATGGATGAATAAATGAATGAATGGTTTTATTTTTTTAAATAATTACATTATTTACAATGGTGATCTACAAAAACCTCCACGATAGACTAATTGTCCGTCTCTTGGAGTCCGTCTAACTTAGTATTTGATACAAATTATATTAAAAAAAAAATACACACAAAAATAAAACAAACCAATATTGTGAGATGTGAGAAAAAATTGCTAATACGGCTCAATACAATAACAATAAAAACAATAATAGCTCCTAATTCATAGTTACAAAGTATTTACAAATATATACAAAAGAAAGATTACTTGAATACCAAACCTTCTTTGGTATTTACCTTTCATTAAGATAAATAAATGTTAAATTAAATTTTGAAATCGATAGTTAAATTCTATAATAAGTAGCTTTCTGTAACTATAAGCCTCTCCAATATAGCTATATAACCTAACCCAATCTTCAACATTAAGGTACTCTATAACTGAACTCTCGTCAAGCACCGATTTTCCAAACCATTTTCTCCTGAATTCAGAGAATATAGGGCATTTTTCTAAGAAATGGATTATGATTGCATTTTCATTTTGATTGCACATACTGCATTCTTGAGTTCTGTTCTGATCCCACGGCTTAAAGTTTAAGTTCCGAAGTTCCCCCACCCCCCTTGCCTTAAAAATTAAATCCATAAATTGCAATTAATGGTTGTCACCAATATAGCTATTTTTGAGGTTTGTGTCCATTTTTTTTTTATAAATTAGGTGGAATTTAGAGTCATTTCGGGATTTTTTACAGTTGTTAGTAAATTTTAATATTTCATCGCTTATACAGTTTTCTAACTTTGAAAAGCCCGAAACATGTATATATAATCCAAAACATCGAAAATTTAATAATTAAACAGAGATATTTCTTTATGTAATAATATTATCTCAAATACCATTCTTTCTGTGTTCATTGCATAAACAAAATCAGATATATTCGCCATTTTTGATTGCTGATATCATGAGGAAAAAATCGAAACTCAAGTATCACAACAGAATAATTTACTTTGAATGACACCATTACATCAAGGTATAGTCTGCAGATAGATCTGATCATCCAATGGAGATTGTTGTTCGAACTAATTATTATTAGAATCAGGAGAGAACCAATCCCGACTATCGTTACAAATCACTGATGTCAATTGCTAAGGCCTCAGGGCTGTATTCCTGTCTCCTCCCCGCCTTAATGCATCATTATTAATTAATTATAATAGCTCCAATGACTAATTATGTCTTTATTACTATAATAAATCTTATTTCAAATAGTAAATCAATAATTTACAATATCGTATTGTGACAGGATCTATTGCCTAGTTCCATTACAACACAGAGTAGGCCCTCGATTAACCGTGTATCTATTAACCTTGTTCTGGATTAACCATGCTCACAGGCAAAACATAAATGAACTAAAATGCGATCATAAAAAATACTATATTTCATGTTCATTTTTTATAAATACTATTTACTAATAGTACTTATATTTATTATATTATATTATACTATTATATTAGTACTTATAATTTACGATTTACTAAGGATAGTATGGTAAACGTCCTAATGTCCATTCTCTAGGTAAATATCCCAGTAAATTTAGTCTCAAAAGAAGGGGGTTCCATGTAAATATTCCCATTTGATTGAAAATCAGTGATATCAGGCTCTGGTATAAGCGATAAAAGCTACAGTCAATTTTTTTTTTTTTTTTTTCGTTTTTAGCAAATAAATTGAAAACCATGCCACGCACAGACAATTTTATAGTCTTTAAAATAAGGGAACACTGAATTGCACATCAAATAACATACTTGAGGCAAAAATTGGTTTAGTCGTTTCCCCAAAAGGTATTATCAAAAATAGGCAATATTTACCATTTTGGTGGAAGCATGAATTAAGTACATGTTCCAATGCCCCCACCTTGAAAACGGTCAAAATGAAAAATATTACCGATGAAAGGTTTAGAGCGCTAAATACTGCTCGAAAGAAGCTCCTTAATTTTTTTTTTCCTTTTACAGGAAAAAGTGTTAAGTTGCAAAAGATGTGTTAATAGATTTCCTTTATTTAACTGGTATACAGATTTTCCCAACAATATTTCCTTCGGGAAAAATTTCTGTTGCCTAAAAACCGCGAAAGCCTATAACTCGAAAAGTAATAAAAAACCCAGGAATTTCGAGATTTAAGGCCACAGAAACTTTTCCCGAAAAAAATTTCGTAGGAAAACTTGGTTTCCCATTCTGGCCTAGTGATATACAAGTTACATAAAGGAAATCTTTTACCGGACCTTTTGCAATTAAACATTTTTGAAGTCCATTTCCTATATACTATAAGTGGCAACGAAAAATATTACAAAGAACTAATTATTTTTGTATGTAGGGACTTAGCCAAATTTATGTTAAATATATATGAGAGGAAGATGGTGGACGATTCGTACTTAAAAAGTAATTTTATTTCACAAAGAAAATTCTTAGCAGGAAGTTAGCGCTATGAAATATTTCACATTTTTATTAACAAAGGAGTGAGTTTATAATTAAAGAGCTATCAGAGTATGAGTCTATGAAGGAGTGAATTTATAAGCATTTTATTTTCTAACTGCTGAATTCTCTTATTTAAATAAATAATCTAACTGAAGCATTTAGTCACTTCTTGATGTTCTGCTTCATTTTGCTTTGTTTTTGTTTAATTTTAAGTTCTGTTTTCCCATGCTGGTCTAAATAGTAATTTTAAGTTTAAGTCTTTCTAGACTACAAACCAAAATATTCTCAGTTGTGATTTAGTCTCCATTTAAATACGAACTAACAAAATGTCGCAAAAAACAAAACCTGTCGTTTTACTGCTTGAACAGAAATTAACCATTTTAAAGCGAGTAGAAACAGGTGAAAGTGTTAAAACATTGTCCGCTGAATTAGGAATCGGCGAGCAAACTGTTCGTGATATTTTGAAGTAAAAAGACATTTCCGACTTCTTATCGTCGTTAGCCCAAACATCGTGTCCTAGGAAAAAATGAAGAACTCTACATTAAAAGTGAACCTATCATTACCCCGGATAAAAGGAGTTCTATTGTACTTATTCAGCATATATCCTAAAACAAAAATCCGTAAAATAATATTGATTAAATATTAAAACTGAAACTTGGCAACAAATAGAATAATTTTGGGATAAAAGAAAGTTAAACAAAAGTTAATGAATGCAAAGATATGAATTGATATTTCCAAGATTAATTCACAACTCACCAATGTATTCCTACAATGATATTTTCATACAATCTGATATCTTCTTACGAAGCAGATCAATGGCTACGAGCTTCGAAGAGCAAAAAATTGTTTCTGTGATAGTTTGTAATGAAATAAAATAGCAGAGCCCGACGATTGTTCGAGCTAGGATTGTTATTTTTCATTTAGCGCTCACAATTCAATATCGGAATTTCCCTCCATTTGTAGAGTATATCCCCTCACTGAGGTTGTAATCAACCTTCTATTTTTATTCCTATAAACGTTTTATTTAGAAATAGAAAAAAAAATGTAAATCGTTTTCGCAATTATTTCTCATTTAACAGGAAAAAATAATATCTGTCTAATATATATATTTTTTGTCCATGATATCAATATAGGTGGATATTTCATAAAAAAAATATATATAGGGGAGAGCGGAGTTGGTTGGCATAGGGGGTAGGTTGGCCGTTGGCTTATAATTTCCCTCACACCTGTTGTGAAGACGCCACAATCGTACCATGTGACCCGCTCGGGAGTCATGTCCTGAGGTTTCAGACCGATGCTATCAGTATAGAGAAGAGTGTACTTCATTAAATGATTTTACAACATTTAAGTAAATTTTTATATTTTGAGAAAGTTTGGTTTTAAGGTATGGCAAAACATTCGACTCCGATTCTGTGCACATAGCCCCAAACTCCTTTGAAAAACATAACCTTTAAAATAACCATTTCTTGTTTGGTCGCTCTCTCCTGTCCTGGCAGCCATCTTTCATATGATTTCTCCTGTGGGGTTAGTTGGCTATCTTCAAATGGGGTTTGTTGGCGCAGTAGCGAATCACAAAAGTAATGAAAACATAAAGGAAGGTGAAACTACCAATTGTCTTTATTTCCAGCGAGGAGGAGAGCAATATTTCCTATGCCGAAAATGACGGCAGTCTAAACTTAAACGGCATCTTTAGGAACAACGAAAAAGATAATGACATTAAAGATCACCTTCAGCTGCAATCGAAGCTTATTGATGAACCAGCCACACCTGACTAACATGAAAATGAAACTAGTGCACCACAGACACTTTCACATGATACGATTGAAGGGCCAGAGAATATTTATCCTACCTATAGTTTTTGAAGATGTGTTGAATTCGTTTTGTTTTATGAAAAATTTATTTACAAAGTTCTAACGCATTGATGCTTCTAAGCCATTACATTTTTCTAATACCTTCTGTTTGAAATAATATATAATTTTGTTTAATTTGAATAAATATGGTAAAATGCAGCCATTTGTCATTCTATTTTCCCTTAATAGCTGTTAAAAACTGATCAAAATTATTATATCATTATAGTGCAGCTTTTAATAACAATACTATGTGTCAGGCAGTACTTGAATCAGATTGCCAAACAACAACACCTCCTAGGCCAACCTGCCCCACACGGGGGGATAATTCGCATACTCTGACTTGTCGAATTCTTAAATTTCCTATGATCATAGTGTTAAATATTATGTGTTGAAAAAAAATACTTGAAGTACTCTAATACTTGGGATTTACAGTGGTATCAGCCCTTTTGGGATTATATTAACAGGAACGACTCAACAATCAAAAAAGTGAAAACTGTTGCCAACCAACCCCGCTCTCCCCTACTTACTTTGTTTTCTTAAGGATGGTTTGAGACATTGAAGGTAGAAAATATGAAAAAAAAAATCGTAGTGTTTACAAGACCAATAGCAATGCATATTAGAAGTTAAAGAAAAAATAATATATTTAGTGACGATTTGCCTTGGGTTTTATTTATCGGTTTGCCTTACTAAAAAAATTATCAATTCATGTATAATGAATTGATAGCAGCAATAATTTCATGAGCGAAAATCGCCAAACCGATTGAGTTTAATATGTTACAATACGTGAGAAGTGCTTTTTATCCTACACCACTTTCACCTTACTCTGTGAGTGACTTACATAGGTTTTTTAGCAATTGTTAAAAAAGTTACTAAAAACGGCCAAAGGAGCATCTAGATATTCTGATGTAGACAAAACAAATAAATGATTATGAAAAAAATAAAATAAAATAAATGATATAGCTAGTGAAAAAATAATTACCTGCTTATAAAGCGCTAACTGATAGCTAGAGTCCTGAAGGAGTCTCATATACTCTGACTCAAATTTTCAGCAAAAGGAATTTTCCCTTTACAAATATTTATTTACTTACCTTAGTTAAAAAAATTACTTTATAAATAACAATATTTCTACCTTTCGATTAAAATATAAGCACACGAATGCATTATTATAAAAATGAGGTTTATATAATTAAATCAAAAGTCAAATGTTCTAAGTACCTAATTACGAAGAAATATAACAAATCGAAAATAATTGTTGGATATTAATGATTATAAACAATATTGCAAAGGAAGACGAACATTTTGTCGACAATATAAATGTTAGGAACTATAAGAGGCTCATATACATATATATGACTAAAACAGATAAATGAATCACTAAAATAACAAGAATGCTACATATATATAACAGGTACATTTATATATATATAAACACAGGTAAATATATATTATTTATAACGGCAATTATAAATAACAATTCAAGAACATAACATACAAAGATAAACATCAAAGAAAACAAATAAAACAAATAACTTTTCTTTAAAGTTATTTTTTATTGATCCATCACTAATCATTTTTAATCAATGCCTATCCTCTACTATATTCCAAATATATATATATATATATATATATATATATATATATATATATATATATATGTGTGTATATATATTGTCAATGGCTAATGGCTTAACAGGATGCGCAACAAACTTAATAAAAATTCTTAAATTATTAAGTTACTAATTTGCACTTAGATTATTTAATTTTTAATCTCTTTAATACTGTTGCCTTCTCTTTCGCAATTTCTGATTAAGAAACTTCTTTAATCTTCTGTAGATTAAATATCTTACACCCTTTTATAATAAATATTTAATCTTTGGCCTTATAGAATTAGACAAAGGAGGGGAACAATATGAATATATAATTAAATATTCGTCACTTGGGAATTTATTTATTATTGTCGATTTTTTACAATGAATGCAAAATTTGCATCCTATATAGCCTCAAACAAATATTTTATATGTAGTGTTATTGTTTAAAGTTTTTAACATTATCATGGTTTAAAATTAAACTAGAAAGATTTCCCAAAAAAATCTTCAGCAAGTTTGAAAATTGTATTTTTGTTAAAGGTTTTAAAGTTATTCAGATGGAAACAAGTTATTCGAATAATATATTAGCTTTTTATTTAAAAACGTTGTCAATTTTTTTTTCTCAATGCAATTGCCTTTGTAAAGTACATAAGAGCATTGAAGTGATTCTACCCTACTAATTCCCTATTGTCACTTATTCATCCGCATGACAAATATATTTTTACCATTGTTTAATTTTGGTCCATAGTTAATTATTATTATTAATTATATTTTTTTAATTAGGACATAGGGTAAACCATACAGTTATTGACTCTCTGTACAATTTCAACTTAAAGAAAAAAGAAAACAAGTCCTAATTTTAATTCAAGATATAAATTAACCTAATATTTGAAGGGTCCTCTAAATCATCTATGAAGGAAGACTTTTACAAACTAAC
Source organism: Aelia acuminata (assembly GCA_911387785.2). Classification (NCBI taxonomy): domain Eukaryota; kingdom Metazoa; phylum Arthropoda; class Insecta; order Hemiptera; family Pentatomidae; genus Aelia; species Aelia acuminata. The sequence goes on from OU426980.1 coordinate 20,492,809, forward strand.
CATAGAGAAGATTTAACAATTAAATCCACAGGGTGTCAATAACTAGTTTTTGCAATTTTAACAATAAGTATTGCCATATGGTAAAACAATTGAACTTTTGACCCAAAAAAACCTCTTGAGTCTTTATAAAGATAGATAAAGAGGAGCTATAGGAAGTTTCAATTTGATCCCTACATAAAAAGTATCTTTTTTTAATTTCACCACAGAAATGTAATTATGAAATGAGGCGATTTCAAGACGTTTTCTCTCACCATCTTTCAATTACACCATTCTCATAGGTATCCGTATCGTCATTTTTCCATAGATCAATGAATAAAAAAATTAAAAATAAAATAAAAATAAACACGATTTCTATTAATAAATTATATAGAATCAAAAATTATGTGTTATATTAAAATATTTGAATGAAGAGGTTTTGGGGAATTTCATGAAATCTTGAAAATGGCCCAATGAGGCCGAAACGTATGAGTTTTCTTTTTTAAATAATAAGTTTAATTTTTATTAGCTGACCTATGGCGAAAGTAATAATTTTAAATATATTTATACGCTTCAAAGATTGTTATGATTTAAGCATAAATAAATATATTAGATTAAAATGAAGGTTTTTTAGCAATAGGAAGGAGAATTTTCCTCTTGGGTTCTTAGAAGTTAAAATTCCGTACCCATTTCCTAATAAACTACAGAACGCCCGAACTAATTTTCTCCTTTATCCGTCTATACTGCTTCCCGTTTATTTCCGAAATGGATTGTATTTCTAATGAATTTTGCAGTGCTCAATTGAATACTAGAGGGGAAGTATACAGGACATTATTTGATGGGTTTCTTTCCTTAAATACCTTAGTAAAATATAATTGACCTTATAGCTCAGTCAATATGTACTTTGGGCCTTATGGCAAATATTCCCATTTTAATGAAATCCGGGATATCATATATGGGTACCCAAAGAAGTTACAATAAATTTTCCAACAAAGTTCCCTTAAGGGGGCTTGTGGAGGAGGAAAAACCGCAAAATTTTGGTTTTTTATCTCCAAAAGTTGTTTTCACTTTAGAATACAATAACATTAAATTGCGCGTAGGAGGGCATATTTGAAGTTAAAATCGCTTTAGCCGTTTCGCCTAAAATCAATTATAAAAAATTCGAAATTTTCACCATTTTTGTAGTAGCATGAATTACGCTCATGTTCCAATGCCTTTAACCAGAAAACGGATATTTCTAATGAAGAATGTTACAGAATAATGTTGTAGAGCAACAATTTTTCTTTAAAACATGCTCCCTAATTATAAACTCACTCCTGCGTAAATAAAAGACGAAATAATTCATAGCGCATACTTCCTGCTAAGAGCCTTTTTTTTGTGAAATAAAATTACTTTTTAACGTTTTTCATTTATGATTAACCATATAGTGTAATCGTTAAAATATTTACGTATTCATTTTTTTTAAATAAACATTATACATACAAAATGAATGGCATAAAAATTAAAAACGGCTTATTAAAAAAAAAAAAAAATAGTTCCACGGAACCCCGGTTGATATAGCCCCGGAAAATAGGGGTCCTACCGTACTTATAATATAACATACAGTAATTAATCCACTCTTAAACAAGAGAAAACCTAAAAGTTTAAAAAAATCTAGAAGTCCCACCATTCCACGGAGCCTGCAAAATATGAAAAAGAAAATGACAAAGTACGTTGAAAATACATATTAAATTAGAGTTAGTTCATTGGTAATGCATTCAGCAGAAGTGCTGAAGGTCCCGAGTTCGAATCTATGTTGGTGCAGGATATTTTTAATATTCTATGACAAATCGTCTCGGTGGCCGAGAGACCCTCCTGGTGCAAACCAAGCCTCTAAACTGTGGGTACTCTTTATTGAAAAATTAAGGGGAAAACCTGACGGTTGAGCATGATCGCGGTCAAATCTCCTCATTTCACGACCGCTGATAGAGAGCAAAGTGCTTCCTTAGACAGTGCTGCCCCCAAGACACCTCATGGGTTGTGGCGGTACAGGTTTATTTATTAAATATATTTTTTGTCACCAGTAGGGGAGAGCGGGGTTGGTGGGCATAGGGGGCAGGTTGGCCATCGGCTTATAGTTTCTGTCACACCTGTTGTGAAGGCCCCACCATTGTACCATGTCACCCGCTCGACCTCGGGAGTCTTGTCCTGAGTTTTCAATCCGATGTAGAAAAGAGTGTGCTTCATTGATTGATTTTACAACATGTAGTAAATTTTTATATTTTCATTAAACTTGGTTTAAAGGCATGGTAAAACATTTGACTCCGATTCTGTTCACATAGCCCCAAACTCCTCTGAAAAACCTAACCTTTCGATTAACCAATTTCTTGTTTGATTGTTCTCCCCTGTTCTGACAGCCATCTTTTATGTGATCTCTGCTGTGGGGTTAGTTGGCTCTCTTCAACTGGGGTTTGTTGGCGCAGTAGTAATTCACAAAAGCAAAGTAAACATAAAGAAAGGTGAAACTAACAATTGTCTTTAATTCCAGCAAGGAGGATGAGAGCAATTTTTCTTATGCAGAAAGTGACGACAGTCTAAACTTCTATCTTCTTCTATTGTCATTTTATTATCCCTTAAAAACCCGTTTCAAAATTATTATACCATTATAATGCAGCTTTTAATAACAATAATATGTGTCAGGCAGTAGTTGAATGAGATGACTAAACAACCCCACCTTCTAGGCCAACCTGCCCCACCTTGGCACTGGCATACTCTGGATTGACGAATTCTTCAATTTTCTATGATCTTAGTATTAAATATTATGTGGTGAAAAACAATATTTGAAGTTCTCTTATACTTGGAGTTTACAGTGGTATCAGCCCTATTGGGATTATATCAACAGGAACGACTCAACAATCAAAAAAGTGAAAACTGTTGCAAACCGCTCTCTCCTAATATAAAAATCATAATTTTTTCTTTATAAATTTATGTACGGTAACGCTCCGCTTGAAAGTTATTTTGAGGCATTTATATGCAATGAAATCGTAATGTTAACTCACTTAGAGGGAAATATCGAAAATAACACTGTAGCACTCTAGTGAAGAGCATGTCATAATTTATTTTACCCCAATAACGTTACTATTTATTCGACATCCACAGCATGACCGTACCTCCTCTAAATTTTCGGTATTTGGGAATATTCAACAATAGCAGAAAGTTTTTTATATTTTATGCAGTCATCTCAACAACGGTTTTGATTCGGAAGATTTCACACCAACAAATGAAACGAATTCACATCAATCTCACTGAGATAACCAAAAAATTAATAATACAAATGGTTAGTAATGTACAAAACACAAATAAAACAAAGAAAATAAGAATTTTTTAAACCCAAATAAGAAATTTGTAAACAGTTTTAAGATAAGTTGTCGAGTAAGCCCGAAACGGAAGCCACCTGCTCTAAGCTTCACAGCCTTAATAACCACAACTCGTTAGAACTAACTTATATTTATCTTCTCACTATAATTAAGAAAGGGGGGCAGACTCTACCCTACTTAACACCTACAATTTCAACAACCTAATCATTTTTGTTAACATTGTACTGGTGTGGCAGAGTTTAAATTTTATTTTTAATAACCAAACCAACTGATTTTAAAAATATATCTACTTCCTCGACAAGTTAGAGGTTCTTACTTCCGCTCAGTTTTATTTAAAAAAATGTTAATTACCTATTTATTGAATACCGAAAAAATAGTATGATCTCCATAAACAATTTTTATTATTAATTATAAGAAAATGGGATTGGACCCAGTAAGAAGAATTAAGTTTCTTAGCAATTGAAGATCTGAATTTAAAACAAATGGTTGTATACTACAATTTCTAAAATCATAAAAGTTATGCAATAATTTTCTTTAGTCAGTTATTCAATAATGTTCCAAATTTGTTGTCGCAGGCGGACAACAAAATGTAAAATTAACAGTCCTGGTGTTTGATTATGGCAATCTTTTCCTTATTTTTGCGGGGTCGGATATTACCATTATCAGTGGTTATTTGTACTGTAATTTTGAACAATCGGGGTGAAGGGTACGATTAGAGGTTGATAATTTATATCAACTTATATTTATATCTAAAAAAATGAACAGAATAGAGAAATTAATTAGTTAAAGAATTCAATTATTAAGTGCTACACATGAAGATCTTAAAATGTGCTATGTATCCTTTTATATATGTATACTGATGTTGTATGATATTGATTGTATTTATATTGATGTTAAGAGATAAATATTATGAATGCATTTACAAAAATAATAAATAAACTCGACAGAAGAACTCTTGTTCATTGTCTATATACATGATTAAAATTAATTAAATATTTTGTAAATAAACATATCTGTCTATCTATCTATCTATCTAGAGGTTGATAATGGCTTTATTGTACACATTTTGCTTGGCCAAAGTGTATACATTTTTGGTTAGTTTGTTAGTGGTCTGACTGAATCGTACATTGAATTGTACTGACTGACATTAATAAGGTTCGAAAAATAATGCTTGGAGATGACGTCCTTCTTGCTGGGTACAAATATGGATCCTCTTCTGAAAGTTACGCACGACTCTCACCAACATTTCATTCGGCACGGCTTCAATTTCCTGACGAATGGAATTCTTCAGGTCGTCGATTGTGGGAGGCTTGTTAAATTTTAATTTTTAATTAAATTATCCCCACAAAAAGAAGTCGCATATCGACAAATCGTGTGAGTAAGGGGGCCAGCTTTAGCATTTCAACATATCGCGCTGATGTCGCACTAACTGCAGTTCCTTCCTCTTCAAAAAAATAGGATCCAGTTTTATTCAAAACTGCTTTAAAAAATCTATCGCTCAATGCTTGTTTTTATTATTTTTCTCAAACCGTGTCCCAGCCATTCAATAGTGAAAAACATGCGTTTCCTCTGCTCCATCCCGTATTTAAGCGCTGATAGGAATCTATGAACGGTTGGTCTAGTCTTCGTGTTATCATATTTAAATAAAAAAATATCCCAACATCTACAACTACAATAATTTTGTGCAAAAAATTACATCTTTACACAATAGCCTCAGACGATCCATGAGCCAATTCACAGAAGAGAGTACAATAACATTCTAATTCCTACATTAACAATTAACAGCTCGGGCAGTGTAGGGCTTCAATGGAGGCCTTTAGCCAAAAAAAAAAAAAAAGTCTTTATTATATCATTATATTATAATGATCAAAATCCATTGTTCATGAGGTCCTTATAGGCCTTTACTATAAAAGCTACCTATACTGCCATATTGTGTGCATAATGTTACAAGCACTGTTATTTTTTTCTTTCTTAAATAGCGGTATAACATCTTTCAAGATAATATCATTCATGTTTAGGCAAAGGGGTTATGTCATAAAACTATTTTTTTGCCTCTACCCTACAGGGTCATTGGCGATGCGTTCAGTTATATTCTGTTATTGTATGATATTTCTTTTAGGTATTTAACCAGAATATCTATTTTGTCTTCCTCATCTTTTAACAGCTCATTCAATGTTCTTTCCATTGTAAGCTTCTTCCTGAGTTCTTCGTATTGTGAACAATGAAGTAAAAGGTCTTTCACCGTTTGGGGTACATTATTACATTCTTGGCATGTGGGAGCTTCAAGTCCTCGGAGAAGGTATCCGTGTGTGAACTCGCAGGGGCCAATTCTGATGCGACATGATACGACTTCTTCTTTTTTCGAGATTCTCGAGCTTGTATTCCACTTTTTGCACTCCAGTTTTATTTCAGATAATTTGGAGTGTTCGGTCTTCCACCTCAACTCCCAAATTTTGTTCTGATTTTTCTTCAGTTGGTGTAACCAGTCCTCTTTTGTTACTTCTTTTAGTATTGTAACTTCTAAATTCCCGGTTACTTCAATTCTAGCTATATTTGCTGCCTGGTCGGCTTCCGGGATTTATTATAGTCTCTGTTGAAAGAATAGGGTATTTTCAGTCAAGTTGGTTTAAAGGCATAGAAAAACATTTGACTCCGATTCTGTTCATATAGCCCCAACTTCTTTGAAAAACCTAACCTTTAGACTAACCAGTTTCTTGTTTGATTGTTCTCCCCTGTCCTGGCAGTCATCTTTCATATGATCTCTCCTGTGGGGTTAGTTGGCTCTCTTCAACTTTTTTTTTTTGGTGCAGTAGCAATTCACAAAAGCAAGGAAAACATAATCAAATGCGAAACTTTCAATTGTCTTTAGTTCCAGCGAGGATGATGAGAGCAATTTTTCTTATGCAAAAAGTGACGACATTCTAAACTTCTATCTTCTTCTATTGTCATTCTATTTTCCCTTAAAAGCTGATAAAAACCGATTCAAAATTATTATACCATTATAGTGCAGCTTTTAATAACAATAATATGTGTCAGGCAGTACTTGAATGAGGTGGCTAAACAACTCTACCTTCTAGGCCAACCTGCCCCACATAGGGGGTTAATTGGCATACTCTGGGTTGACGAATTCTTCAATTTTCTATGATCTTAGTATTAAATATTACGTGTTGAAAAAAGACTTGAAGTACTCTAATACTTGGAGTTTACAGTGGTATCAGCCATATTGGGATTATATTAATAGGAACGACTCAACAATCAAAAAAGTGAAAAATGTTGCCAACCAACCCCGCTCTTCCCTATAGTTTAATTTATTATTCTAGGATAAAGAAGTACAATCAGAAAGAATTTATAATGATTTTCAATAGCTTGATAAATCGTTGTTTAAGCTTCAAGAAACCAAGCTCCAAGAACTAACCCCTTTTGACTAAACTCCCAAGTGATATATCGTTGAACGTAAAAATACTTTTTTTAGGAAGAAAAATAAAATACAAACACAAAAAACACTACATTGGTATTTTATTTGATAAGATTTGAAGTGCTGTGAGGGGGGGTTCACATTTGAGGCCACGACGGGCCAGCCAACAACTAACTTGGTTAGTTGTTCTTTTCGCCTTCCCATGGAACTAATGCCCTGGCCAAACGTCTTAGTGCTTCAACTTTTGAGCTTAATGTTATGGGGTTACTCGGACCGCTAATGCAATTTTCTCACCCACTCGACTCTCGCTGCGAGATACTAAAACTTTATTTTTCTTACGAAACCAAGTATAAATTGAAGTTACCTGATAAGATTGTCGAGTTCTTCTTGTTTTTTACTGATATTGAAGTAGTAAAGTATCTCTAAAGCCGTCTGATTATTTTTTTTTTTTAAGCGATAGATATTTAGAATTTATGTCCATTATATCATTATTATGGCAGATACACATAATTATTGCTTGGTTGATAAATGACAAGAGCTTCTATCTTGTTTCGATTGCATTTACAAATATATATATATATATATATATATACACTTACTAACAAAAGTCTCTGCACACCCTCTAGCTTTTTTTTTATTTTACCTAAAGATATGTTATGAGCCAGATATTGGCAATGAAACTCACACATTTTTTACATAATTTAATCTATTTTAATTAACAATAATCAAATTTAGTAAAATCTATTTAACTTATAATTTATGAGGAAAATTACATAAAATTTCATAATATTGATGCGCCAAAAGTCCCTGCACATCTCATTTTTCTTCAACTTGAAGCTTAATTATTGATGCCAAATCAACTTTAATAGGTAGTCGATCCTACCTTATTTCTTATCACTTTTCATAATCTATTTAGCATGGTGTGAACTAGTTTTTTGTAGTTTCTGGAGTAATTTTACCCCACAATTCCTTTAGTACTCTTTTTAAGTGGTCTTTGTTCTTTATTTTAATTTTTACTTTCTGACGGCCTAGTTGATCCCACAGATGTTGTATTGGATTAAGATTAGGAGATTAGGGAGGTGTTTTAAGTTGCTGTGGAGCCTTGTAGAGCAACTATTCTTGAACTTTCCGCGCTGTCGTTATCTTGTTGAAAAATGAATTTTTCCTGGAGATCAAACTTCATTAAACTTTCCGGTAAATTACTCCTCAAAATATTTATATAAACGTGTTGGTCCATTATTCCGTCGATAAATTTCAAATTACCAACTCCAGCAGCACACATACACCCCCAAACCAAAATATTCCCTCAACCATGTTTCACAGTACCAACTATGTTTTTTTCCAGGGGCTCTTTGTTAGGTTTTCTCAAAACTTTCCCCCTTCCATCTGATCCATGAATGTTAAATTTACTCTCATCAATAAATAAAACACGTTCCCAGAACTATAAGGGCTTGTTTACATGTTCCTTTGCGAACTGCAGTTTCAATATCCAGTTCGTTTACTAATGAATGGCTTACACCTAGGCTTACGCACATTATAGCCAGCTTTCTTTAGGGTTCTTCCAATCGTTTGTGCAGATACCCCAATCTTGTAATTTTCTTACACCATACCTGCTAAATTTAGAGCACTTGTGTGGGGTTCTTAGGCCAAAGTCCTTATGATAGCCCTCTTGTGGTGAGCTTGGAGTACGGGGGGCGGCCTGAGCGGTATCTACTTTCCATTGTACCCAGTTCTTCATACCGTTTTAGGATATACCTTACCGTATTATAGCCCCTGTTGACGATTTGTCCTATTTAACTGTAGAAGTTGTATGAGTCCTCAAATTTACAATTTGGTCGGAAATCGGTGTTGGAACCTCCATTTTTTATCACACTCTTAACTGTTTGGGCCCAAATTAACACTGGCAAGTTAGGATTAGCCGGAAGATGAATGGGATAATCTGCAAACTGTATGCATATCAGTATCTTGGCTAATTCCACTGCGTGCAGAGACTTTTGGAGCATCAATATTTTGACATTTTATGTAATTTTCCTCATAAATTATAAGTTAAATAAATTATATTAAATGTAATTGTTGGTCATTAAAATAGATTAAATTATGTAAAAAATATGTGAGTTTCGTCGTCCATATCTGGCTCATAAGGTATCTTTAGGTAAAATAAAAAAAAAGCTTGAGGGTGTGCAGAGACTTTTGTTAGTAAGTGTATATATATATATATATATATATATATATATATATATATATATATATATATATATATATATATATATACTAGCTGTATGTCCCGGTTTCACCCGGGAAATTTAATTTTTCTAATGAAACGGTCGATTTCGTAAAAAAACCATTGTAAAGCGAGATCATTACGATTTTTATTAGGATAAAGAATATCAGCTGAGGATCGGCTGAAGTTATGCAATTTTAATATGGACAGGTGTTCGCACCTGGTATGAAAGAACCACTGAGCGAAATTTGGAGTATTTAGGATAAACGATATGGATTTCTATGAAAAACAAACAGAAATATTGCCCTGCAGTTTCAGCTTCTCGCAAATCGGCTTGCCTAAGCTTCTGTGGCGCAAGGCGGGCCTCGTATTCCTGGGCAGACTCAGTTTTCCGCGATTCTAAGCCTCTGTTGTTCAATCCTATTTTGATGTTCGTCGAGAGTTTCAGCTGCTCTTATTTGACGCTGATTTTTAGCTTTTGAGCTCACTACTCCTATTGAAGCTCGCTTCTTAGGAGGCATTTTAAAGAAATAAATTTACCATACATGTGAATAAACGTATTGTAATGTTAAAAAAATAAAAAACATATGGTTTAAAAATCCCAGGACTCGACGCCTGCCAAGGGACGGTCTTACCGGGCCTTTTTGGCCTCTTCAAAATCTATAAAATGAATTTTAAGGCCATTTTTTCGACTCAAACGGTCGATTTCGTAAAAAAAAAAACATTGTAAAGCGAGATCATAACGAATTTTATAACAATAAAGAATATACCCAGAGATTGGCTGAAGCTATGCAATTTTAATATGGACGGGTGTTCGCACCTGGTGTCAAAGAACCACAGAGCGAAATTTATATATATATATATATATATATATATATATATATATATATATATATATATAATAAATTTTATGATAATTATTTCGTTTACGCATTAGGCGTGCGTGTAATATTTACACGTGTTGAAGTCTAATAACTGGTAAAGGAAAAGCACATTCTTAGAAAGTCAGTGGTTGACTGTATATTTAATTATATAGGGGAAAGTGCCCTATTATGGGATACTTTTTTTTAATATTTAATTGCTTGGCTCTAAATTGCATAGACGATTCAAAAAATGTTATTACACATTAGCATTAGTAGTAGACCATATAAAAAATGAAAAACATCACATATCTCCTTTTTGAAATTTGTGATCATGGTTAATGTGAGAAAAGTGAAATTTGCACTTTTTGAAAATGAGTTCTTAATATGGGATAGGGGGTGCCCTAGTATGGGATACATATCCCGTATTAAGGACCATGATATAAACCGAAATATATAAGGGAAAATTTGTTTATTATACAGACAATATTCACAAAAATATATATTGTAAATGCCCATTGGAAACGTATGATCGGAAACCCGAAGATAGCAAGTTCAAAACCCCGAGCCAGGGGCTATTTAATAATATTACTCGGCATTAATCCCCCACCCTCTTCCCTGGCCTGGGAAACTCCGTATAGCCGAGGGGCGAGGAAGGGGAGGAACAAAAAAAAAAATATATATATATATATAGATATATATGTTATAAATAAATCACATTTTTTTTTACTTTCACTTACCTATATATGAAATATATAGTAAGTGGAAGTATTGCGATCGTGAAAATTTTCGACTTCCGGTTTTCAACGGAAATACACGTTTTGGGACCCCCTGAGTCGAAATAACCAAGTCCCGCGAAATGGTCTGTGTGTGTGTGTGTGTGTGTGTGTGTGTGTGTGTATGTGAACAGACTAGCTCAAAAACTATAAACCGTGGGAACCTGAAATTGGGTATTTAGTGTAGGTATATGCCCGCGATGTGACCGCAAAAATTTCATCAAAATTGCTCAAAGGGAGGGGGTACTTTATTTAATAACTTTTTACGTTTTTTTCGATTTTCTCAAAAACGGCTCTAACGATTTTGATTAAACTGAGTATTTGATCGATTTTTATGCCCGAAATATGACTGTAAAAATTTCATCAAAATTGATTAACCGGAGGGGGGACTTTACTTAATAAATTTTGTATCATTTTCACGTGTTTTTTTTATTTACTCAAAAACGGTTGTAACGATTTTGATCAAACTTGGTATTTGATGTATTTATATGCCCTAGATGTGACTGTTAAAATTTCATCAAAATTGATCTACGGGAGGGGGGACTTTACTTAATAAATTTTGTATCATTTTCACGGTTTTTTTTATTTACTCAAAAACGGCTTTCACGATTTTGATCAAACTTGGTATTTGATGTATTTATACGCCCGAGATATGACTGTAAAAATTTCATCAATATTGATCAACGGGAGAGGGGACTTTACTTAATAAATTTTGTATCATTTTCACGGGTTTTTTTATTTACTCAAAAACGGCTTTAACGATTTTGATCAAACTAAGTATATGATGTATGTATATGCTCAAGATACGACTGTAAAAATTTCATCAATATTGATCAACCGGAGGGGGGACTTTACTTAATAAATTTTGTACCAATTTCACGTGTACATATGTTTTATTTACTCAAAAATGGCTTTAAAGATTTCGATCAAACTGGGTATTTGATGTATTTATATTCCCGAGATATGATTGTTAAAATTTCATCAAAATTGATTAACCGGAGGGGGGACTTTATTCAATAAATTTTGTATCATTTTCACGGGTTTTTACTTTCACTTACCTATATATGAAATATATAGTAAGTGGAAGTATTGCGATCGTGAAAATTTTCGACTTCCGGTTTTCAACGGAAATACACGTTTTGGGACCCCCTGAGTCGAAATAACCAAGTCCCGCGAAATGGTCTGTGTGTGTGTGTGTATGTGAACAGACTAGCTCAAAAACTATAAACCGTGGGAACCTGAAATTGGGTATTTAGTGTGGGTATATGCCCGCGATGTGACAGCAAAAATTTCATCAAAATTGCTCAAAGGGAGGGGGTACTTTATTTTATAACTTTTTACGTTTTTTTCGATTTTCTCAAAAACGGCTCTAACGATTTTGATTAAACTGAGTATTTGATCGATTTTTATGCCCGAAATATGACTGTAAAAATTTCATCAAAATTGATTAACCGGAGGGGGGACTTTACTTAATAAATTTTGTATCATTTTCACGTGTTTTTTTTATTTACTCAAAAACGGTTTTAACGATTTTGATCAAACTTGGTATTTGATGTATTTATATGCCCTAGATGTGACTGTTAAAATTTCATCAAAATTGATCTACGGGAGGGGGGACTTTACTTAATAAATTTTGTATCATTTCCACGGTTTTTTTTATTTACTCAAAAACGGCTTTCACGATTTTGATCAAACTTGGTATTTGATGTATTTATACGCCCGAGATATGACTGTAAAAATTTCATCAATATTGATCAACGGGAGGGGGGACTTTACTTAATAAATTTTGTATCATTTTCACGGGTTTTTTTATTTACTCAAAAACGGCTTTAACGATTTTGATCAAACTAAGTATATGATGTATGTATATGCTCAAGATACGACTGTAAAAATTTCATCAATATTGATCAACCGGAGGGGGGACTTTACTTAATAAATTTTGTACCAATTTCACGTGTACATATGTTTTATTTACTCAAAAACGGCTTCAACGATTTTGAAGAAACTGGGTATTTGGTGTATGTATATACCAAATATGTAAAAGCCAATATTTCATCAAAATTAGTCCAACTGAGGGGGCACTTTATTTCATGACTTTTTTTCCAATTTTTACCTTTTTACTTTCACTTACCTATATATGAAATATATAGTAAGTGGAAGTATTGCGATCGTGAAAAAATTCGACTTCCGGTTTTCAACGTAAATACACGTTTTGGGGTCCCCTGAGTCGAAATGACCAAGTCCCGCGAAATGGTCTGTGTGTGTGTGTCTGTGTGTGTGTGTGTGTGTGTGTGTGTGTGTGTGTGTGTGTGTGTGTGTGTGTGTGTGTGTGTGTGTGTGGGTGTGTGTGTGTGTGTGTGTGTGTGTGTGTGTGTGTGTGTGTGTGTGTGTGTGTGTGTGTGTATATGTGAACAGACTAGCTCAAAAACTATAAACCGTGCGATCCTGAAATTGGGTATTTAGTGTAGGTATATGCTCGCGATGTGACAGCATAAATTTCATCAAAATTGCTCAAAGGGAGGGGGTACTTTATTTAATAACTTTTTACGTTTTTCTCGATTTTGTCAAACACGGCTTTCACGATTTTGATCAAACTTGGTATTTGATGTATTTATACGCCCGAGATATGACTGTTAAAATTTCATCAAAATTGATTAACCGGAGGGGGGACTTTACTTAATAAATTTTGTATCATTTTCACGTGTTTTATTTATTTACTCAAAAACGGCTTTAACGATTTTGATCAAACTAAGTATATGATGTATGTATATGCCCAAGATACGACTGTAAAAATTTCATCAATATTGATCAACCGGAGGGGGGACTTTACTTAATAAATTTTGTACCAATTTCACGTGTACATATGTTTTATTTACTCAAAAACGGCTTTAACGATTTTGAAGAAACTGGGTATTTGGTGTATGTATATACCAAATATGTAAAAGCCAACATTTCATCAAAATTGGTCCAACTGAGGGGGCACTTTCTTTCATGACTTTTTTTTTCCAATTTTTACCTTTTTTTCGATTATCTCAAAAACGGCTTTAACGATTTTTATCAAATTCGTCATGTTTAATAAAAATTAGGTTTTCTTTAATATCAGGTAAGCTTTATCATTATTAAAATGTTCTAAGGGGGCTTTTTTTTTTGGAGGGGGGGGGCCTTTTTTGTTTGTTTGTTTCTTTCTTATAAAGTACCATTGTTTTTGTTTACATGGAGAAATTAACTGTCTCTCGTTACGCCTAAAAAAAAGAAATGGCTAAATACGAGATATGATAAAAATAAAGAAAATATAAAGAGGAGAAAAAAAGAAAAATATTCAGTCAACTCATAAAACTCGTTGAGCCCACGCATGCGGAGTACGCCTTTAATGACAGACCATTGTTCATAATTAAAGCCGTTCTGTTCATTTAAGAAGTGGCAATTAACAAAACGCATTAATTTCTAATCTAAGTAAGTTGGTAAGTGAAAGTTGTGTGTTGCGAGCACGCACCAGATTTTTTTATTTTCAAAAAATCAAAATTTGATTTGACAGATTTGTTCTCAAATTACAAAGAAAATTTGTGGATTATGAGTTAAACACTGCTCTCATGGCAGCACACTCCACAGTATGAACATTGAACTTTAGTTTCTTCATTTTCTAATTTTTTTATCACAAAACGTACACGTTTCTAAAAACTCAGTGTTTAAAGTAATGTTTCATTAAAATCATTTGAATCTATTAATATTTTTATTTCAGTGATAAAAAGGTGCCCCAATATGGTATATCCCATAATAGGAAGTAATGGGTATCCCAAATTAGGGGATGTGGCTTCATTTTTTGTAGAATTTATTGTGCTTCAGTATGTAATAAAAAAAAAGAAAGCAGTTAGAAAATATTGTAATGAATTATTCAACATTTAAGATAAAAAAATTATTAAGAGTATTCGACTTACTTTGAGGCTGAAATATCAGGTCAAAATAATCACGAAAAAAAGTTTTTGAATTCTAAAACAACAATTCACTGAAAATAATCCAACAGGATGAGAATGTATAACAATGTGACAAGGTTATGAGCCAATGCGACATTAATCTTAAATTTTATAGAATAAAAGCGGTTTTGCAGTACAAACTGTATCCAGAAACCACATATCCCATATTAGGCAATGGGGCACTCCCCTATATGTGTATCAGGTCATCCCATAAGTAATGTCGGTTTTTAAATGGCGTGCTATAAGGTATTAAAAAATTCGCTGATCCTTTCACTATCTAAATACTACTCCTAAGCTGTTGGATGTCGCAACTTAAGCTTATTTACTTATGATTTATTTCATTCAATATATATATATATATATATATATATATATATATATATATATGATCCATTTCATTGGTTTATAATTAGCGAATATGTAAGGTGATGCTTCTAGATGGCATGTTGTCGGCAATGAGTTTAAATCGATTTACCTCGCTCAGGGGCACGTCATATTTCGATTATGAGGTTCATATATCGATGATTCATCATATCAGGTAGTACCCCTTGAACATTGAAACCATAATTAAAAACTGTGTTAAATGAATACGATGAATACTTCCTGTTGTGCTATTTTTTGTCAGCTGCAAAACCCTTGAGCAGACCTGTAGGGATTAAGTCAGGAAAAAAAGTTCAGGAACTTAATTCAGAGAGGTAAGTGTTAAGACTAGTCATAGTTATATGATCAATTAGTTTGTTATTATTAACCAAGGAGTAATAAACAAGAGAAACCACTGGTCATGCGGGGGAAAATGGACAGCACAGGAAGCAAATTCTAGTCACTTCTTCAGGTACATGTATAATGTAATAATTCAAGAACCACCGCCATCTAAAATGGAAAAACAATAGTCAAAATTATCGTCGACCCAATGAACATTGAATGAATGGAAATATACTGTATTTTGTAAATTAAATTAAAATCACAGGGTGTTTGGCCCATATAGAATATATCAGGTCATCCCATAAGTAATGTCGATTTTTTGTGGAGTGCTACAAGGTATAGGATAAAATCAATGAAACACGTTCAATCTAAAATTTATTTACCATCTTGTATAACAGTTTGCCATGTTGAAACCAAATTTTGAGTGCCTGTTTTAAAAAAATCCTTTGGTTTTGAATTAAAGAACGCTAACACCTCGTTTTTCCAGTGTGCAGTTAGACTTCGACTAGGACGGTCACAGAGAGCTGGCTTCAGAAGATTAGCAGATAAGATTTTCATTGATTTTTTCAATTTATTATTTCTTAATTTTTTTTAAGGAAAGTGTTTCTTTTTAATTTTTCAGAAGATAATTATTTTTTGTTTTGTTTAGTTCATAGTTTTTATCTTGAAAATGAATTTAATTTTATTTTATTTATAGTTTTTTTTTTTCTCTTTTCTCTCTTTTCTAAAATTTAAAGGATACATTTATATATTTTTCCCTCTTTTTATAATTATATTAAAAACTTATTTAGCTTAAAATTTAAGATTTTTATATAATTTTCTTACTTCCTTAAAACGCAAATGGATGATATTTCTGACCCTCCTAGCCCATCAACAATAAAAAAAGAAAATCCTCCGGACAAAATCTTAGAACAAAGGACGGAAAATATATTACCATCATATTTAATAATAATGAGGACAGACCAAGATGACTTTAAAAAAGTATTTCCCTTTTTCATCCAAAAGGTAATGTTAAAACGGTAAAAAAATTAAGAGACGAAAGTCTATTAGTAGAAACATTAAATGGACAGCAAACAAACAAGTTGTTATCTTCTAAAGACTTTGGAGGTTTATTTAACGTTGAGATAGTTCCCCATAATTTCCTCAACTATAGCAAAGGAGTTATCCGTTGTTATGATCATCAATATATGAGTATCGAAGAAATAAAAAATCTGGTGCGTGCGCGCAACACACAACTTTCACTTACCAACTTACTTAAATTAGAAATTAATGCGTTTTGTTAATTGCCACTTCTCAAATGAACAGAACAGCTTTAATTATAACGCATTGGTTTGTCATTAAAGGCGTACGGCGCATGCGTGAGCTCAAGGTGTTGTATGAGTTGACGGAATATTTTTCTTTTTTTCTCCTGTATATGTTTACTTGATTTTCTTCATATATCATATTTAGCCATTTCTTATTTTTAGGCGTGATGAGAGACAGTTAATTTCTCAATATAAACTAAAACAAAGGTACTTTATAGAAAAACAAAAAAGGCCCATTCCCCATTTAAGCCCCTCAGAACATTTTAATAATGATAAAGCTTACCTGATATTAAATAACAACTAATTTTCATTAAACATAACGAATTTGATAAAAATCGTTAAAGCCGTTTTTGAGATAATCGATCAAAAAGGTAAAAATTGGACAAAATTTATTAAGTAAAGTCCCCCATCCTGTTCATCAATTTTGATGAAATTTTTACAGCCATATCTCGGGCATATAAATACATCAAATACCAAGTTTGATCAAAATCGTTAAAACCGTTTTTGAGTAAATAAAAAAAACACGTGAAAATGATACAAAATTTATTAAGTAAAGTCCCCCCTCCGGTTGATCATTTTTGATGAAATTTTTACAGTCATATCTTGGGCATATCAATAGATCAAATACTCAGTTTAAGCAAAATCGTTAGAGCCGTTTTTGAGAAAATCGAAAAAAACTTAAAAAGTTATTAAATAAAGTACCCCCTCCCTTTGAGCAAATTTGATGAAATTTTTGCTGTCACATCGCGGGCATATACATACTCTAAATACCCAATTTCAGGTTCGCACGGTTTATAGTTTTTGAGCTAGTCTGTTCACACACAGACACACAGACACACAGACACACAGACACACAGACACACAGACACACAGACACACACACAGACCATTTCGCGGGACTTGGTTATTTTGACTCAGGGGACCCCAAAAGGTGTATTTCCGTTGAAAACCGGAAGTCGAAAATTTTCACGATCGCAATACTTCCACTTACTATATGTTTCATATATAGGTAAGTGAAAGTAAAAATGAATTAACTCCCGTAATTAAAGACATCGTAAGAATAAAATCAAGAGCAAACGGAAATGAAATATTAACCCATAATTATATGGGTTAATAATTTTTCAGATTTTTGAAAACAAACAATCTTTTCTATCTTGCATATGATCAAATAAGAGATTACTCAAACGGAAATACGGTATAGGAAAAAAAAATAAATAAATAAAAAAAAAATTAAAAAATAGATAAATAAATAAATGAATAATAACTAAATAAAATAAAGATCAACTCGGCGTTGATGACCAGTTGGGTTTTACGCCGTTAAACATAAATAAACAAACAAATAAACAAACCTCGTTTTTCACCTCATCGACTTAATTCATGTTCTTGCCGCTTAATGAGTTTTGGAGACTACGGAAAAGGTGACAATCTGTAGGCATCAAGTTTGGGGAATACGGTGAGTGAGGAATGATTTCCCATCCAAAGTCCTTTAATTTTTGCTATGTTTGTTTTGAATCATGGGGCCTCGCATTGTCATGATGGAATAAAATTCCGTGTCGATTGATAAGTGATGGACGTTTCTCCTCAATTGCTCGCTTCGTTCGGTACAGCTCCTCACAGTACAGATCATAAGTGACAGTTTGGTTGAGAGGAAGGAATTCATGATGAAGAATTCCTTCCATATCCCACCATAAAGACATAATTTTTTTCGTATGAAGTCCTCTCGCTTCTGTCCTAGGTGTTTATCCAGGTCCTAGTCAACGCGACCGTCTAAAAAAGCCACCTTTCATCTCCAGTTATTATCCTGTTCAGAAAAGGTTCTTGACTTAAACGGTAGAGGATAGAAAAGCAAGTGTTCACCCGCTGTTGCGAATTCCGGTGCTAATTTCGTGAGGGACCCACTTTCCCAATTTTGGTTACTTACCTATTATCGAAACAAAAATAAAATGAAAAGGGAGGGATTAGTAATTTAAAAATAAAAATAAACAAACAGAGTATTAAAAACCGACATTACTTATGGGATGACCTGATATGTTTTAAAATTATTTATTTAGCTGTTTTCGCTCTAAAATTAACTTTGAAGTCCGTTTTAATTAGATCTAAAATAATACAGATATAGCTAAAAAAAAAATTATTGGTTTAAGATGGTTTCAGTACTGTTAGTACACTCATAAAATCTTAACTTAGCAAAATCAGAAGAAAATATTATTTTTATTGATTTATGTTATGATTTATGAAATGGATTATTATTGAAAAAATTAACGTTGGTTTTTATTTTACACTAGTTTATTATTCCTTTCGGTCTATTCATTCCATATACTTCGTAATATAAAAGCTATCTAATGAAGAGAATTTTGACCTAATGATGGTATTCAGAGAGTACTAGTCGAATAGTCGGAAATGCTTTCCGATTTTATTCCCAACATTCGTTTTAATGTAGATTTTTTTTCTTTTACTTCAATAGTCAGCTTACTTTATTAACAACATCAACGTTTTCCCGTTTTATTATTACTAATGTTTTCATGAAAAAATAAATACTCTTATCAATCAATGTTAAGACTAGATTTATAGGAAACAAAATAAAATATTTTTTTAATTTACCCCATTAGTCACTCCAACGTGTTTGTAAATCATTATTTATTTATTTATTTTTTTTTTTTTTTGCATGCGTACGGTATGGTTTTAAAATACGAGTTATCCATCATGTCAATGAATCTTCAAGACCCAACCTACAGGTGATGTATTAAACCTACAGGTATAAATGAAGTTATTATTAATTATTAACTAATCTACCTCAAAAGGTTGCTGAAATATTAGTCTTGTACCTGTATAAATTCTTTTTTAAATCAATCAGTTTAATATTAGGACATCTCTGGAATAGAAGAGAACAGTTCTCACTTACTTTGATCCCCAAAAATTCTATTTGTTGCCCTTTTTAAACTGGAAAAGTCAACCAACAATATTTTACGGATTTATGCTGAATAAGTACTCATAATCCAGTAATTAATCAAATTTTAATAAAATGGAGCCCTCAAAAGAGAAAAAAATCAAGGTATAGATAGTAATTGAGTGTGAAAAAATTAGAATATGAAAAAAAATGACAAAATGGAATTGAAATAGGCATTAATAGGGTAAACCGTACAGTTATTGGCAACCTTAAGACAACATTTCAGTGGTTAAATTTAAAAAAATACTCTTTATAAAGGGATCAAATAGAAACTTCCTATCGGTCCACATTATCTATCCTCATAAAGACTCAAAATGTTTTTTTTTGGGTCAAAAGTTCAATAGTTTTACAATATCGCAATATTTATTGTTAAAAGTGCCAAATCTAGTTGTTGACACACTGTGGATTTAATTGTGAAATCTTCCCTATGGTTAGTTTATTAAAGTCTTACTTCATAGATGACTTAGAGGACCCTTCAAATATTAGACTCATGTATATCTTGTAATAAAATTAGGACTTGTTTACCTATTTCTTTAGGTTAAAGTTGGGGTGCCAATAACTGTATGGTTTACCCTACTTATTAAATTTGTTTTTTATCTCTAATAATATAAAATTCATTAGCAGTTTTTTTGTTTAATTTACCAAATATTATTCATCCTGTATATTGTTTAAGTCGATCAAATATGGTTTAAGAAAAAAAAAAAATGGCGAAGAATATTTTACTAAATTATCTACTAGATTATAAATCCTCAACTTTTTTTTTTTTTTTTTTTTTTTTTTCGCATGCCCCATTGGAATGTTTTTAAAAATACGGGATTTCGATCATGTTTCAGGATATTCAAGACCCATAGCCTACAGGAAAAAAATTCAATGGTTTATCTCGAACAGTTGCAGATATTGGTATTGAACATCGATTTTGTTTAATAACTTTACAATTCCAATTGGAGGTACATCCCTATCGTAAGAAAATTTTGTAAACAATTTTCAAAATTTATATTACCTGATTTTGCTCAAAAATGTGTTATTTTTGTTGCGCATTAGCACACGAATCGTTTGTTACCTCCCGCAAACATTAATGTATATCAAATGCAAAGGTATTGGCCTGGAACATCCAGAAGATTGATTTATGTTTTCATCAATGGCCTTAATCAATGATATTAATAATAATTTTTTTTTGGAGGGGGGGTAAAAAGTGATAAAATATTGCGACTTGTTTGTACGTATGATGATATTGAAAGGGGAAACTACAAAATGTTAAATATGAATAAGCTTGTCCTTCCCTTTTCCCTTTTTTTTTTTTTTTAACCTAATATTTTATACACAGAGGTAAGGCTCTGAGGGGAAAATATAAAAATTATACAGAAAGTAAAACTCAATCAGATAAGACTGAGGCGGCTTCCAAGATGTTGAGGACTAAAATATTCAACAGCCTCGAAAAAAGGCGGGTGAGGATGTTTATCTTTATCTAGTTACGAACCTTTACTGGAGATGAAGCCTGCCTAACTTACTCAGTATCATCCTGGCTCGCCCTTCTCCCTGCCTACCATCCGAATTCCCAAGCATCGTAAAATCTTTATGTTGATGTATGTTTCTCGGCACGGAGAAAAGGAAAAAAAAAAAAGTAGACGAATTCAGACAAACCGGCTATCCACATATACTCACAGAGGTCATTTGATAATAACGCATACGCCTATGGGAGTGATTGGGATGGAAACTTAACCTTTTGAGAATTTCTAAAATATGTATCGATCCTTGCATGATTTAAATTTCCTTGATACTACAAACGGTAACTTACGAAAACGAAATGTAGCAGGGATGAGAATCTTTTTAACTTTTTTTTAATTTAAAGTATGGTGTACAATGTTTGGACCTAAGATAGACTAATCAGCCGAAGAATCAACTTCTCTGAGTTTAAGCCCTTTACTATTCCTGTTGTTTATGGATGAAGTGGCATTTGTCTGTAGGAGAAGAACAGACCGAAGATTTCAGCAGGAATCTTAAACCAGTAGTAATTCATGATGATGTACTTATTACAGACTCAGTGGAAAAGTTGCAACAGGCGGTGATAGAATGATGTGAAGAATTACGCAGGAAAGGTATGCTAATTAATACCCAAAAAAGTAAGATCCTACAAGTGGGAAGGCAGCAAAAATATATCCACATATATTGCAATGAAGACGAAAGATGACAGATTTCATATACCTCGGTACAGTGTTAGACAGATCTGGGAAAGTAGATGTGTGGAAGTGGAAATATCAAATAGGATCAACAAGGCGAATGCAATCTACTACCAGATAAGTAACACTGTTGTGGGAAAAAGGGAAGTAGGCAAGGATGTCAAGATCCACATATTTAAGTCTATCTCCCCATTATCTTATATGGAGCTGAGAGTTGGGCTCTGACGGATCGACACGAGAGCAGCATGACTGCTGCTGAGATGAAGTTTTTGCGAAGAATTGCCAAAAAAAAAAGAAGAGACCACGTCCGCAATGAGAGGATCCGTCATGAGCTTGAGGTGGCCCCATTGAAAGAGCTCCTTGAAACCCGCCAGCTAAAGTGGTATGGCCATGTTGAAAATCCTTTTAAAACCATGGAATATGTCCCTGATGGTAGAACACTTCAAGGACGTCCAAGGATATCATATCTGGATAACATTGATCGGCTTTGCAGATTGAGTTAATACTTCAATAAAGTGTGGACTGTAATTAAGGTGGTGGTAAAACGTATCGTACTAAATCTGGTACTCACCGTTCGCTGGGCTGGCGGAGCGGTAGGTAGTTTCTCTGGATCCTCTCGACGCCTTGGCAGTGCGCGGAGAGATATGAGGTAGGCGATTTTGTCCAAGTTTGTCGCGGTACATCTATCACTCACTAAGGCTAAGCGCACTCTGGTCCGTACTATTCCCGGGCTTAAGATAAGGCCCGCAAGCAGTGGCTTAGAGATAAGTACGAAACAATACCGAATCCTCATACCACGCCTAACCATAATAATATTCTACATTTTTCTTTTAAATCTCCCTTTTAGTAACAACCATACGTTCTCCATATACTAAAATTAACACTGAAAATAATCAAATATGTTCTGTAGGAAATATAGCTTATTGTGTATCTATTATTTGCAGTCTTGAACAATGAGTTTCTTTCTGAAATTGGTAGTTCTTTTTGTTATTTATGGCAATTGGAGGCTATTATTTCTTTTTCTGTACCACCATTATATTTATTTATTCTTATTTTATTTGTTTTTATTAAGAGGCGATTATTAATATTTTACACTAAGTTACTATTAAATCAGAACTCCTGCGAACGGGTGTTACCCACTGCAGTGGTGTTTTGGTGACATTTTCACTGTACAAATTGTAATTTTTTTTTTCTGTTTCTGTATATAAATAAACACATTTGTCTGTCTTTTCTTAACTAGCCAGACAAATGCCTCTTGATTTGTCCATGTATTGCAATTCTTAAGGGACTGGATGCCCCAGAATAAAAATGATTTTCTTCTTCTTCTTCTAACATTGCAAAAAATGAAATGATTGGGTTCAATATTTATGAATAAAGAACAAACCCTTGAAAGGTTAATAAGCTCCGTACTGATTGGTAAGTAAACGTTAGAGGCCAAAGTGGGAGGATTGCGTTAAGGCTGATTGATCTTGCTGAGTGGGGTTTGGGCGACAAACAAACGTGCTTTAACGTGCTAACAAAAACAATTCCTGTTTTTATTTATTTTATTATAGTTTCATTTAAATTATTCCTGTACATTTTAATGATCATTAACCCTTTAACGGGCAACTTTACCTCCAAGTCACCCGACTTTTGGAATAATCCTGAAAAAAGGCTATTATTCGTAAAAAAAACCTATGTCGCCACAATTCTTTCTACTACCCTTCTATTTAATTGGCACTGATAGATAATAACATCAGTGTAACTTCAAGCGGCAAAATATGGGAAGATTTGGGGATGGTTATGTAGTTCTCAAGTGTCTCGATGACAGCGTGATGCCGGTAAGTTCTTTGATTGATTATAGTTAATTATACGTTATATTTCGTAGTGTTTGATTTTTCATTGAATTTATTAGGTTCCGTATTTTTGATTGACTAGTTAGTTGTAGTTTAGAGGATATTGCTTGATTTTACCTTGGTGTCCTGGAGGTCACGTTGCCCGTTCGCCAGTACTTTTGGCAAGGCTCCTTTTCCACAGAAAACCTTTGAATATCAGGCAACGTTACCTCTAGGGCACAAGATATATATATATATATATATATATATATATATATATATATGTATATATTGTCGCGAGAATGGATGCATAATAAGGCGGTCTACCTTGTCAGCAATTATTGTGGTGCAGGAAATACATCAGATGTAATGCGATGGACTAAAGAAGAGAAGAAGCACATTCCTGTAGCAAGGCCAGGTATCATAACACAGTATAATGAATGCATGGGTGGAGTGGACCTCTCAGGGCAGGTGGTATCGTTTTATCGGAAAAAGAAGAAGAGTCGAAAGTGGTACTTGTGTATCTGGTACCAACTGTTAGACACAGCAATCAACAATTCGTGGTTAATGTATCGCCGGGATTTCACTGCTCAGCAGGACCTGCAAGGCGATTCGTCTACTGATGAGGAAGTAGATGAAAAGAAAAAAAAGATGATGTCTCTTAAAGATTTCAAGATTCTTCTCGTCTAGCAACTACATCATTATAATAGAAGACCAAGGGGCAGACCTGCTGATAATTCCCCAGGAAACAGGCAAAAGAAAGCTAAGAAAGACACTGAGAAGACGACTCCGCCAAAACCCGGGAAGATGATGAAATGTAAAAGGAAGCAAGAGCCGAAGCACTCAATTTCCCGAACTCCATACGGTTCGATATGGTTGCCCACTTTCCTG
The DNA here is from genome assembly GCA_911387785.2 of Aelia acuminata. Taxonomy (NCBI): domain Eukaryota; kingdom Metazoa; phylum Arthropoda; class Insecta; order Hemiptera; family Pentatomidae; genus Aelia; species Aelia acuminata. Next base: position 20,517,216 of record OU426980.1, read on the forward strand.
AAGTCACAACAAAAGGAAGATGCAGAATGTGCGGAGAAGACCGTACCACTTGGCAGTGCAGTAAATGCAAACTTCGGTTATGTCTCAAGAATGAGAGGGTCTGTTTTTCTGTCTTCCAACAATCAAGTTCCACATTTTGAAGCCATTTTGTATAATTTTCATATTTTTTGTCAGCTGTTACGAATTTTTAAATAAAAAAATATTTTGATACCTTTTATACTATTTAATATACCTAGTGGTTTTTATTATTTCCATGCCCTAAACAGGCAACGTTACCTCCAGGGCACAGCCCTTGTTTTCCGGTAAATGGGCAACGTGCCCTCCAGGTTACGCATGCCTAAAATTTAAAATAATGTAAAGTAATTTATGTTCTCACCTTTTCACCTTTATTTAGGCCTCATTAAATACAAAAAAAAGGTGGAAAAAAATAATCCGTCAAAATTCGTGTTCTGCCCGTTAAAGGGTTAATAATAGTTAGCATATTTTTAGTAAAGCTGTATGAATCATAAATTTATAGCTCATAAATTCTTATATATGGGTGAAGGGTTCGAGGTATTTTCACCTTGGAAGGTTCAATATATTTATCAAATACTACTTACTGACTAGCTGTCCCTTGCGAAGCATTCGCCCTCTCACCTACTTAAATCTCACATAATTAAGTACACACAGTATATTGAGTATCGTTCAGAGCGTATTTAGTGCGTCATGGGCATAGGTGAGGGTTTAAGTAAAGAATAGACTATTTAAACTGTAGATTATTTATTTTTTGAAACATAAGTTTAAGGTATTTACCTCTTTACAGGACCTCTTTAAACACTATGTTTGAAGTTACGATATGATCAGCTGTGAATGTTTGTTGGTGGGTTTGTTTTACACAGACATAGATGCCACTGAAAGAGCGCACCCTGGAAAACGCCACATACTTGAGTACACATATCGGTTTCGCGGAAAGCGAGTGCGCTGATTCTATTGACTGAACTTGCAAGCGACGGCCATAATCGGAAAATTGTATGTACCAAAAATTTTCGTCTCGACGAACCGAAAAAAATTACGGTTTTGCGCGTATAACTCGCAATCGAAGGCGAAATGAATGATTTGTATATTTTTCCGGTGTATCGTTTAAGAAAAGGTTTAAAATGATGCCTCATTCATGAAATTTGATGAGGTACTAAGGAAGTTAAGGCGTTCCGAAAAAAAAGGCCTTGAGAAATAATATATATGATTAATAAAAAATAATAATAGAAAAAATGTTTTCTTTCAGGAACATAAAAAGGAAATTTTTCACTTGATACAAATTTCACAAGATACCTCGTCCTTTCAGAAAGACGACTAAATAAAAAGAAAACGACAAATATGTTCTTATTTACCTTCAATCTAAACTCTCTACTCCACTCATACTAGCAAGTAAAAGGTGCTCAATTATTGATTTTTATTTATTTTATTGATTAGTTTTGTTATCAGGTCAGCAGATGGTCTATTTTTGATGTTTAATCATTAATGAAAATTCCAGTCTCCTCCACATACTTTCAGATGCACTATATCGTTTCGGAAATTTAATCCTTAGGTTGATAAATAAGCAGTGACTTTAGGCTGGGTTATCAAAGGCTACATCGTTCGATGGGAAGGAAATGAATATGTTAACATTTTCAATATTATAGCTCCCCCCCCCTCACTTAAACTTTAACACGTTAGGTGCGGCATCGGTCCCCGGGGTCCGATGTCTTACATTCCCTTCTTGACTGCCAATTTTCACATGAAAATGTCCGAAAGTCCGAGCACTTCGAACACTCAATTTAGTCGATTTTTAATGAGATTGCATTTTAGTGTAGAATGTGTTGCTAACAGCTGAAGTTCTGTCGGCTTTTAGAATCGGACTCCGAGGCCCGATTTTCGATAAAGAATGGCGTAAATCCTGTATCGGCCTGTTCTGCGCCTATTATGTCTAGTTCCAATCCTTACCAAGAGATAATGCCCTTGACACGCTCATTTAATTCCCTTTTAATCAAAAGATAATGCTTTCGTCAAAGCATTCCCATCGGACCCCGACGTCCGATATTGTCTGTGGAAGATCCCAGCAGTCGGACCCCGGGAACCGATACCGTTCCTTTCAGCATACCCCTAAAATACGCCGCCGCACCTGACATGTAATTGCTATATATATATATATATATATATATATATATATTTATATATGTGTATGTATGTTATATGTATGTATGTATATATTTATATATGTTGTTTTCCCTTTATGGTAACCCCATAAAGAGACCATTTATTGTTATATACATGTCCCATGCCTTTAGAGCCATACTACGTATATTACAAACTGTCTTGGTTTTTGATACCAATTAAATATAAAACTTTATGAAATTATGAATTCAAATACAAAAAACAACAACATCAAAAATTATAAACTAAATAAAAATAAAACTAAAACTAAAAATCTCCTACATGATATTGCCCTATGTATATATATATATGTATATATAAAATCACAATTCCCATCCATTTTCTATGAAGTTCTGCAGTCAAAATATTTTTGTCCAATATTCCATTTCGAACTCTCCTATAAGATAACGTTTCAAAACATTTAAATAAGAGACATCGGGCACTTTTCCGACCATTATATTAACTATGGAAACAAACATCCACAGGATTCTTTGGAGAGGCTTTTCTAACGAAGCTCTGCTTGTGTAGATATGTACATTGTGAGGATGGGGTTAAATTTGATCTGAGAAAGCTTTTAGATGGCCACTACCGTTAGCCTACATACTCAACCAAATAGTGAAACACAATCTTTTCAGGTTGGAAGCCTCCTATCACACTTCTAAAGGCCCACATCTTAAAAGGATGTTCCGCCTCAGTAGAAAAAAAAAAAAAAAAAAAAAAAATTACGCAGCGTTAAATTGTGATTTTGTTATTCTTAATGCGAAAATACCATGAAATTAATAATTGTTCTATCAATGTTCGGATTTAGGTTAACCCTGACTGGACCCAGTCGAAAAACAATCTCGTACCGATATTAACAGTGGTGATCATCCAAATCAAATATTTGTGAAGGAATTGAGACGAAATCATCAAGATCGAATAAATATAGCCTCTATTTGTTCCAATATTAAAAAAAATCCATGGTTTCAAGTGATTGGAATGTATAATCAAGAAACCATTATATGCATATATTTGTATATAATATTAAAAAAAATCATTATTTAAAGATCCACAGACGATATCAAATAATTGTTATATTAATAACACTCTACATGAGAACAGGCATGATGAGCATTTTTTTTCTTCTAACGACCATACTCAATTAGAATCTTTTGCACTCTACAAAAACGCTAGTTAAAATTTTTAGTTTATAACTAAAATATTAAATAAATGTGCGAATAAAGATTTGCTTTAAAAATATCACAGGAAAGATATTACAGATTAACTCGAAATCGGCCTGACTAGATAATGAAGCATGTGATTCATTATATTCTTCAATAAATATGAGAATAGTCTGAGGTGGTTGTCAAAGAACTATAATTAGTATTAAACGATTCCATTGAAGCCAACGTTTCGACCCAACAAGACAAAGACAAAAAACATTATAAATACATAGGACAAAGAATGGACTAACTAGATAAAATATAAACATCTGTTAACATATATTACTGAACATATAATACATAGGTACTAACTAGACGTAGAACGGCTTTTGAAAATGATATCATTGATAGTATGTTGTAATGAGGCAAGATACATTTATTAAGGAGGTATGATTTTTTTACAGACCATCATGTATCTAGTTAGTTCATATTCTTTGTCCTATGTATTTATAATAATTTTTGTCTGTATCTTGTTCATTTAGCCTTGAAGAAGACCTGCGTTGTGGAATACTTAAAACTTTTTATTCTATACTTTTTATGCAATCTAAAAATATATCAAACTAATAAAATATAAAAAATTTCAAGTTTTGGCAAAAAATTAGGGGAATTTCTGGAAAAATCGGGGAAATCGGAAAACGTGGGGAAATTTTTCAAGACATAAGACATTTGAAAGTTATATTGCAATTTCATATCTAGCTTTTGCAAATACTAAATGCATTATTCGCTTAATAAATTGTAATTATGATCGTCTATTTATGGGCATTCTTCACGTGCGGCCGACTTCATGAGATGCCTCCAGACTATTCTATTAGTTTCTAGTTGTAGTTCCTGTATGAAATCTTCGAGGGGTTGATTTTAAATTTAAGCTTCCTATAGCACCATAAAAAAAGGGTTACTTAAAAGGGTAAACAACTTAGGTAAGTCACTAATTACATTTATAGCTAAAATACACAGAAAGTCGGTTTTAAGAAAATTATTTTATTATAAAAATTATAAGGATTTAAATTTGTATAATCTAAAATGTTTCTTTAACCAATCAAGAAATATCCTTTCCATTACACATCTTAAAAGAGTTTTAAATTATTTATTGCACTCTACACACCGACTTGGTTATAAAAAAGTTCAATTTAAGAAGTATTTTCAAACATTTATTAAAAACAGGGGGGGGGGGGTGTTGGGGTGAGTTTTTTTTTTTGCGGTATGGCACGTAGAAGGATTACATAAATGCAAAAATATCTGCCCGACAAAGCCCGACAGTACAACAATCTATTTTATTCTTTTAAACTATTCTAGTTTTTTCATCGTAATAAAAAAAAACAAGTTAACCGCTATGATATTAAAACTTGCTAAAAACTAGTTATCACAGATAAATACATACCTTTCGAAACTGTGTAGAGAAATTTCAGATCACTTGTTAAATGGATTCAACAGAAATCACATCTTTAAGCATCTTACTACCCAGGAAAAAGCAAATGCCTACAGCTTCATGGATTCAGACTAGTTCCCTCGGGCAGGATGTGGATAAAAATGAACGAGATAAATATATCTCGATCCAAACATTCCTAAGCTACCAGGAAATATGTATTGTCGTGTTCCGAAGTAGGGGAGAGCGGGGTTGGTTGGCAACAGTTTTCACTTTTTTGATTGTTGAGTCGTTCCTGTTAATATAATCCGAATAGGGCTGATACCACTGTAAACTCCAAGTATTAGAGTACTTCCAGTATTTTTTTTCACCACATAATATTTAATACTATCATCATAGAAAATTGAAGAATTCGTTAATCGAGAGAATGCCAATTAAGCCCCTATGGGGCAGGTTGGCCTAGAAGATGGGGTTGTTTAGCCATCTCATTCAAGTACTGCCTGACATATTATTGTTATTAAAAGCTTCACTATAATGGTATAATAATTTTGAGTCGGTTTTTAACAGCTTTTAAGGGAAAATAGAATGACAATAGAAGAAGATAGAAGTTTAGACTGTCGTCAATTTCTGCATAAGAAAAATTGCTCCCCTCCTTCTCGCTGAAACTAAAGACAGTTGTTAGTTCCACCTTTGCTTATGTTTACCTTGCTTTTGTGAATTGCTACTGCGCCAACAAACCCCAGTTGAAGAGAGCCAACTAACCCTATAGGAGAGATCATATGAAAGATGGCTGCCAGGACAGGGGAGAACAATCAAACAAGAAACAGGTTCGTCGAAAGGTTAGGGTTTTCAAAGGAGTTTGGGGCTATGTGAACAGAATCGGAGTCAAATGTTTTGCCATGCCTTTAAACCAAATTTAGTGAAAATTTACTTACATGTTGTAAAATCAATCAATGAAGCTCACTCTTATATACACTGTTAGCATCCGATTGAAAACTCAGGACAAGACTCCCGAGGTCTAGCGGGTCACATGGTATAATGGTGGGGCCTTCACAACAGGTGTGATGGAAACTATAAGCCAATGGCCAACCCACCTCCTACATCAACCAACCCCGCTCTCCCCTACAATTTATTTTTTGGACTTTTGGCTATGATTTGTTGGTAAATACTCCACTATGCGCCACCCCGGACAACTCTCATATTTATTCAATATTCGGTCAAACATCATTTATCCAACATTATATTCTTCATGGATAAGATTTTTTACGTTAGAGATTTAAGAAATAATTTCGCACTAAAATGATCCCTTACATCCAAATCAATTCACTCCGAAGTCTCTAAGCGTTATGAGAATTTTCATCGTGAAATTATGAAAATTAGTTATAATTTTACGCGTCGAATAATCGATCGTATCCTACGGAATAATAAACTATGAGCTGGGGGCTACGAGGAAGCAAGGTAATTAACATTACGTTATAGCTCTAGTTGACTCTAATCCGGTGCCTGGTGTGGACGTAGGCGTTGAATCTATAAACAATTTCACTTCCCTAACTGATGTCGAATTAATGCTGTTTAAAGGTTCGTTCTCCGTTCGACAACAATAAAACAATTTGCAAAGTGAACGGAACTAATCGATGAATAACTAAGTAACGGATTAACTGCGTTCCAACCTCCAGTTTAGAAAACTTAATGAACAAACCCAAACATAAATTAAAATAATTAATTAATACAAATTAATCAATTAATCTTAATTTGACTTTTACAAAATAATTTCATTTCGAATAAAAAAACAATGCTGATGATTTCTATGTATATAATATAACATTTAAAGCTCAGCCCTTTAATTTAGAAATATATTTTTTTTTAATTTTTATTTTTTGTGCTAACATTTAAAGAGAATTTGGTATATTCCATATCAATCGTTTTTTTTTTTTTAAATAAATAAATAAAGAATTTATTTATTTTTTCTGGGACGTGTCCCTTAGGAACAAAATTTATAGTACATAAAGTGGGCTTTAGAGTCTTAGATAAAAAAAATTGAAATTAAACAAATAACAGTAAATAATTAGAAAAAAAAATACAAATTAAATATTCAATTGAGTGAAAAGAAACTAGTTTCAAACATATAATAATGTATGCTTATTTACTCACTTATTTAAAGATAAGCTAAGGAGTATTTATGTTTTATAAAAAAAATTATATTAAAAAAAAAAAAAAGATCTTCCATCGGTTTAAAATATTATATAGTGTAAACCATGCAGTTATTGGCACCCCAACTTTAAAAGTCCTAATTTTATTACATGATTCTAATGTTTAAAGGGTCCTCTAAGTCAGCTAATAAGTAAGACTTTAACAAACTAACCATAGGGAAGATTTCACAATTAAATCCACAGGGTGTTAATAACTAGGTTTGGCACTTTTAACAATAAATATTGCCGTATAGTAAAACTATTGAACTTTTGGCCCAAAAAAACCTCTTGAGTCTTCATGAGGATAGATAAAGAGGAGCTATAGAAAGTTCCTATTTGATCCCTTTATAAAAAGTATTTTTTTTAATTTCACCACAGAAATGTAATCTTAAGGGTGTCAATAACTGTACGGTAAGCAAATAAAACTTTCACTTAATATTTTAAAATACTTTATTGTGTACATTCGGCCTCATTTTAGTATTTACATGATGTAGAACATTCATTTAATTAACGCATTTTAGGATGATAATTAATAACATTTAAATTATGCTTATATTAGCTAAAGAGGAGCTATAGGAAGTTTCTATTTGATCCCTTTATAAAAAGTATTTTTTTTAATTTAACCACAGAAATGTAGTCTTAAGGGTGCCAATAGCTGTACGGTTTACCCTATAAGGAAGTTTTAATTTACATTTTTTTTTTTTTAAATAAACTGGATGTCTATGATGTGATGATAAAGGTGGGATTTAAAGGTGGGAGGGTATTGGAATTACGGATGAAAGGGGGTATAGAATTCCGTAGGTATGAGAGGACCGGATAATGAAAGATCCTTCGAAAGCTGACGTTCGTTGGGCATCAAAATACTTATGATTTTATGCCTATGTACAGTTCTAAGCTTCAGAATCCACTTAAAAAAGTATATTATGGCATAACATTACAAAGATACAATCCTTCGAAAAAACATGATACAGAAAATTGCTTCTACAATGCTAGTGAAACCTCAAAATCCATGGTTATGGATCAAAATTCAATCCGATAAAAAAAAAAATTAACTGAGTTTTTTATCGAGAGTGATTAAATTTTATATCATAAGTGATATAAATATATATTACGAGCAGACTCTGCCACGGTTGCTGTGACTCAGTAGCATATTGCATTGAATTAATTATGTACTATTCTTTTTTATAGTAAAATCAAAATTCACCTATAAAGATAAAAAAGTTTCAGCTAATCTAAAAATCAACAGGATCTAAAATTGTTTGGTAAAGAATTTAGATGGGTTAAAGTTTTTATTTTTTTGGATCTTATATTTGACCATAGGATGTTAATGAATGACACATGTAAAAGGAACTAATAAAGAATACAATTGGAATTGGGTTTAGTACAATCACAATAGACAGTTTGCAAAAATGTACCAAATTAATCTTTTGTCATAATACATATTGATTAAATTTATAATATAACACATGATGATATGAGGTTATACTAATAGAAGCAGAATGATTTTGGTTAACCTGTCTTTTGTTAAAACACATAGATTCGATGTTTTCCCCACTCGTGAAAAGGCGACACATAATGCCATGGGATAAACACGGATTTTCCTAGTCCAAGCCGGAAAAAATATATTTATGCTTATCCTCCATAAATATCGAAAGAGAATGAAGTATTGTGTCAATAAATCAACTTATAACGCCATCTGTTGGAAATTTATAGAACTTACAAACAATCACACTCAATTGTAATGTAATTAACACTTAATTTACAATAAAAGAAATATTTAGGCCAATAATCGAGATAAAAACTATCCTATCTTTTAAGTTGGACAAAACTACACAAAATGATCCAAATTTGATGAAGATCGGTTGAATAGTTTATGATTTTACTCCCGACAAACATCGGGACACGAGATTTTTATATGTATAAAGATATATTATATATTATAGTAATATATATTCATATATTTAATATTTCCATAATATATTTTTAGTCTGCTATTGTTGATACAGAATTATCGACCTTTCTTTTGAACCTTAATTTACAAAATAAATTATAAATTTATTTTAATACTTATAATTTATAGGCTTATAAAAATATGAATTATGTTTACGACTATGAGAGCCTTTAACTCTGCTATCAATTCTATTCGATTTATAATATTTCTTTTACCCACAAGCTCAGTGTTATGAGATGCGTATGTTTTGATAACAAAACGGATTCTAAGACTGTAACCTCGCGTGCCGATCCCTATTAACTTGCGGGATTTTTTCGATGCATGAGAATCCAATATTATGTTACGAGGGGAACGTTGTAGTTCATGGAAATACTTTTGACTTTATGATTGCGTGCTCTCGGATTGATATATTTTAACTTTTGAATGCGTATTTTTAGAATGTAATAATCGCTTCTATGCTATTAATTGACCAGCATGCTTAAAGTTTTCGAGAGATTATCTAGAATTCTGTATAAGGAGAAATATTAAATATATAAAATATTAAATTGGTTTCCGATATTCATCATTAAAAATGTATAGATAAAACTTCTGTAACCTTCAAAAAATCTTTTTGTATATAGAGAGAATGCTTTCGATAACATAATAATAGACCGTAATATCGAAGAATTCCTATGTGTTAAAATACATCGATACGCGAGGGAATAATCATTTTGATATGAATGAAAGCACTCAGTAATTTTTTTCTTGGATAGTACGCATATCATAATAAGTAATAACCGATGTCTGCTTATTATTTTTTATTATAATTTTTTTAAATATTTTTAAAATATGTTAATAATTTATTGTTATTACTAACTGTAAAATGCTCATAACTGGTATTGAAATTGTATAATGCCATGCTTTAGCAAAATAAAAATTATCCTGATAATTAATGTTTCGATTTTTTTTTTCTGTATCCTGGCTGCTTATGTTCATGGTAGTTAAAGTATTTTTTTTGATGTGATAAGCATTACAGTTAAACTAAATGTAATTATGCCATCACAGGAGAGGATTTGATAGTCAAGTAAATAAAAATATAAGGTTTTAAGGTAAAACCACGGTACTGTACATCGATTTTAGTCATTAAAGAACTAAGTTCTTAAGAGAATGATTACTTATTTTTTCAGTATGTTTTTTTTTTTTCTATACTTCAAAAAAGCGTAAGGGATTCTGGTAAGGTTCACATTATGAATAACCCATAAAAAGAAAAAGAAACATCCTTTAGTAACGCGAATGAGTATAAACAAAAATGGTTATAATGCTTTACTAATATAAGAATAAATAGCGCAGCTGAGGAACAAGTAAAAAAAAAAATAATTAAAAATAATTTTTACACTACTGAAAACTACAGAAAATAAACAAAAGATAACTGTAGAAAGCAAATTATAAATAAAAAACTTGTCTAGACGACAAAAATAAAAACTAACTTATCAGATGCTAAGAAAAACTAATTGCCAACAGTTGGAATAATATTTACTGGAGATTACAATAATTAATACCCAACTACAACATAATAACATTCAGTGCAGCCATGGGCGGATCCAGCCGGTTGTAAAGGAGGGGGGGGGGCAGACCTTCCATTGGATCTGTCAATTAGTATTTTTACCTTTATGTTCCTTTCCTACAACTAAAATTCTACTTGTTGTTTTTTTTTCTTGTTTTTTTTTTTTTTTTTACCTTAATTCCATACATCTCTTTAATATAAATTCTATCTTTAAATGACAAAAAAAATTCCAAACGAGGGGGTTGAAGCCCCACAGCCCTCCCCATAGATCCGCCAATGACTGGAGCCAGCACAAAACCTTAGTACTTGCTGACTGGTCAGGAGTCCAAAGAGGTAGGAAAGGTATCATTCACCAAAGAGCCACTACAAAAGTATTCGATTTTTCTAAAAACTGATTGCAATAGTAATCTGTTAACAAAGAGAAACATCAGTCCATAAAAAAGGTGTTGGAGATTGGAACGTTCTCCTAAAATATTTATGTCAGTTCTCCATGATCTGATGCAAACAATGAATTAGAAGAAGAAACGAATAAAATCTCTAGGAGAATGGCAGAATCATTTTGAGTTTGCAGATGATCAAGTCGTAATAGCAAAGTTAAAGAAGAAATCCTCATGATACTAAAACAATTGATAGTGGCAGAAAAAAAATACTAGACTCAAAATAAACTTTCTAAATTATGCAATTTTATAACAGATTTAAGAATACAAATATACTACAGAAAATGTTAAAGGATATTTTAAAATAGGTGAGTAGCATATAGAAAAAGTAGATCATTTCTTCATGTCGGGTATATTATTTCTATTAACACATTAAGAGCGGCTAGCTTATGATATAGGACAGTGCTGCGTATCGTGCCAATTTGCCAGCTAAGCCAAATATATGCGTGTGAAAATAAACTTGATAGACGTAAAAGTAATGGTTGGATTTTAGCTAAATTTTGGTAATGGGTCTTATCAGCAACTATATTTTATATAAATTTATTTATATTTTTATATTTGATAAATACTTATTGTAGTAATAATTTAAAATGATATTTCAGAAAGATACTGTAAGACCTGTGTAAATAAAAAATAAACGTCCTGACAAATATTTATTAACCGGAAAGAATTTGTGAGGCTCGAGACGACGAATACTTCGTCAAGCTCACAATAAACGAAGTTCGGAAATATAAACCTAGCATAAGTGAAATTTGAAAGAGAAGCAAACAAACTTTGTAATTTATGATGATTTTGTATGTTATGTGTAATGTGTTCCTGGTAAAAATACATATATTTGATAAAATATTATTCTTCCCTTGTGTCATTTAATATTACTTATTTTAAACGGTTACTAATACCTGTCCCGCTTTTTATGTGTTAATGAGAAATTTGAACAAATAATTAGATGATATACCCAAGGATGGTGGGCGCTCTTCGATTATAAGAATATATATCCCAACGATTGCACGCGCTCTTCAATATATATGTATATAACAGTACTTCCTGTCATAACCTGAAGATGTAAAACATGAATAACAGACAAGAATATTAGGAACTAATTCTGAAGAGTTGCTCATGTGCTTGATATTATCAAACTCCCATCACATCTTTTTCAGTGAAAACTTAATAACCTACTATAATTACAACAAATTATTAAATTATTAAATTTAGACATTATAATGTTTCTATTACCCCCGCAGGTATATTTATTTTTCCCATGAAATTTTAGCGATAGGGTAAAAGATAAAAAGGTATGGAAAGGTGAAATGAATATGATATGGAGGATGATGATATGTAGGAATTTGTTTAAAGAAAATAATAGCTAAATCGTAATCAAAACTTGATAAAAGGGCAAGTTGTCGGAGGTATGTAGCAGAAGGGTTAAGCGGAGTACATGTGAAGAGCTATTAGACGGTTGAGGCTCAGAAGCCTGGAAGAACAAAGTGTTTCCCCTTTTAAGTTGAAGTAAGAGGACTTAGTGGAGATGTAATCATGACCTGGCATGATAATTAACTCAGCGTCTGTTTAACGTGCCTGTCTCCAACTGCCAACTCTCCTTAAAGGATCTCAAAGCACACAATGAATCATTAGCAGTATGTACTTAAATTGATAAGGCTGGCAACAACCTCCTCCAAAATTTCCACATAGAGCCAACTTTATTTGTAAATAATTTTCATTCCCCATTGTAACATTCCACTATATATGATATATCACAACTTTTTAGAATAAAATTTGTAAAATAAATTATAATATCATGAAGTAATGAAACCTTCTCATTAGAAACACTTAAAAGGTATATTTTTATTCTCATGCTTCTTTTACAGCTTAAAATGTGAAAATAAGGATATTTCTTCCTTATCTTTATAAGCTATTTATTTCAATCACTAACATCTCCTTCTTATTTTTCCCAAAATAAAGCTATGAATTAAAAAAAAAAAAAAAATTCAATGAAGTTTTTTATCTTGATACGAACAGTCGATAAGGAAAATATATATGTTGCGGAATGAGTTGACTCTTAGTTAACTTGACGTTTAACTTAACTTATAATTTTATCAACTGATGAATTTAGTCTTAATCAACCAAATTTACAATACTAACATTTCTAAACACTAATTCAAATTAATATCAATTAAATAGTTTTATAAAACTAACAATTTTTAATCTATAGACTAATCAAAACAAGAGATATTTAAATTTATTAAATTATAAACTAATACACATTATAAACTACTAATTATATTTTAAACAAGAGAATAATCTAAACAAATTGTAAATTACTAATATCAAATGGCCAATCTAATATATCAGTTCATAAATAAATTATCTAGGCCTTCAAAATTTAAATTATTGTAAACAATGTTTTATTAATCAAACACAAATAATGAAATGGTACCTTGATCAAGGGTTTTGAGGATTTATCGTTGTGAAGATGGCGAACAACGTCAAGCCGTGATAATAGTTGTATGTTCAGTGCCGTATTTGGATGAACTCCGAAGGCATCTTAATCCAGATGTTTTCCCTTTAAATAATTAGTCCAGTCCAATAAACTCTTCATTCCAGTTCCGGGTTATGATTTATGTGATATGACAACGTATTAAAGTCTTGTACGTTGTTATAATAATAACAAAAAAACTTTGAAAGTGAAAACTTAAATATGCTATCGGTACCGCGAGTGGACGACAACTGAGCGGCGTTTGTTTTTCACCTGCTTCTCTCTTGAAAAAACATATGATTGACATCAGACGGTCGATCAATGTGAAATTAAGTAATTTAAAAATTGAATAAAACATTTTTTCAAGCATACATAATATAACATAAGCATTTGTTTCATAATATTAAGATGAGATATTAATATTAGAATAAAAATAAATACATTATCGATATGATAGATTAATAATAATTATATAATTATTTAATATTAATTACATATGATTACTAAGTTTAAATATATGTAAATTTTAAGCCTTTTATACCCCGTTTAACATGCAGTATTACCCAACTTTTTTTTACTTTCACTTACCTATATATGAAATATATAGTAAGTGGAAGTATTGCGATCGTGAAAAATTTCGACTTCCGGTTTTCAACGGAAATACACGTTTTGGGGTCCCCTGAGTCCAATTAACCAAGACCCGCGAAATGGTCTGTGTGTGTGTGTGTCTGTGTGTGTGTGTGTGAACAGACTAGCTCAAAAACTATAAACCGTGCGAACCTGAGATTGGGTATTTAGTGTATGTATATGCCCAAGATGTGACAGCAAAAATTTAATCAAAATTGCTCAAAGGGAGGGGGTACTTTAATTAATAACTTTTTACGTTTTTTTCGATTTTCTCAAAAACGGCTTTCACGATTTTGATCAAACTGGGAATTTAATGTACGTGTATGCCCGCGATATGACTGTAAAAATTTCATCAAAATTGATCAACCCGAGGGGGGACTTTACTTAATAAATTTTGTATCATTTTCACGTGTTTTTTTTATTTACTCAAAAACGGTTTTCACGATTTTGATCAAACTGTGTATTTGATGTATGTATATGCCAAAGATGTGATAGCCAATATTTCATCAAAATTGATCAACCGGAGGGGGGACTTTACTTAATAAATTTTGTATCATTTTCACGTGTTTTTTTTTTATTTACTCAAAAACGCCTTTCACGATTTTGATCAAACTGGGTATTTGATGTACGTATATGCCAAAGATGTGATAGCCAACATTTCATCAAAATTGACCAACCGGAGAGGGGACTTTACTTTATAAATTTTGTATCAATTTCAAGTGTTTTTTTTTTATTTACTCAAAAACGCCTTTCACGATTTTGATCAAACTGGGTATTTGATGTATGTATATGCCAAAGATGTGATAGCCAACATTTCATCAAAATTGATCAACCGGAGGCGGGACTTTACTTAATAAATTTTGTATCAATTTCACGTGTTTTTTTTATTGACTCAAAAACGGTTTTCACGATTTTGATTAAACTGGGTATTTGATGTATGTATATGCCAAAGATGTGATAGCCAACATTTCATCAAAATTGATCAACCGGAGGCGGGACTTTACTTAATAAATTTTGTATCAATTTCACGTGTTTTTTTATTTACTCAAAAACGCCTTTCACGATTTTGATCAAACTGGGTATTTATTTCATAACTTTTTTTCTAATTTTTAGATTATCTCAAAAACGGCTTTAACGATTTTCTTCATATTCGTCATGTTTTATGAAAATTGAGTGTTATTTAATATCAGGTAAGCGTTATCATTATTAAAATGTTCTGAGGGGTTTATAGAGCAAATGAAAACAAAAATAAGAAATGAATGTGGAAAATGTGTAACTTTGAGAAGTGGCATTAACAAAACGCATTAATTTCTTGTCTAAGTAAGTTGGTAAGTGAAAGTTGTGTGTTGCGCGCACGCACCAGATTTTTTTACACTAGGTCTGGGACACCCAGTATATAGCTTATATATACTACATAAAAAAATTATATATATATATATACATATATATACATTTTTTTATGTAATATATATTCCTAAGAGGAAGAGGTATATCCAACCTGATAAACCCTTGTCGGCTCAGATTATACTATGAGTTTGTGAGATAAAATAATTCTAGCTGTACTCTGTACTCCATGTTATCGTCCCATACATAATAAACCTCTTCCCGGAAATATGCAGATATACGGATGAAACGAGGGTATAGAATCAAATGATCCTTCTAAATTGCTTAGTTCTCATCGCGGATGGATTATCCATAACGCCAATTATACGAGGCTATTTGTTCTGTGGAGGAGGGAAATCAACAATTAATCCTCTCTCAAATCTCTCGACTCATCAGTTCTCGCTGTATACTCAATCATGTCCGGCACAGGATTAGGGTCCAATGTAAACCTTCATTTCAGTTAAATTCACATACGAGTCCTATTGTATTGTTATTATTTTTTTTTTTTTTTTTTTTTTTTAATTCCAGTTTTCATGTTCCTGCCTCGATGAGGATTCACAGAAACGCTAATGACCAAAACAGCGTTTCAATTCTCAATATTACTAGGCTATAGGTGGATATTTGAAGTAGAACCATCTAAACGGCCATAGTTGAGTAATAAATGATAACAAAAAAAAAAAAATAATAAATGAGAGCCAGTTACTAGAAAAAAATAGCGACTATTTCAATCCTTTTGTTGTTCCATGGAGGCAATGTTTTAGCCCCAAACTAAATTTATAATAGGTTAAAAAAAATTAAAAGTAATTGTTTTTTCACTCCCTCACCTTGTCCGACTCCCAGGCAAGCTACTTTAAAAATTCGTATTCTTGCAACAATTGAGTGTTTGATCAAATTGATTAATCGGTTAAGTCAGTTATTACTTCAAGATTCCATGAAAGAATAAGCGGTCATTTATTGTTACCAATAAAAATAAAAAAGTTATGTCCAGACGTTTTTCCTTCACTCCCTCACATCAAGTGTTGGATGGTCTGAGCGTTGAGGGGAACATAGCTCAAAGCCCGGGGTGAAAAGAATCGGTTGAGGGAAGACCCTAGGATCGTTTTGACTGCCGACCAGGCGCTGCAATGGCTTGCCTCCGCTGTCAGATTTAGGTTATTACGGGAAATCTACGCTGTGGTCAATAGCTACTTCACTCCCTCACTTAAAAAAGAACTGGTGAGTTTCCAAGAAATTTTTTCACTCAACTATTGTTTTTTGATGGAAAATGGTCATAGCTTTCGATTCTGCAGTCTTTTTCAACTTTAACCTACTTACAGTGATTATAAAATAATAAAGACCTTTAAAATTTCACTCCCTCATTCTTCACTCCCTCACTTTTCCAAAAAATTATTAAATGAGGGAGCAAATAACTCCATTCTTTGAATTCTCAAAAGAATTTGAGAATACTTTTGAATGTGAAGGTGACGATTCCTAAACTATGACCAAAAGTGTGTAACTGTAACCTAACCTAACTCTAAAATCATGCTTACTTTTGACTATATTGGAATTTCCTATTTTTGAATTTGAAATTGTTTTTATTGTTTTTTAAGATTGTATTTCTTTAAAATATACGCATTTTTGCTTTCACTTCTCAAAGTTTACTACTACCTCAACACATTTTCACTACCTCACTCACCCTTCACTCCCTCACTTTGTAATTGTTTTCATAACTTTTTAAAAGGTTCTCCTGTCAGGCTACTACTTAAAAAGTGAAGTTAATGTGTCACTGAGTACGTATGAATTTGTTCGGCCCGAAATTATAACATTTCAATAATGAAATTTTAGCAAGTGAAATCTACGTATCTTCACACAATAACCCGTCTACAGAAGGAAATAAAGAAGTTATATTAGAGAAAATCCTGAGCATTGCAGCTATCAGAAATGAAATTTGGTCTAGATCTTCGCCGCTCCGGTACAATTAAATTGAATTAAATTAAAAAAAAAATGAGTATATATATATATATATATATATATATACATATTTTTTCAAAAGTAAATATGTATTTTGGATTTAAACATCTAATTTTGTAATAAATAACGCTAGGAATTCTGAATTCTATCTCAATAAATTAGTTATCTTTTGATTTCTTCAAAACCTTCAATGTCGTTCAACATTTTACATTTGAAGACAATAAGAATGATGTTTCGTACAATAAAAGTAAGTAGTCAAATAATTTAATTTTCTTTATTTTTCTTGCTACAAGTTCGATGTGGACGTTATATAAGGATCCCAGGTACATATGTTGTACGTTCGTTATAATGATGGCTCATTTTCCGGTTAAGTTCTCAAAGGAAACATCGAATGTATTGAACATGGACATTGTTAGCTAACATAAAACTAATTAGCTAAGTTTCAAATGAAACTCTAGCCCCTGAGCTCTGCACGCTCGGTATCTGTTTGCTTATGAAACTCTTTGATACGCTAGCTCACTTGAGGTTTTTGTCGGTAGTAACCTGTTCAAAGAGTTACATGGAATATACAAATTTTCACTATAAAAGCATTATACCTCTGCGATTCGGAAGTTTTTGGACGTTGCTCATTGTTGGCAATTTTCAAGCCAACATGAACATGAAACAGTTGATTGCAATTAACGATTAATTTAAACTCCCGTGAAATCATTAATTAGGATCAGAAAAACTTCATGGCAAATCTGGAATAACAGCCTAGAGGGTGAAATGTAATTGTTACGCATAAATTAATAATTTTTGGCATTTATAGAAGTTATTATGGCCTAATGATATTATGGCAATAATATTGGGCGTCTGGAGAAGAAAGAATAGCCAAACTGGAAAGATTAAACTTCGCCACTAGAAATGTCCACAACACGAAAAATTTGTCCTCAAATGCAAATATAAGGCACTGCTGTACATTAGTAAGACCTGTAATACTGTATGGTATGGAAACAGTCAGCCTTCCGAGCCTTGAGAAAATCGTGAAGATCGAGAGGAGGATTCACGGACCCAAGATAACGCAAGTAGGGTACAGGCTAAAATCCAATAAAGAAATATACAAGAATTTGGAAGATTTGAAAACAGTCGTCAGGACCAGAAGGCTGAAGTTCTGCGGGCATATGGTCAGGATGAATAGTGAAAGACAGAACAAGAAAATTTTTGACAAAGTCTGCAGCTATAAAAGTATTGGGGGGGGGGGGAATGTAATGTAATGTAAAACAAATAAAAGAGGAACTGGGCAGGCTAAAAATCAAAGAAAAAGACTGCTTGGATAGAGAGCTTTTTAGGAAAAAACTGAAAGTATATGGGGTTCTTGTTGGTAGGACGTTAGACGTGGGAGAAAATTGACTGGGGAAGAGCGAAGGGAAAGGTCCAGAAGGATGAGAGAGTATTGGAGTAAGAGGAAGGCAGTAGGTGTGAAGAGGAAACGGAAATGATATTCGCGTAGTCCTTGCTGGCAGTTTCCTGTTAAAAATATATATACTGGGTGTCCCAGACCTAGGGTAAAAAAAAAAATTGGGAAATACTGCATGCTAAACGGGATAGAATGGCGCAGAAACGAGTTTCCTATCTCAATCTGTTGAGGAGATAGAATTTTTTTTGTTTTTATTTTAAAAATCTAACTTTTTTCTTCTTTCTTAATTTTAGATTATTATTACCCTTTTTATATTATTTAAAATTCATACATTGTTCTTTCTAGTCTTAAAAAAGTAAAAATAACTCTAACTCATGGGAAGTTCGGCATCCATTACTTAGGATGCCGGCTCTGGCGCGCTTCCTCGTTGCCAAAAGCAGTGGCATTCTCTAGCGTGTTTTTCATAAGGAAAACTTCTTTTAGACTCAAAAGGAGAAGTGAAATTGTATCATGAGTCACACCACTAAAAAGCTAACTGAATTCCGCAGTATTTAGGAAATTTGACAGCTTCTAGGGTGGTCCAGTGGGGAGTGAGGAATTTCCAAAAACTATTTAAAATTTAAGTTTTAATAAATGTTAAGAGGATTTAAAATAACTAGACCCATTTCATCTTTTAGGTAATTTTATGCTGATTAAGAAAATATCATCGTTTTTGTTTCTACGCTAAACCAAAGTAGAGAAAACTGTAATTTTTCATAAGAAAGTAAGATTTTAAAAATAAAAACAAAAAAAAATCTATCTCCTCAACAGATTGAGATAGGAAACTTTTTACACTAGGTCTGGGACACCCAGTATATATATTGTGCAAGAACCATGTCGATATCACTAATTAATATTATAATGTTCTAATTTCTTTTCTTGGCTTCTAGACACTAATATTTTTTGATAGGGACCTCGAACAATATTTTCAACAAGATATGTGGAGGTCAGTTTTGAGAGTAGGAAAATTATGCTTAACACGTTAACTGAGACGAGGGGTCATTTGACCCCATGCGGTGGCTTCCTTTACTGCGAGCCATTAAACGTGTATTTGTCGTTAACTGCGATGCTTGTCACGCAACCTGTTTTAATATTTTTGAGATTTTTTATAATTCACTACTTAATACTGCTTATATATCGAAAAAAAATGTCTTGTCGCATTATAGTTTAAATGTTTTGCTTAATGCGGCAAGGGGTCAAATGACCCCTTGGTCTTTTAATGCTCATTACACTTCATCTTAATATTGTTTTAGCATATTATATCAAATATTAATAAATATGTAAATAAAAAATATTTTATCTATTTCCGTAAATGCTTGAAAGCGGTGAAAGCGACAATAATTTACCGTGAATCACATTTATCTAAGGGTGAATCACAGATTCACCTTCCTTTCTTGTTCTTCGACTGATTCTACTTAGTATTTTTGACACCTGAGCTCTCGTTTATTTGTCTCGATTTAGTAAATAATTTCGATATGTATTCACGTGGTAAGAAACTTGCCGATTTAGCCCTTTCACAGCGGAATTCAACTTCAAGCGAAGATGAAGGAACTAGTTCAAGTTTTGAAGATAGTTATGATTCATATAAGGAAGAAATGTTCGGGCTGTTATGAAAAGCTAAGAACAGCTATGAGCAGTGCAGAAGCCCAAAAAAAGGTGAAGGTCCGGACATACTGTGGCGACTGTGCCGACAACCATCTCTTTGCTTGCAGTGCTTCAATTATAAACATTATAAAATGTAGTTTTCGCGTGTTATTTTTTTTAATAATTTAATTTGTAATATTTAGATTTATTTTTTTAAATACACAAAAGCAAAATCAGCCCCTTGACGCAGTTTAGCGGTGTGGTAGCATGGGGTCATTCGACCCTTCGTCGCAGTTAACGAAAATCCCAGTTTATTTGCTTCGCAGCTAACGTTTTAAGAAGTTATTTTTTTTTTTCTATTGTACTTTTTCATTAAAAACAATCGGCCACAATTAATCGATGTTTTCGATACATTAACATCGATATCTCATCCCTATTACATACCTCTCTCTGAGAAACATTACATGGCTCAATGACATTTCGAAAAAAAAATTGAGAACCCTATTTAAAGCTCATCAAATTTAAACCCATTAAGCTCTACTAGCTATTACAGTTAATTGCCTGGCAAGATGTGCTCACTTAATAAATAGGGCGGTGAAAATAAAACAGGTAACTTGCGGGTTTTAGACAATCCGTAATAAGTAGTAATAAGAGATATCCGTTTTTATGAAAAAGACAGGCAATAGACGTTGAAGTTTTTTATTACAGTTATAACTAGGGGTATCTGTAATTTTACCGCCTCCCTTTAAGGTCCAATAAAACACATAAATGAGGAGGAATAGAAACTTCTTTATAACCCTTCTCCTCTCCAGGCAAGTTAACCTCTCTCAAGTTTACTCTCTTGCACTTAATGATAAATTTAAACATTAAAAAAGCTTCAGGGGGAGATTAAGAGGTGTAACAGAACGGCAGGATCAAGAAAGCTTTAATGAAAATTTTGATGAGATATTTTCATAACGATCCTTCCAGCACCTCCAATTAACTTTTGTCCAATGAGTAATTTTAAGATCTTGATAAAAAAAAAAAAAAATACAAAAATTGAACGTCAATCAATAGGAAACTAAAAAATAAAATAAAGAAAAGTCAATTGGTAAAGTTAAAAATTTGCACCGTACACTATTAATCTATGAAATATCGTATGAAAATACTAAATGTGTCCTTGATTGAAAACTGAGTTAAATTAATGATTCACGTAAAACATAATCTATGGAACGGCTGCATATTTCCTTGAGGCTACGTGTGAGACTGACCGTATCCTTCTCATTTTGTAAGTTCAAGCGTTCGGTAATTAATCAGAAAGTAAGTTGCTGTGAATGACACTGGAGTGTCTCTTATTTTTTTTTCGATTTTAAGGCCAATGTTATATTCAATCCAATGTAAGTAGCTAAACGTATATCTGAACCGCATCATTCGATCCTGAATGCGTCTAGATATGTAAATATATGAAAATATCTGGAGATACGCAGTCGAAAACTGGGGTTTCAATAAACCATTAATTCCTCTCCCATCCAATCCCAACAATTCTTAATGTTTCTTTGTCCCGAATAAAATTATCCATATTAAAATCAACCGCTTTGGCCCGAACCAGATACCAGACTTTTAACAATAAACTCCTAACTCATCCTAACCCACTTGTTTCCAACCATGCTTCTACCTGAATCCTAGAAAATGCTCTAAGGCGCCTAAAAGATGTAGGGGAGAGAGGGGTTGGTTGGCCTTAGGCTTAAAATTTCCGTCACAACTTTTGTAAAGGCGCCACAATCCTACCATCTGTCCCGCTCGACCTCGGGAGTCTTGTCCTGAGGTTTCAGTCCGATGCTAACAGTGTAGGGAAGAGTGTGCTTCATTGATTGATTCTACAACATTTAAGTAAATTTTTATGTTTTCAGTAAATTTGGTTTTAAGGCATGAAAAAACATTTTACTCCGATTCTGTTCTGTTAGTTTGGTTGTTCTCCGCTGTCCTGGCAGCCATCTTTCATATGATTTCTCCTGTGTGGTTAGTTAGCTATCTTCAACTAGGGTTTGTTAGCGCAGTAGCAACTCACAAAAGTAATGTAAAAATTAACAAAGGTGAAACCACCACTTGTCTTTAGTTCCAGCAAGGAGGAGGAGGGCAATATTTCCTACGCAGAAAGTGACGAGGGTCTAAACTTAAACAGAATCTTTAGGAACAACGAAAAAGATAATGACATTAAAGATCACCTTAGCCGCAATCGAAGCTTATTGATGAACCAGCCACACCTGGCTACCATGAAAATCAAACTATTTCACCGCAGACACATTCTCATGATACGATTGAAGGGCCAGAGAATATTTATCCTACCTAAAGTTTTTAAAGATTTTTTTACATTGTTCTAACGCAATGTTGCTCTAATACTTGGGGTTAACAGTGGTACCAGCTCTATTGGGATTATTTTAACAGGAACGACTCAACAATCAAAAAAGTGAAAACTGATGCCAACCAACCCCGCTCTCCGCTACTAAATAAGAAACAATATTTGAGTGCTACCAATGGGTATTCTCTCTGCATGCTTATAGATGTTATTAGTATACTTATATCATATTCACTTTTTGTGAATAAGTAACGTAGTTTTAAATTTTAATAAACAATGAAAAAATAATTATAAAAAGAAAAAAAAAATGGAAGAACCGTGAAATTTCTATAAAAAAAAAAAAAAAAAAAAAAAAACTTGAAACGATACTTGTCATTAAAGTTTCCCTTTGAATTTATACCCTGTAACCCTTAGTCGTTCCACTATGCTTTAACGCTTGTGTCGGATAATTAGCTTTACTGAGGAGATGACACTGAGAGAAAGGGGTGCGGGGGGGGGGGGGGGGGGGGGAGGACCAGGAAGAGTGTTGATAGGAGCTTAGAGATCAGAGGCTACTAAGCAGTGGATTAGCAGTTTGTAGCACGTTCTAGAAGGAGCTGCTAGAATATTGATAACAAGAGGAGTGTACTTGTAATGGTTGGGTCATTACCAGTTAGGGGCTAGCTGCCCAGTTGTCCTAGGTCCTTAATGACTCTTACCGCCCCCCTCAACCCCCCCTAGTGTAATGGAAGTACCGTCCTCAAATTAGGATTTCCTACACGTGTCCGCCCCCCCCCCACTTCCAACCTCTTACCCATATTCCATGCAACTTGTTAACAAATGTAGTTAATCATGTACGCAGATGATTTTAAGGACACTTCTCTCTTCATACAACTGATAACAGATTTAAAGCTTAATTGATTGGTAGAAAATGTGCTTTGATTAGTGATAAAAAACGCGCGAAGAGCAATTTACAATTTTCAATTTAATAAATAAGTAGGGGAGAGCGGGGTTGGTTGGCAACAGTTTTCACTTTTTTGATTGTTGAGTCGTTCCTGTTAATATAATCCCAATAGGGCTGATGCCACTGTAAACTCCAAGTATTAGAGTACTTCAAGTATTTTTTTCACCACATAATATTTAATACTAAGATCATAGAAAATTGAAGAATTCGTCAATCCAGAGTATACCAATTAACCCCCAATGTGGGGCAGGTTGGCCTAGAAGGTGGGGTTGTTTAGCCATCTCATTCAAGTACTGCCTGACACATATTATTGTTATTAAAAGCTGCACTATAATGGTATAATAATTTTGAATCAGTTTTTAACAGCTTTTAAGGGAAAATAGAATGACAATAGAAGAAGATAGAAGTTTAGACTGTCGTCACTTTCTGCATAAGAAAAATTGCTCTCACCCTCCTTGCTGGAACTAAAGACAATTGGTAGTTTCACCTTTGCTTTTGTTTACCTTGGAAGAGAGCCAACTAACCCCACAGGAGAGATCATATGAAAGATGGCTGCCAGGACAGGGGAGAACAATCAAACGAGAAATTGGTTAGGTTAGGTTTTTCAAAGGAGTTTGGGGCTAGAATCGGAGTCAAATGTGTCACCATGGCTTTAAACCAAATTTACTGAAAATATAAAAATTTACTTACATGTTGTAAAATCAATCAATGAAGCACACTCTTCCCTACAATGTTAGCATCGGATTAAAAACTCAGGACAAGACTCCCGAGGTCGAACGGGTCACATGGTATAATGGTGGGGTCTTCACAACAGGTGTGACAGGAACTATAAGCCGATGGCCGACCTACCCCCTATGCCAAACCAATCCCGCTCTCCCCTACATTTCGATATTAATGTCATTTTAGAAATACTGATATTCAGTATTATCAGGTTATCTCAAGTCAAGCAGTGGCTTAACGAAATAAATCAAGCATACATACTAAATGAATTTAATGCAACATTATTCAAAAGTAAAATATCTCCGGTATTATATAATTTTAAAAGTTATCTCGAGCAAAAGATAAACTGCAACTATGTGTTAACTTCTAAATATAATCCTTATTATTTGAACATTTATGACCCGACTGACAAAATAAAAAGTTACATAAATTTAAATGTGCCATTTAGAATGATCAAAATAATAGCGCAGCTAAGACTTTCCTGCAAATATATCATTAAGCTTTCCCTAAAAGATAATACTTATATAATTAACACATTAGAACAGTGCTCTATATGAAATAGGAAGTAAAAGGAAGATTTATACCACCTGTTAGTAGGATGCCCCATGTATGCAGATATTTATTTATTAATATTTACCAGGCACTCAAAACAAATCCATAGTAGAATTACCTGGAACTTTAAAAGTAAATAGTGCAGACCATACCCGGAATTTCTATTTTTTCATTAATTATTCCATGAAACTGAGGCAATTCATACTTGAGGGATAAGATACGTTTCATTTACATTAATTCACTACGACACAGTATCGATGTATACTTATTAACAGTATTTAAGTATATGTATACTTAATTATATTTAACAATGTACTTATATTATTATTTTAATTAAACAATTATTAGTAACATAATTAGAAAAAATGTAGAGAATTTTCTATTTATTTTTGCTATTAACAAAAAGAAAGAAAGAAAGAAACACGTTTACATGAAACTAGTAGATGTAAATATGTTGTAAACACCTGTATAGATTCTAGAATATGTAGACATTTTTTGTATTTATATATATCTATTGTTCATTTATAGTGATATATTTTTTTCATTGTTAAATATGTTTTTTTTTTTCTTATATGGTATTATTGTGACCAGCTCTATTTGTAAGGGGTTCTCCCCAAAAACAAATTACAATAAATAAATAAAATAAAATAATACTGATATTTAGCGAATCATGGGCGTTAGCAGCGAAAACGGAGAGTAATAGTCAAACCCAAGAGGCGGCTTCTAAGAATTATCACAGGAAAAACAAGGAGGGTTAGGATAAGGAATCAGACTATCAGGAGTACTCTTGATTTATCATGTCATCCCAAAAGTTATGTTATTAATATTCTGTTTGTTTATGTTTAGATTTCCTCCTTTTCAATTTATTTTTGTTTACATTTTTTGTTTATTATAATACACTTCTATTTATGATGTTCTGGTTGGTAAAAGTTATTTATTCAGTGCTGAAATTTAATTTGAAATGAATATCCCAAGAAACCACTTACACCATGTTATTATGCTTTGGGAATTCGATAAAGGAGAAAATGCTGCTTTAACTTACCGAAAACTTGCAGAAATATCTCTATCTGAATGATAGACGATCGTGGCGGTGGTTAGGACCTGGAGAAACACCTAGAAGCGAGAGAAGGACTTCATCCGAAAAAAAAGTGATGATGTATGTATGGTGGTGGAATATGGAAGGAATCCTTCATCATGAATTCCTTGATCTTAACCTGCAGTCTCCAAAACTCATTAAGCGGCAAGAACATGAATTCAGTGGATGAGGTGAAAAACGAGGTATTAGATTTTTTAAATTCAAAACCAAAGGATTTCTTTAGAACAGGCATTCAAAATTTGGTTTCAAGATGGCAAGCTGTTATACATCAAGGTGGTAAATACATTTTATATTGAACGTGTTTCATTGATTTTATCCTATACCTTATAACACGCCATTAAAAACCGACAATACTTATGGGATGATGTGATAGATCACTTGATCAAAACGATAAAAGGCTCGCCGTTGAGATTTTTTGGTTAAGGTCTCTTAAGGATGGAGAGTGGGAGGTACCCGAGGCAAGCGATGGAAACTCGAATTGACGGCACCAGACCCAAGGGTGGAAGAAGAACCTCTCTGAAGGAGTACGTCAGTGCATCCCTAAAAAGTGGGGGACTGATGTGGGATCAAGCAAAGATCAGTGCAGCCGACGGGGAATAATGGCGTCGCTTCTGCAAATGCTCTAATCGGTACAAGAGCAACGGAATAACTAAGTAAGTAATGTTGGGAAATAATACGGTAATATACTCAAATCAAAACTTATTTACACTTACATACTCTTGTTCTAATCTTTTTTATTTAAAGACGAGTAGTATGTCACCCTGCATATTGATTAAATGTAATTTGTTGATCAATCACCCTTCTTATGTGAAAATTAATTTGCTGAGGAATCCAGTTTGTTATCTAATTCATTGCAGACATGTAAAATAATTATTTCATTTCTAAACACTAAGGAGAAAATAATTATTTGAACTTAATTTTTAATAATTTAAAAAGAACAGAAAAAAAAAATAACCATTACAAATTGAATGAATGAACAAGGAACCGTGAACCGCTTCCTGGTAGTCTGGAGCTCGAACTAAATTTTTCATTTATAACCCACCCGTCATGCACATATAGGCTAATTACATATTGCGAGAGGCTTAAAATGCCAGCCCTTTTCCTTTGAATTATACACCCAAAAGATAAAAGCAGAAACCTTCTTCATGGTTAGAGGCTAAAAGGCTACTAAGCGATATAACTTTCTTGATCGTACGTGGAGACGTTTCTGAGTTTTATCGGCACGCACATTGTACACTTTGCTTTATAATATACATTGATTATTTTTCTCTAGGTATATATATTCGTGAAAAGTAAGGCCCAAAAGTTTCATGTCTTAAGTGAACTTTCTGACCCATTATTATTAATGTTCCTCCCCATAGTTTTTCGATGTACCTCGATCCCTCTAATATCCGCCAATTAAAGACCACTCCACGGGCTAAGGACTGTTTGAAGTCATGTTGGGTTTTTAGTTACTCAAGCTGAGACACTATTGCTAATAACGCTATATTTTTTAAACGTGTGAAATAAATAAGAATACAACTAATAAATATTGATATATTATTCCCGATATAAATAATGGTCAGGCAGAATAAATAAAATTAAAAAATGCAGCAAATGGGTCACATCCAATAGATAATCGAGAAGAGAAGAAGTAGCATTGTGCAGAATGCGGTTAGGGCACTGCGCGTTCACGCATACATCTTGAAGCACCTAAATGCCAAATGTGCAACTGTACAACTCAGAGTATAAAACACTTGTTGCTAGATTGCGCACAACATAACGATGTACGAAAAAAGTTAAAGGTACCGAAAACTGTGAAAGAGATACTAGGGGATGAAGAGTCTTCAACACTAAAGTTATTCCAATTCATGCAGGTAATAAATTACTATAATAAAATATAAAAAGGAAAAATTAAAGCCAATGACCCTTAGGCTAGGTTTATCCTATAGGCTAAACTGTAAATAAATACAATTAAAAAATAAATAAAATTTTGGTGCAGGAATCATATAATATTTAGTCATATAAAATATTATCTGATATTATCATATAATATTTTTAAAATCGAGATATAAAATAAAGAAGTATAATTTCATCATTATTTTTGTGTAGGCATATAGACCCCATTATCCCGATCGGCTAAATACATCTTGTATTTTCTGACCCGGACCCGCTGAAAAAAAAAAAAAAAAATGTCACCAAGAAGAGGCTGACCGTGTCCTTCCCTTGTTATTTTTTCCACTGGCAAAATTTGTTAAAAAAAATGTTTTATTTTTATTTTTTTCAATATTGAAAAAATCATATCTTATTTTTCGGTAATAATAAATTCTACTCAGCTGCTTTGCGTTGATAGATAAAAGAAGTATCGTTAATAAGGTGAGATAAAAATTTTGAATTATTAAATTGAAGTACTTATCGGGATCCAGTTACTATCCTTAGGTGTTATAAATAAGGAAACTTTATTATATTGGCCAATAAGCCCTTCTCAAACAACTTTAGCTTTACATTAAATTCCGGAGGCGTATAATAAACTGATAGAAGAGGTCCGTTAAACGTATAGTTTTTCTTTCGTTATATAAAAGGAATACTAGAATTACTAGATTAAAAAAAAAATATAGATAGACATTTATCATTATCAAAATAACTTGTGGTGATCAACATATGAATTATTTGTTATTATAAAAAGGGCTATATATATTTTATAGATTGCTATATTTGATCATAATTATTTTAAATAAGAGCTATACATATTTTATAGAGAAACACTTTATTCATAATAGTCCAATTAAAGCTAATTTGACTGAAAAAGAAATTAGGTCAAATATATTACTATTTTTTTTTTATCCAATCATAGGGTAAACCATACAGTTATTGGCACCCCAACTTTAACTTAAAGAAATAGGTAAACAAGTCCTAATTTTATTACAAGATATACATGAGTCTAATGTTTGAAGGGTCCTCTAAGTCACCTATGAAGTAAGACTTTAAAAAACTAACCATAGGGAAGATTTCACAATTAAATCCACAGGATGCCAATAACTAGATTTGGCACTTTTAACAATAAATATTCCCATATTGTAAAACTATTGAACTTTTGACCCAAAAACTAAGGATAGATAAAGAGGAGTTATAGGAAGTTTCAATTAGATCCCTTCATAATTTTTTTTTTTAATTTAATCTCAGAAATGTAGTCTTAAGGGTGCCAAAAACTGTGCGGTTTACCCTACTTAAATGAAATACATACATAAGCCATGAATGAATTAAAAATCTCAAAGTATAATAGAGTTCATTATTCTTATAAAAATGATTTAAAATTCTGATATTGAATATTAATGATGAAAAACAAGTGAAAAATAAAATTATTACAATAAGTAGTAAGATGAATAAAACGTGGGCCAGTGAATATAAGATAAGTTGAGCGCAAAATATAATTACTGAATTATATGGAAAATGAAAAAAAACAACATAGAAATACATAAATAAAAAAAATATAATTATTTAATAAACTACGATTTATATAATTTTTAAATATTGAAGGCTCTTAAATTTCAAGACTCAAATAATGAGGTTTTGAGATAAAAGTGCTCAAATGATTTCAAGAAAGGTAGTTTAAATCCTCCGAAGTATATATCCTATAAGGTAACAATTTGTATTTTTTCCTAACGGAATTTAAATTATAACTACTTATTGTAAATAATAATAATTAATCTATGAGATTTGTGTTTGGGTGGATGGGTTATAGTTGCTATAATCAATTCATGGTTGGTCACTTGTAAACGGTTAATTGGCATCTTATTTGGTGGAGGAGTGCCCGCGCATCCAATTAACAGGCGGCCAGTTGCTAGCTAATTGCCAACCCCTTGCGTCCATCACAAATTGACAAATCCCATATATTAATCTATCAATATATTTCTGTGTAAATCAAATTCCAGAAGATCTACAATTTTCATAAATAGATAAACCACCACAATGCAAACCATCAAGTACCCTAATGAATTTGCATAATTCTTAAAGCTTTAAAATTTGAAATACTTCTATATTCCAATAAAATGTGTAACGTTTCAGTTCAAAGCATAAACTCTCAAATAAGATTATAAAATGTAAAATAATGAGAAATTCTTGATCAAAGGAGTTTTTAAGAGGAAGAAATACATTTTTTTTTTTTTTTTTTTTTTTTTTACTGAAATCAGGTCTATTCTGGATTAGGTAAGGCAGTATTTGGTGGAAATTGGAACCTTTTTTTTTGTTTAACAGAGAAGATTTGTAGCAGAATAGAAAAGATACACTGCCGTATCCAGATTAGAACTCGGGATCTTGAGAGCCTTACCACTGAGCCGACCTGCTCACGAGGTCTATACTATTTTAAAAAAAAAGTTTTATTTTTATTTTTTGGGATTTCTGATAAAAATGTGGTAAAATTCTGTATTCTAAATGTCGGAGGGTGTTCAGATTTGGACGGAAATATAGATATTCAGTACAGGCAAAGACTAAGAGAAAACATATGTTAAGTTAAGAAAATAAGTTTAGATATGGAACGGTAAAGAACAAAATGGTGGGATGTGACGGTATATCAAGGAATAGCAGAGAGGAAGGAAGCAAGAAAACGATTTTGGAGCACGGAAGAATGGACTGTCATGTTATAAAATGCACATAAAGACCACATGAGAAAGTTTCGGCAAGAAACTAGAAGAAGACTACATAAAACAGGAGAACATAACAAATTCTGGAAAATGGTGAAGGCCATATCAGGGGAAAAATGAAAACCCATCCGTAATGTGAAAAATGAAGGAGAGAAATATTGGCAGAGGAGAAAGCCATTTTGGAAAGGTTAAAACGACACTTTTACCAATGAGATTTGTAATACTTCAGCATAGACATTACACAAATTTTCGGTGTCCTTACGGAATTTAACAGCCATATCTAGATTTTGCGTCTGTATTTAATAAACAAAGCAATATACTGGCGTAGTAGAGACTAAGATCTAAAATTTTTATTCCCAATTAAATTTCCAGTTTGCATACAATTTTCAGAATAGTCCCTCGAATTGAAAAATGAAAAATTGCAACCTTAAAAAAATGTGCTATAGAATTTTGGCCACTACGCACAGTGTCACGTGCAGTGTTCAAAAATAAGAAAAATTAAGTTTGAAAACAAATTTTTTGATGGCTTATATAAAATTAAGAATCTTAGAAAAGAAAGAAAATATGAATATTTCAATATAAAAACAAAAGCTCAAAGCTAATGATTAACTTGAAATATGGATAAAAATACAAAGTATAAAACTGGTTCGGTTAGTATATATTTACTTTGGCTATTACCTTCTCATTACTTTAATATTTCAATCCTTCTTTTCACCTGTTAAAGTGCCAGTCTTAATATAGTGCATTGCTCATTGACTAATCTTGACCAAAAGTGCAAACATGGGAAAGATCTATTGTTTAATATTATATAAGAAATTTTCATCATTTTTTTTAATCGTTAGAAATGATTTTCTAAAAAACGTAAAATAACGGTTTTTTCCATACTTTAAGTATAAACAGTACATTTCTTCTTATTTATATTGATGCCTAGTTTATCTGCTTCTGGCTGTTCCTTACGGTGATATTGTGGTTTTAGATTTAAAAACCAATTCTCTACCGTACGAAGTCTGGCGTAGTTTTGAACCAAGCACCAGAAAACGCTATTCATTTGATAGACTAGTGCATGAAAATAATTTATCTGATTGTTTGGACGAAGTTTAGGAGAATATAAGACAATTCGTACGGTTTGTCAATATCAATATTAGTGATCATTATTTTTGTTGACCACTACCGTACCTTAAGAAATTAAAACTCCTTCTTTCACTTTATTTTTTCGGCTACTAAATGTTATTTTCCCAAAGGAATCGCCATTAATAATTGAATCTCACCACGAAAATATGACTAAGCAATTTTTTAGAAGCAACTTTTAGATTTTATGAATATCCTGTAAAATGTAGAAAAATTAGCTTATATTTTCGGTGTCAGTTCTGAAACTTCAGTTTTATCAGTTAAATTTAAAATTGCATATCTAACACCAATAATTACATATTTATTTACCACACTTATTGGGAGCATTCTTTTTCTAATAGTCGATACCTAATTGCATGACCTAAAAGTACTTAATAAGGCATTAAATAAATAATAATAAGGCAAAAAAAAAAAAAAGTAAGGCATTAAATAAAAAGGTAACTACAACACAAGGAAGGCAAACAAAGACTAATGAAATTATGTATAACAAATTATTTTTTTCATATGATTGTACCTTCAATAGGCACCAAAAATGAAGCAGATTACAGATTATAACATTGGATGATTAGCATCAATATCCTGAAAATATTCCAGAATTAGCTCACATGTTCGATATTAGTTATGAACCTCAATGTTAAATGTTTACGGTATCAGTTACATCTATTACATATTTACTGATCACAGTTATGTTATTAACAGTTATGTTAGTTATTGGAAGCATTCCTTTTCTATGAGGTTGCCGATATTTAATCCCATGATCTAATTTTACACTAATAAGTCTCCTATATATCGTACAATCTGCCTTCTGGTATTTTTATCAGGCATATTAGTTTAGATATTTTCACTTTAGTAACTAATAGCCCTAATAACTAACGTTTTCTTTTTAATTTAATTTTTTCATTTCTTCGTCGACCTTGGTACTTGGGGAATAGCAAACCAAATGATTTTCACTATGATCGATGGTAGGATGTATAACATTTCAACTGACACGAATCCTACACAATAATGCTAGAATTGTAATGCTACTCCTAAGCTCATGAAAAAAGAGTTCGTATATATACTGCTGGACAAAATTAACGCACCACTCAATATTTTTTAGTTAAAATTAAATAAATGATCTTCCATTTTAATTTTGACTAACTATTGGTATTAAGGTGGTAATAGTGTAAATATAAACAATAAATAATGCTTTGTTTACTGTTATAAACCCTTTATCTCCTACACTAGCATTATTTAGCACAATGTAAAAATTGTTTTTACATCCATTCATTCTCTTGTATTCATCCACTCAACTTGTAAACGTTATTAAATTTTCTTCAATGGCCCCAGTAAGGCATGTAAGTGAATACAATTATGTTGAGGCAGTGACATTGATAGAAGAGGGATACAGCCCGCGTTAAGTCGCTAGAAGACTGGATGTACACCACACTTAAATAACTAGGGTTCTTAAGAGTTTTAGGAGACAGAGTGTCACTCTAGAAGAAAAGGGAATGGCCGGCCTTCATGCACGGTAGAAGAGATGATATGCAAATCCGACACATAGCTTTACAAAACCGGAGCGTTACTGGAAATGAGATACAGAGTCTCATAAGGCAAGTCCGAAATGTTTCCATTTCTCCCAGGGCTGTAAGAAGAAGGCGTAATGATAATAATCACAGTGCTCGACATCCTGCCCGTGGACCTCTCCTTACGACAGCTCACAAAATGGCCAGGCTACAGTTTGCACGTGAACATGTAAACTGGAGTTTGGATGACTGGAAGAACGTTCTCTTCACAGATCGGGTGAGAGTAGGCCTCAGGTCTTCAGATGGCCGTAACTACACATGGAGGTGCCAAGAAGAAAGGTACGCCCCATGCTGTATGGTTCCCGAGGTGGCATTTCGTGGTGGTTTACGGATGTTCGGGGGTGGCACTTCCTTTGACTCTCGTACTGAATTGGTTGTTGTGCGGGGAAGGTATTTAACATCACAGAGATACGTGGAAGAACATGTAGTGGTTTTTGCACCCTACATCAGTGATGGATTCTTGCTAGTAGACGATAATGCCAGACCTCATAGAACATGAATTGTTGATGACTAACTGAATGAGGTTGGCATTCAGTACTTGGTGTGACCACCCCAGAATCCAGACTTGAATCCAATTGAACTTGTGTGGGACCAAGTTAAGCGAAGAGTACGACAACGGAACTCATGCCCTACCACCCTTGAAGAACTGGAAAGAGCTCTTGTTGAAGAGAGGGACGATTTTGCTCAGGATTCAATTAAAAAACTCTTGGAATCATTGGAAAGCGTTTAAGAGATGTGATTGAAGGTGGAAATACCCGTTATTGATAAACAAGTTCCTAGATAACTGTAAAAAAGTATGTTTTCTTTTCTAAGTTGGTCAGTTTTATTTTCAATATTTTTCTTTAATCATTTTTGTACCTCTTATTATCAATTTAAAGTAAAATTTTGTATTAAAACCGCTTACTTTTTCATCCAAAAATACTTTTCAAGACTGAAATCTGCATAGATTGGAAATTTCCAAAAAAATAGGGGTGGTGCGTTAATTTTGTCGGTCAGTGTAGTTAACCACCAAAAACCGAGCATTCAAAATATTTATTTATATTAATGTATACTTAATGTTACATTAAGTTTTACAGTCTAGTGGTTATGGGAAGGTTTTGTTTATTAGTAATGTTCAGTGTTTCATATGTAAGTCTCTATTTACATTTTATGCCTAAATAAGTTATTTTTTCTGTCATGTTTGTGTTGTTTAGTTGCCTAAAAATATAATGAACCTTGTTAAAAAAAATAAAATAAAAAATACGATTTTTTATTTCTTACCCCATATACTCGTGACACTGTGCTATGGCTCAATCCCAGAATGTTTATAAAACGAAAAGTTAGTTTTTAGTCGTATAATAATACTTTCCTAGGGATCTTATTTTGATCAGATACCTGATAGGTATATATATATATATATATATATATATATATATATATATATATATATATATATAGTAAATAAATGAATAGAAAAAATGACTGAATGCTGGGTTAGGGAAGAAGATAGAGGAGCATTTCTTTTCATGATCCATAAATGAGAGACGGAGAGGGGTGACACTTGTTGAAGAGTTGGCCGCCAGCCACTCCTGCCACTTCACCAAATTGTTGCGCGTTGGGCACTTATATCATCTAGCCCCAACCCTTATTTTGCCTTTTCTGATAAGGGTGTTTATGAATTATGCTTTTAAACGGAAGAATGTTAGATTTATATCAAAATGTATCACTTAAAAACTAAAAGCACTGCTTATGCGTTTTGTCATTATTACATTTTTTTTTTCGAAGTTCAATACATGAACACGATACAACTTTAACCCTTTGCACACGGCACCATTTTGGACGTCACTTACCAGAAACTTATTCGCGAAAACGAACACCCTGAAAACGTAATATTATACAGTTTAATTTTAGAACCAAGTAAGGAATTGTAATGAAATGTATGTTATATGTATTTGTGAAGCTTCAAGAACACATTGTTACAAAAAAAGAATTATTTTTTTTTAAATTTAAATATATTTTTATATTAATTTCAAAATTATTTTTTTTAATTTTATTTATATTTTTATAATTTTATCATTATCATTATTATATATCATTCATGTTTGGGCAAAAGGGGTTTAGTAATAAAAAATTCTTTTTGTGTCGTCTTCTTAAAAATCATAATTGACTATAATTTATTCGTTATTCATAATTTATTATAGTTTCATTTATTATTCTGTAATAAAAAAATACAATAAAAAATAATTTATGATTTTCAATAGCTTGAACTTATACATAATTTCTCTTACATGGAACGCGCAAGGCTGATCGGTCACTGATTCCAACCAAACTTTTTTGGGCGATTCTAAATTGAAAAATATGTAACCCATGTCCGAGGAACCTACCAAATTCACCCAAGGAACCGAGAAAAAAAATATATAATATAAAAATAATTTTTCTGCCATTGCATAGAATAGATTTCTTGGGTCGTAATATATCAATCTATTTGGTTGGTTGAGTATGTAAAAAAAAAATATATATATGTAACGATTGCATTAAAGTTATTCAAATGTATAAGATATCACAAAAACCAAAATTAACTTAATTAAGTTAAATAAGCCTTATAAATAGATTAGTTATACTAACTAATAATTTGGTTAATTTGGAGATACTTTTAATTTCATTTATGTAGTTTTCTGTTAGATGTTTTCTCTTTATATGTACATATAATTTTTATTCTTAATGGACCTCATTCATAAATAAAGATTGTTTTATATCTACAACCGTATACGAAGAATTTATTATGTAACCTCCCATACTGCAATTCCAATCCAATATATTTTTACTCGCAATTATTTTATGTTGTGAGCATTGATACAGAGGGGAGTCGCGTGGATTATAGACACACTGCAAGATTTTAGAAGGCGAAAAGCCCTTATTCCCAAAATGGCCACGGTACACAGTGGTCCCGATTCACGCATTACGGTGCAAAAAATCCAGAAAAGCAACTTTTTTTCTGGATCTAATGTTTGTTTTTTTTGGTTTTCATATGAATGCTGGACCATGAAAATATAGTTGAAATAAAAATAGAATAAACTTTGTAGAATTTACAACATTTCAAAGGTGTATGTTTCTGGCATCTCCATCCGCGCCCTTTTTGCAGCCCGTTAACCATTGTTTGTATCATTCGCTAGTTAATTTCTATCAATTTTTACTTATGTCACCTTGAATGTGCATTCCATATAATGCAATCCAAATGATTTCTGTATCCAGTTAAAAAATTCTCCCATCCCTCCCTCTTACACCCACCCACACCCTTACCTATTTTTATGAAACCCATATAAAACAATTCTACAATCCACTAATAAACACAATACAAAGTTGGAACAAGTTTTATCCACAAAAAGTTATAATATTATTAAGAAATTCTCCCACCCCTCCCTCTACCCCCCACCCCCATCCTTACCTATTTTCATGAAACTGATATAAAACACCTCTACAATCCACTAATAAACACAATACAAAGTTTGAACAAGTTTTGTCCACTGTAAGTTATAATACCAGTAAGAAATTCTCTCACCCCTCCCTCTTACCCCCACCCCCACCCTTACCTATTTTTATGAAACCCATATAAAACAATTCTACAATCCACTAATAAACACAATAGAAAGTTTGAACAAGTTTTATCCACAAAAAGTTATAATATTAATACGAAATTCTCCAAACCCTCCTCTTAACCCCACCCCACCCATACCTATTTTCATGAAGCCGATATAAAACAACTCTACAATAGTGGATTAAAAATAATACAAAGTTTGAACAAGATCCGTCAACTGTAAGTATATTTTGCACCATGATGGGCACATTGGGACCACTGTGCGGTATTCCTATGCGGAAGAGAGCAGGGACTTATTTAACACAAATTTTCACCTATAGACGGTAGCCAGCAGGAATTCGTCAGATATCAAATGACTGCCAATTAAGAATGGCATTTTTCAGCTATTGATTTCTAACTCCAAACCGGTGCTTTCAGCTCACGTTTCCTTTTTTTTTCAGAATCGAGTTCTGCGTTGAATGAGTCACTTCATTAATATTTTTAATTAATTAATGAAGGTCAAAGTGAAAATATTTAGCATATAACAAATATACCTAAGTATACCAGCATAGCTCACGAATCTTCTTTTTTCCGGGCTTTGCAGTTTTTCTCTAAAACTGAAAATAATAAACAATAATCTATATATATATATATATATATATATATATATATATATATAAAGATGAAATTCTGCTTGTTTGTTCTTAATAGAAATCCATACCGTTTGTCCTAAATTCCTAAATTGTCCAAATTTCCCTCAGTCGTTCTTTCATACCAAGTCCAAACACCTCTCCATATTAAAATTACATAACTTCAGGCAATCTCTGGGTATATTCTTTATGGTTATAAAAAATCGTTATGATCGTGGTTTACATTAGGTTTTTACGAAATCGACCGTTTGAGTCGAAAAATTCAGTCATTTCATAGTTTTTGAAGAGGCCAACAAGGCCCGGTAAGGCCGTTCCTCCGTAATGGACCGGGGTCCACGTTTTAAGGCTGAAAGAGTCCTTTCCGAGTTATTAGCCGACGAGTGCGCGTCTCTCCGAAACTCGCTTCTTGCTCCTGACTCTCTCTTCTGTTCTAACAAACTTTTCTTGACCCACGCTTTTTTCATTGTTTTTTGCGACTGGATTTCTTCTTTGTCCTTTGATATTCTTGATTGTCCTGATTGATTTATGGAAACTACCCTGACTGTTTATATACTTAATTGAAATCTATCACCTCCTTGCTCATCCCCTTCTGCCCTTACGGCTTTCCATGCCTGGAATCCCCATTGTCCCCTGTGATATGCCCTTTGATTTCAAAGGAGTATAATTCCCAGCCCAGTTCGGGTCGCATTTGCGATGACTACAAATAAAGCTCAAGGGCACTCACTGAGGGTAGCTAGTATCAACTTGGAATCCCCATGTTTTTTTCATGGTCAGCTTGAGGTCGTATGCTCTAGAGTAGTTTCATCTAAAGACCTAATTATATATGCTAAAGAAGGTAAAACTAAAAATATTGTACATCCTAAAGCTTTGGAATAATAATCTATTAGTGCAATTTTTTGTCTATAGAATTGTTCACGTTTAATAGAAAAATGAAATTCCACGGGTGAAACCGGTGTTAATATTACGAGGTGATAATACAATAAATATTACGCTTTTTAAGAATAATATATTGGAGAACATTTAATCACAATAATCAAAGTAATCTAACACATATATGTTTTTAACATTAATTACAACAATGGAATATAATTCCATTAACAACCGGGATATACAGCTAGTAAAATAATCTATATAAATGAAGATGAAATTCTGTTTGTTTGTTTGTTTGTTTATTTGTTCTTTATAGAAATCCATACCGTTTGTCCTAAATTCTCCAAATTTCGCTCAGTGGTTCTTTCATACGAGGTGCATATTAAAATTGCATAACTTCAGCCGATCTTCAGCTGATATTCTTTAGCCTAATAAAAATCGTAATGATCTCGCTTTACAATGGTTTTTTTACGAAATCGACCGTTTCATTAGAAAAATTAAATTTCCCGGGTGAAACCGG
The DNA here is from genome assembly GCA_911387785.2 of Aelia acuminata. NCBI lineage: Eukaryota > Metazoa > Arthropoda > Insecta > Hemiptera > Pentatomidae > Aelia > Aelia acuminata. The sequence continues at coordinate 20,556,073 of OU426980.1, forward strand.
GACATACAGCTTGTAATCTATATAAATAAAGATGAACTTCTGTTTGTTTGTTTGTTCTTTATAGAAATCCATACCGTTTTTCCTAGGTTCTCCAAATTTCGCTCAGTGGTTCATTCATACCAGGTGCGAACACCTGTCCTTAATAAAATTGCATAACTTCAGCCGATCTCGGGGAATATTCTTTATTATTTATAAAAATCTTTATTATCTCGCTTTACATTGGAGACGAGTCGAAATTCCCCGGGTGAAACCGGGATATACAGCTAGTAATAAATATTATAAAATCTAATGTAATGCAATATCAGGATTGTTACACACTGAATGGACGCATTTACGTAGTATATAAGCGCCAGCCCCAAATTGGTTATTATCGGGTGCTAGAAGTTACGGATAGGACAAGCAGCCCAAAAATTCCGTTGGCCTGCAGCAAAGCGCTAATAAGTATTACCTAATATTGGATTTTTTTCGAAACGTAATGTATTTAGGTTTTTACTTATTCTAGGAAAAATGTGGTTAGCAAAACATGGGCTCTATACACATCTGTTTTAAGAACATCTATATTTTAGAAACATCGACATCGATGCCTCATCCCTAAAGGTGCCTTTACACTAGGCTGACCTCACCTTCAAACAGATAAATCCCCGAATCATGCCGTACCGGCGTACCAGGAACAGCTATTTACACTTAAACGTGAAGTCGAGCGAAAAATAATCTCTGACTGCACCTATGCATGCTTCTTAACACGTTCAGTGCGGCACAGGGACCCCGTGCGTAACTATCTCCTAGTACGGGTGGGTTTTGAAGTAAACTGTCAAAAAACCACTTTGACTGTTTTTGCTTTTTACTTTTAAATATAATTGTTAAATGTATCTTTATGCATTTGAAAGCCAATAAAAACTTCCTATATCATTAAAAATCGCACGGGGCTTCATGACTGGAGAGTGATATTTGGGCTGCAGTCCGGCACGAAGTCATAAAGCCCCGTGTTATTCTCCATGTTTTATCTGTGAATCACATATTTCCAATCTCTGTAAATAACAAAACACCTCCCTTTTCAGTTTACTTTGCTGTCGGTTCTAATTTTGATAAAATAATAAATTTTGATTGTTATGTGTCGTAATTTAATGATAATTCATGCTCACCCATTTTTATTTATACTTATCAAAAATTCAAATCCTTCGCTGACCATCAAAATTGTCGCACAAAGCAGAAAAAAGTTCCTAATAAGGTATAAAGTGCAAGTTAAATATTCAATTCTACGTCATGGATCAAAGTATGGATGAAAACACGGCCTGCGGCTGTTATGTATTTGTCGATGTCCAAAGAGTAGGAAAATATCCAATTATACCGATTCAGTTCATCTTCCAAGAGGTTTTAAATGGAGACATAAGTACGGGCTCAATTAGCCCCGTGCCGCACTTGTGGATAGTTGCACTACGGGGTCGATTGACCCCGTGCCGCACAATAATTAGCCGTGTTAATACAATAATTTTTATCACAAATACGGCTGACTTGAAACTAGCGGCTAATTCTGACTTTTGCCCTAACTTATTATGGATAAAAGCAACGTCAGAAAAACGCTAAAAGAAGTTCTATAAGGTTATCTTAACTAAATCAAAAGCGACACTAGCGCTATCCCCGAACATAAAGGCGAACAGATAATGTACCTGTTCGAACTCGTGCTCTATTAACATTAGCCGAACGCTGTTCCGAACAGGCATTCATTAATATTAACTTAAAAAATGTGAGATTCCTTAACTTCTATGTGAAACTGAAGAAAAATTATAATAAAATAACGCAGGAAATGATAGAGAGTTTTATCTAATATGGTTTTAGCATATATAACAACATTAAGATAGCATTTGATACGTTGAATAACCCTCCTGTGAACTGCCTGATCTTCCAGAATCTATAGTGCATCAGTTATTACGTAACCGACGCCTGCTATTATACCCAGGGAGAACTAATCACTAACAACTGTAAGGACTTGAGGACTTAACTGTTTGAGAACTAGAGTATTGCAAGTTGAGAGTACTGACCCAAATGATTGGATCTTCTCCCGAACTAATAACACAGCCCCAATCCATAATATGTTGCCTCCGTCAAATGAAGGATTTTGGCTTTCCTTTTCCACTGTAAAGACTTGGAGAATTGGTTCTCAGCCAAAATTTCTTAATCTAGGAAGATGTACTTGGAGGACCAAGTACTCATAACTATAAAAAACAAATTAACTGTAATACTTTGTATGACATCAAGCATAAGGATAAAGCTTTAATATTATGATGCATATAACATATAAACATGGTGACAAAACGACTGTGTTCAAAATTAAAGAAGTATGTGTGACTAGAAAAAGAACAAAGACCATGCATACTTACTTACTGCATATTAGCATTCAAAACTTGAACTTCCAAATTCCTATTTTTTATTATTAGGAATAAAATATGAAACATAGCTGGAATCAAGGCAGTTCAGATGGGTCTGGAGTTTATTATGAAAATATTGGCAACTTTATCGGAATTTTTCTTTGCAGAAATGAAGGAAGATTTTGTTCTCAACAAATTTTCCCAACTAGTCCCGTCCACAAAATCTGTGTATAATGATTATCTATGCAATTCTTATGAACTTTTCATATTATTATTGTAGATACTAGTACTACTACTTTTATTGAAGTATTATTAGACTAAAAAAAAAAACCATTAAATTTGATGTTGGATGGTGGGGCAGGTTTAGAAACGAACGGTCCAGAGAATCACTACGATTAGATACAGAATTTTCTGAAGCCAACGAAGCCTAGCCTTTCAACAAATTTCAACGCTGGGACATCCTTAACCTGCCAATCACTCTTCTTTATCTCCTTATTCATATATTTCGCCCTATTTGACTAAGGAATAAGGTGCAGGTAAAATTAATTTGGAAAAACCCGAAAAGAATTCCATGTCAATTAGTTTACAATCCTCGGAAATTTTTGAGGAAACCATAAACTGGTAATACCGGACGGGTTGGAAACAGGGTTGGAGAAACGCGAATGCCAATTATGTAAAAATAATTTTCATATGCCCTGCACTCGTCCTAAATATGAATAAGAAAATGATGACTCTTTTGTCTGCTTGCCATGATCCTTTAATATTCATGAAATTTTAAAAAAATACGTGTAGGAACGTACCTAAGTAGACATACTTACATATAATTTTGAGAACTGTTATATTAAATGTTTTATATATCTGTTTATTTTATAACATTTTTAAATTATATGCTATATTTTTTTTTTATGAGTTGTTACCTACAATCTATGAATGTTGCATTCCTAAATAATGATACGATAAATCCGTAAGTGAAGAGTAAAAATTCAATTTTCGTTTTAAAAGAAGTCACAAAAACATCTCTTAAGGTGCTGGCTACTGGGTGTTTTATCCGAGTGCAACAATAAAATATGGAAATAGTTAAGAAATCAATTAAAATAAGGTCAGCAGTTTCAGTCTTCTAACGCTGAAGCGGGCGGAACTGATATATCAGTCCAGAGGCGTTAAAGGGTTAAATGGTTATCGTTTTGTCTTATTCTGCTTGTGTTATTTTCTCCTATGCCCCTATAAACCTTTCTAACAATTATTTTTCTTTAACGCAGTAATTTTCTTATAATTGATTTTATTTTGCACCTAACATTCACCGACTTGCGTCAGTATGGTCTTATTAAGGTTTATGATTAGTACAAACTTTGTATTCTTATTTAATGATTTCCTTCAGAAAAGCTTATGTTAACCGTAATGACAGCTAAAATTCTCTTAAATATTTTTTTGGAGAAGTTATTTTCGGTATTTCAATATGTAAATAGCGTTCCTCATACCCAGAAACCATACACTTCGTCTTAACTTTGTTCAGTACTAACCCCATTTTCTTTGCTGTGCATAAAGCTGTAATATGCTATGATAAAACTACTTGGGCTTAGCCCAATCTTTTCTCTTCAAAAATAAAATATTTAAAAACGATATAAAATTAAAAATAAGTTGGTTACCCACGATAATTATTAAATTAATATAAAATGATGTAAATTGAGGATGTCAAGAGATACCACAAATTGGACAACAATTGTCCACCTCCCGTAACTACTCGCAAAACTTGCGAGATCGGGGGAGAGGTATCAGTGAAGAGGAAGGATTGGCTCCGCTTGGAGTGGCGCAGTGGTTAGCGTACCGCGCATGTCACGCGGGAGACCCGGGTTCGACTCCCGGCTGAGCCAAATCTTTTCACTTCAAAAATAAAATGTTTAAAAATGATATACAATTAAAAATAAGTTGGTTACCCTCGATACCCTAAATTAAAACTAGTTAGCTATTTTATTGAAACAGATCTTTCTCAAGATAAATATAAGTTTTTCATTCGGCTACTACCTAATTATAGGAGCAGGAACAATCATGAAGAGCTCACAGAAACTGGTCAATCAATATCTCATATTACAAAGGCAAAGTGCCAGAACCATCTTTGATCAGAATTCTCCGGAATTGGATAAGTACCAATGAAGAACAGCTTCCAGAAACTGATCGATCCTTAGATATCTCATTATACGAAGGCCAGGAACACGATAGCCAAAGTTATCTAGGATCCATTTAGCTTCATCACAATTACACTGGCCTTGATAGTTAGTATCATAGTGAAGACGAGCTTCTTCCTTTGGCACCTAATGAAAGTCAAAGGTAATAAAGAGTAATGAAATATTCAAATCTATCTTTGATGTTTATTAATTTTACTAAAAACATCGACCACACAATAATGATAATGATCGAATTGTGATGATAAAAATATTGATCTGAAGGAGAGAGAGAGAGAGAGAGAGAGAGAGAGAGAGAGAGAGCGAGAGAGAGAAATGCTTTATTTCAATAATAATAAGCAGTGCTGCCCAAATACATTGGGTTGCTACTGTACGATAATTTTAGTGAAAATAAAAAAAGGGGAAAAAATACAATTAATCTGATTGAATATCACTAACGTAAAACACGGGATAAAAAAATTATTTCGCTTTGGTGAGCTCGAAAAAGCAATTAATAAAATTAAATGAACTGTAAAATAAAAAAAATGAAATAAGTCTTTAATGCAACTTACTAAGCTTACGCTGTACGCTGATTCTGAATTTCGGGCAAGGGTGAAATGAGGATAATCGGGTACAGGACATTGAAAGGAGATTCTAGGATGAAGGAAATTTTCACCTGTTGATCGTCCTTCTTGAATTTTGCGGCCAGCGGCAAACAATGGTGGTTGAAGATAAAACTTCAAAATAATTATGAATTTCATACCCAGGAGGCAGAAAATTGTAATGAATAACACCCAAGAGGCACCATCCAAACCATCGACGGCGGACTCTAATTGAGGAACACACACGACGATGCTTACTATCCAACATCGAGAAAGCAAGTGCCCCCCCCAAAAAAAAATGGCTGACCCCGAAATTCTAAACCCTTCCAAATGCCATCATGATGCCACTGATAACCCAATTGTTGGCCCAGCGATTGCTATCTCCGATGACAGCGAATTCAAATTGAGATGTAAAAAAAAAAAAAAAAAAAAAAAGGGAGAACTATATATGATGAAATAAAATAAAATCAAGATACCGAACAGCTACATTACACTGCGTACCAATCAATATTTAAATACATGTACACTTATAACTAAAATACATCGTTACATTTCATTTTATTATTATAATATCATAATCTATTATACTACTATGTATCTTCTAAAAATCATTTTGTAGATGATACATTTTGATATTAAAGATAGGTGTTTCATTCACATACATTAATGTTCTATTCCGTACTAGTTATATTGTTTATTATATTTTGGCCTGGTTTATTAAGGAATACATTAAACCTGTAACAGTTAACTCTTCTCGTCGTTACCTGAGCACTTTTAAAGAATATTCTGATCTCGAAATAAACCTCTTCCAGCTCCACTAAGCTTTTTTTCTAAATATTTCTTTTTTTATGCCCACATTTCTAATTCATTTAGGACATAGATATGTTCTGTTGCTGACAAAGTTGATAACAATAGACTTCACGTAGTAATGCAGAATCAAAGTGATCAAGGAAAATACTTTAAAAAATTATATTTCTTAATTAAAAAAGCCTCAGTCGAAAAGTATTACTATTTTTAACAGTAAACATTCAAAAATATTCAATATTTTTGATTTTGAAAATTTATCAAAATTATGATTAGGATATGGTTTTATTTTCATTTCTGATTAAAAAAAAATCTTTAAATGATTTTTTTTCCTTTGTCTTTGAGTCTACCCTACAGGGTAATTGCGTTCAGTTATATTCTGTTATTGTATGATATTTCTTTTAAGTATTTAAACAGAGTAGCTATTTTGTCTTTATCATCTTTCAACAGTTCACTCAGCGTTCTTTCGAATTGAAGTTTCTTCCGAGTTCTTTGTATTGTGAAAAATGAAGTAAAATGATTTTAAATAATTTTTAAAAATTCCAGATACAAATTTTGATCGGATTTTACTTTTGATTTTTTAAATATTAGTTTCCGAACCCCGACATTTTTAAAAAAAGTTAAGTGGTGAAAGTTCAACATTCATCGTTGCACAAATACGCCCGTTAAAGAAGAACCAATCTTTTGTCAAGAGCTAAATTACGAAGAATAGTGGGACTGGACGTAGTTAAAACCTGTGATAAAAGATTTTTAGGTAACTACACAGACGAAAAGTCGTAACTCTGGGTCACCAATTCTAGCCGTTCTTTAACGATGTAAGTCAGATTTCATTGCTTTCTTATAAACACAGAAACATGTAAGCAAAATGCTTGGAAAGTCGCTCACGGAGGCTTCTTATAATACGTGACAGTTTTAACAGTTCAGACCAAGTTTTACTTTGTTTCCAGTTTTGTTCAGTAGTTGTGGAGTCTACTAAACTTGCCATCCCCTTCAAGACATGAAGCGTGCTGCTGTAAAATGTGAGCAATAAAAATTTCAACCGTCCTAACGGTGGTGAACTCGGAATAATTTTAGATGGTAAAATTTTATGGTAGGATATCTTCTGAATACTCAATGCCATGGAATGAAGTTGCAGAGTCCTCATTGGCTTATATAAAGCAAGATTGTACAACTGAAATTCGATTACTAAATTGTAATCAACTTAAGACACTGGATATTGTCGCAATTTTGGTTTATTTAACCTTGACACCAAAAAAAGGTTTTTGTGATCATTTAAAATGGTTTGATTTTCAGTTATTTTTTTTATTTTTTTTTTTTTTTGGAAAGCCAACGTTTCGATCCCTACCAGTGGATCTTCATCAGGGCTTCTGAGTCCAGAGTAATACTGAGTCTCTTTATTATTCTGGACTCAAACTGAAAATCCTGATCATCATCAATCAACCTATCATAAAGAAAAACAGTTGACTATTACTCACCTCTATAATTTAAAATTATATAATTTAAATTTTATGTGCTGATTTTGGCTAGCGGCCTTTAAAAAAAATAAAAAGGGATATTTCTGAAGGGTATGTTCAGCGTTGCAGTGCTTAAACCGAAGGCAACTAAGAAAGCAACAACGAACTAAACCTCGACGTAATGGGAATTTTCAATGACTTTATGAGTTCAAGTTTATTCTACCTGCTATTCATCCACTACAATAAAAGGGTAAAATTGGATCTCAGTCTTTAAAGGTACGGTGTATAGCGAGCATTGATGTGCAAAATGTCTGCTGCCATCCGTAATACGTCTAGTGCCCACTGGTGTAATAGAAACTTTCAAAAAAATGTAAGTAGGAATTGGAGTTCGCTAAGAGGTTCGTGTAAAAAATGTAAATCACGAAAATCACACCCTAAAAAAACATATGAAAAGTGTTCAGCGCTTGTGTGCGGCAAACATTCCAAAATAATATGTGAAGATTGCTTGAATGCCATTGAAGGTGTTTGCGAAGGCAGTTCGTAATACATGTTGTGATATAATAAATTATGTAAAATATATAATCTGTAGTGTAATAAAAATATATTATATTTGCACAAAATAGTAATATAGTATTTTGATACTAGACAATTTTATTAATAATAGGAATAATACGTAACATATTATGTTGTTTCCAATTGATGTCATATCTCATTTGAATTCAATCATATTTTCTTCAATTTGATTATTTTTAATTTTTTTTTTTTTTTTATTATATATTAGAAAATGACCGCGTTTGGATTCGAAATATTGATTTAGTTAATTGTAAATCATAATCTAATATTGTTTGTAAATTTTTAATCTTATTATAAATAAATTCATATAATTTTTTTGTTAATTTATACTTTTTTTAACTATAAATAAAAAATCTTATAATTATAGTCAATAAAATCATCGTTAAGAGTCACTTGGAAAGTGAAATAGAACTAAAGTTGTATGCCGTCCGAAATACGGCTAGCGCCCGGTGGTGTTACAAAAGTCTTAGCGCCCAGCGGAAGGTTAAGAACAACAATGATTTTCGACAACGATGTTTATTAATGATCATTTTTTTAACATTGACCTGTTAGGGCTCATAGTATTAAAACACGGATTTTTTTAATACAGTGGGGTTCCGATTAACCGAGTCGATGGGGATCAAGGTTACCTCGGTTAATCGGAACCATACCAATACCAGCTGAAAATGTAGGTTATTTTTAAATAGAAACTACATATATGCTTAAAAACCTAATAAATATTTATTAACAATAATACATAATAACAATAATAATAAAAGAAATTGTGAAACTATTTTTTTAAAAAGAAATCGTTTATTGTAGTTTGTTTAAATGAACTCATATACATAAACATACCTCCCCCCCCCCCCCCCCCTCAGACTTGACACCTTGGTTGACCAGACCTCCGTTAATTGGAACCCTACTGTATTAATTTTTTAAATATCAACCTGTTAAGACGCAAAATTATTTGAACATCGATGTCTCTTAGAAGGGTCGTAGAAACATATTTCTCGTAAATATTTTGAAGTGATTTTGTTGGCATCTACATAAATAAATTAAACAATTAAATAGCGTCTAATAATTAAAATCATCCAATAACTTTTGAGATATTTCGAATTGAACACTGGGCACTAGGTTGAACTTTTTCTGGTAGTAACTCTATTATGAATTTTCTCATGAATTGTATGTTGATAACTATTTTCCATGTTACTAAAACAAGAGCACGGGGTACGATTAGGTATTTTTGAGTAAATATTTTCTATTTTGTATATAAGTATACGCATAAATATTGTATAGTAGTGATGCGACATACACGTCAATGTCTGCAAAACATCTACATTAATTTCGCATCCCAAATGAAATACATAGAATGATTAAGTTTCATAGGCTTACTATTTTAAATCTGTCAAGGCATAAATAAATACAAATTAAATCGCACTCGAGTAATTAAATAGCGTCTAATAACTAAAATCATCCAATTACTTTTGAGATATTCCGAATTGAACCTTGGCCGCTAGGTTGAACTTTTTCTTTTAGTTACTCCATTATGAATTTTCTCATGAATTGTATGTAGATAACTATTTTCCATCTTACTAAAACAAGAGCAGAGGGTATGATTAGGTATTTTTGAATAAATATTTTCTATTATGTATATAAGTATACGCATGAATATTGTATAGTAGTGATGCGTCATACACGTCAATATCTGCAAAACAACTACAATAATTTCGCATCACAAATGAAATACATAGAATGATTAAGTTTCATAGGCTTACTATTTTAAATCTTTCAAGGCATAAATAAATACAAATTGAATCGCACTTAGGAGTAATAAAAAAGTTTGAAACGGAGAATTTTTTCTACATAAGAAAACATTGTTGGCCTTGATACTGCATAAAATCCTCCCCCCCCCCAAAAAAAAAAAAAAAAAAAAATAGCTGAAGATTGAAAGGAAAATGTATTTTTTTTTTTTTTTTTTTTAATAATTCATTATTTAGTCGAGAAAAAAAAAATACGTAAGTATAACTTTCTCATGCCGTTTACCGCTAAGAGACTAAACGATGAACGTACATCCCAACTGTGAAGGAGGTGAAGAGGCATTAGTTATTTATTCATTCAAATGCTCTATTTACATATTCCTCGGATTATTCACTTTTTTTTCTCTCGGTACAGCCCCATCTACCTAGTAGTGTATGGACGTTCCTCATCAAAATTTCAAACTTACATTGGGACTTATCTTCGGCCATAATCGCTCTGTGTCCGTAGAGTAGCATATTTGACTTTTGCAATGGTATAAATTTTCTAAAAAGTAGATATAGGAATAGAAGTAGCTAATTATTCCAATTATTAAACATAGTTCCATAGCCGAAAAGATCTCCATTATATCAATTTATATCATTAATTTTTATAATATTGTTTCGGGTTCTAATAACAAATAAAAGCAAATTCTCAAAACTAAAATTTATTAAATGTGATATTTAAAATTATATCAACTGTCTACTATATGGAAAAAATAGTAACAATAATAATTATAACTGGCATATTGATTACTTAGGTTAATTAATCTAAATTACATCCAAAATTACAGTATAGTTAGTGTTCAGATACCACATATCACAACTTATCACTGTTGAGGAAGGCTGATTGATAAATTATATGACATAGAAACAAACATTTTTAAGTGCCAAAGTGAAGTGCAGAAAAAAATAAGTGATTACTTTCATTAATACATTTGTAAACAATTATCTTGTAAACTGCATTATTTTATTTTCACATTAAAAAAATATGATATAATTGTATCAATATTTTATTTAATTATGGTTTTTAAGTGTGTACTACAATATTTTTTTATAAAACCTCTTTTAGTGGTACATGCCCTTCATAAGACACCTGCACCCTGGATAAGTGAAACTTTGTTTAAGTGGAATACGTCTGTAAGTGTCATTAAAATCCTGTCACAAAGAGATCCCAGTTATCCAGGTACGACTGTATTATTATTACGTTTAATCGTAATTGCTATGTAAAATAAACTAATAACTATGTAAAATATTAGTTATGCATATAATACAATTCTAGAAAATTTATCTACTTAGTATATTAAATAAGCTATATTTCCAAGAGAGCAAATACTAGGGGTCAAAAAAGGTATTAACTTTTAAAATGCTTCAATATAAAACTATTTAACAAACTTCATATAATTTATTATTATATATTAATTTAATCATTTTCGTGGGTAACCACCTTATTTTTAATTTCATATTATTTTTAAATATTTTATTATTAGTTATTCTTAGTAAATATATAGTAAGCCTGAGAATATAAGATAGAATAATTGTACTGAAATATGTCAAAGGAGATTTCCATTTCCGAATAATAATAAAAATAATAATATTACGACTTAGTGCCACATGCTACATACAGGTTAGTTGGGTATCGAGTGAAAACGGGCAGAATTACTCGAAAGAATTAAAGTGATTTTTCAGATACTTCTTATTAAGTTATTTAAGCAAATAAATATTACAGTTATACATAAAACAATAATGTTATATATTTATTTATTCATTACCATAAAAGAGTAAGTATCAATGGCGGGTTACTGCATGTTGATCTTATTACGATTTTGTTTCCGTGATTTCAGATGTCAGAAAGTTTCAAGTTTTAAGAAGTTTGATCGGTGTAGTTTACTAGTTGGACTTTAAATTAGTTTGCTGTTAGAGCTATAAATGAGTTGCCGGTAAATGTTAGTTAAGAAAGTCACCTAAGACTGATCTTTATTCAAACAATATCTTAATCCTAAAAGTCATCATTTGACTAGGAGATTATCCCAGAGAGTTCATTGAGTTAAAACCTATCTTAAACTTCGGATAGTATATTATTGTTTTACAATTATATTAATATTAAAATATTTAGTCAATAATAATATATATATATATATATATATATATATATATATATATATATAGCAAAAAATATATATATAGCAGAGAAGTATAAAGGGTATTTCTTTATGATATTGACGCAAAAACATAATGATTATATACTGGGTGTCCAAGACATTTACGTGGTCATCTCATTAACACGTAATTTATCTTTTTCTTCCTCTTTTGATATGATAAACATTAACCATATGATTTATGCTAAAGGTTCAACTAAAATTTGAAAAATCCTACATAAATAATGTTGAAGATAAGCTTGCATCCAAAGTAATAGAGGATATTTTGAACACGCGATGCAATAATCCATTTTAATATTGTTCAACAGTAATAATATTATTTTTTATCTTCAACATTTTTTATGTAGGATTTTTCAAATTTTAGTAGAAGAGAAGACAAGAGTTTAATTTATTTTAAAGAAAGTATTTTTTTTTTTAATTTAAAATTATTTAGAATTCATACATTGCTCTTTCTAATCTTAAAAAAAGTAAAAAAAATAAATTCTAAGTCATGGGAAGTTTGGCATCCATTACTTTAGATGCAGGCTCTAGCGCGCTTCCTCATTGACAGTGACATTCCCTAGCGTGTTTTTCATCAGGAAAACTACTTTTAGACTCAAAAGGTGAAGGGCAATTGTATCATGGGTTACACCACTGAAAAGCTCACTGAATTCCGCTGTTTTTAGGACATTTGACGGCTTCTAGGATGCTACAGTGGGGAGTGAGGAATTTTCAAACACTATTAAAAATTTAAGTTTTAATAAATGTTTTGTGTTTAGCGCGTTAAAAGTCCCACTGAAAGTAGATTTAAAACTAACTACTATTTTTAACTAGACCCATTTCATCTTTTAGAAAATTTAATGCTGATTTAGAAAATATCATCGTTTTTGTTTCTACGCTAAACCAAAGTAGAGAAAACTGTATTCTTTCAGAAAAAAAGTAAGATTTTAAAAATAAAAACAAAAAAAATTCTATCTCCTCAACAAATCGAAATAGGAAACTCGTTTCCGCGCCATTCTACCCCGTTTAACAAGCAGTATTACCCATTTTTTTTTTTACACTATATCTGGGATACCAGTATATGCGTGACACCTGACTCCATCGCTTCTTTTTAATTTTGAAGCAACTGGCAGAGAAAAGAGATTATGAAGGAAATTCTTCGGCATTTCGGCCAGTCAAAGTGATAGTATGAGGTCGAAATTATATGGACTAGATGAATTCGCGTATAATAATAATAATGGTCTGTTATTTATAATAAATTTACATATTTACAAGTTATTTATAATAAAGACGTACCTCATGGTATAACCGTCTGAGGGGAGCATAATGTTCAATGATCGTGGAGGGAGAGCATTGATGCTGACACCCATATACATTAATGAATTCGCGTATATTTTTATTATATTTCAAAGATCTCGTTGAGAAAAATAGATTTCGATCAAAAGATCCATATGTATTTTAGTTGAACTTTTAGCATAAATCACATGGTGAATGTTCATCATATCAAAAGAGGATGAAAAAGATAAATTACATGATAATGAGATGACCACTCGTGGGAAGTCGTTTCGATCAAATAAATAATTTTTAGTTCGTATTTTTAATCTTGAAGTTTGTTTAGGTGCCATAATTTTGCTGCTACGGTGCAATCCCTAATTCTTTTAATGATCACTACGCGTTAAATTCTGGGTATTTTATAATATCTTATGTTTAAATCAAACAGCTATTATATACCGTAATCCTGTTAGCAGTCAACGTGTTAAACTGCTAACTATTGTAAATTTGTATGGGAATTGCAGATGGAAAAAAATATTCTGCAGAGTCCAGCTGAAAGTCCAGTATCGATATTTTAATCTAACAAAATATCGGACTTGAAAAATATCTATTATCATCAGTCGATTTTTCCGTCGATATAATAAATATTTTCGAAACAAGTAATTTTGTTTGATAAAAATCAATATAAATATCGATTCTCTATCACATAGGCGCATTTAAATAGGTCCAAGATCTTTAAACTTTTAGCGTAGGTAATAAATAGACTTAACGCTGCTATATTGTGAAGTTTTAAATGCTTAGGTAAGTACTTAACATAGTTTGAATAAAGGACCAATATTACACTTTTCTGAAACTTTTTTTTTTTTTTTTAATGCAGGTTACAAATCTAAAAGATCTTAAACGAGGGAAAACATTGATTTGGTATCTCTATAGCCCCTTTTCCTGTAAAACAAGGCTGAATAATTGTACTAATTATTTTCAAATTAATATTCTAGAAACGAGTAACTCAAACACACCTTCTGCTCTACAGTCATCAATCTGCTCCCGTAGCTCGTATAATATAAGATTTATAATGATGCAAGGCTAATGTATTATCCTAATCTGACACGGGGTAATTAGCTATCTAACAACAAGGCATCACCTGAAACATGATCTTGACTTATAATAATATAAGTATAACGTATAAAAATTAGAGAGTGTGTGTTCTCATCAAACACATGAGACTATTGACGTCCGAATGTCTTACAGAAAAGGTTAGCCGGATTGAAACGGTGATATTACCTAAGAATTTGATATCGATACCCCAATGATAGAAAATTAACAATTTTTTTTTTTTTTTGGCATTGGAATTATCCATACAGCCCTTCATAAAATGAATCAGGAGGATTACTAGGTTGGCTAATCCATATTCTAAATATATTTATTTATTGACCGTAAATACTTTGTTATGCTCACAATTCCTTCTTGTTTGGTCGTATTTAATAACTTTTTATATTTAATATCGTCATCATATTGGCTTAAAAAATTTAGGAATTGATTCCTTGTATTACTATAAGCATGACATTCCATTATTATAAGTAGCAGTGTTTCTCTTAGCATACACCTACCACATTCCGCTGACCTTTTGACACCTATTCACTGAAAGTAAGCTTTACATAGACCATGTTTAAATCGAAGTCTTGAAAGATTTTTAATTAAGTCTTTTGTTAGATTAAATTCATTTAGGTTTATTTAGGTTTCCAGTTCAATAGTCTTATAAAATCTACCCGTCAAAGACTCTTTATAGTGCTGAGACCACTTTTTAATCATATCTTTTTTAATCGTTGGAAAGTAGTCGGTGTATGGTAGTTCGATGTCTGTGATTCGCGGTAGGTCGAATTAAGAAATTAGTACAAAGTAAATATATAGACATGATACATAGGTATACTCGTATATATTTACTTGATATCATTCGGTTTGCGCTGTGAAAAAGCTATTTGGTTTTAACATTAATAGGCACCAAAGTAAGAAATTTTCTTACAGATTGAATGCTTGTTTCAGAACCAGCAGAAATCAGTATTTATGGTTAGCAGTTCATTTCTGTGATCTTTAACTCTTTCTTAAGATATTTTTTGTATTTGCTAGTATTGTTCTTCTAATCCACTGAATACTTTTGAAATTCGATAAACCAATATCAATTTTCTCTATATGATCAGTCTGCATTAAAAAAAAAAAAAAAAAAAAAAAAATGTTTCAGGAAAGTTTTACGTTTGTCCTTTATTCAAAATATGTTAAGTACTTACCATGTCGGCGTTTAAAACCACAATAGAGCAGCGTTAAGTCTATTTCTTACCTACGTTAAAATTTTAAAAACGTCAGATAACACCTTGCACCTTCTTAGATGCGCCTATATGATAGAGATTCGATATTTATATTGATTTTTATCAAACAAAATTACTCGTTTCAGAAATATTTATTATATCGACGGAAAATTCGACTGATGATAACATATAAGTTTCAAGTCCGATATTTTGACAGATTACAATATCGATAATGGACTTTTAGCTAGACCCTCTAGAGTATTTTTCCCTCTGCGATTCCCATACAAATTTACAGTCGTTAGCAGTTTAACACGTGGACTGCTAACAGAATTCCGGTATACTATAGCAGTACTATATCACAACCCCCGCCTGACGTCTTCTTACATGAGTTAACTTGTTATTTAGGGGTTACCAGTGATCTAGTGGTTAGCATAGAAACTTACAATACTGCAGATCGCGGGTTCGCGTCCCGCAGTGGCCCAAGGATTTTTTTATGGGAGTAAAAAATCCATGACTAGGCCGTTCCTCGGAAAGGACGTAAAATCCGAATTGAAAAAAAAAAAAAAAAAAAAACCCAATATTGCGATAAATAAAAATATCGGCATATTATCTTTAATTTTTTTTCAAAATGCATAATCTTGAAATATAAATATTGATTCTATAGCGTAAAATATCTAATAAATGTACATTTACACTGTGCGAACTTTTTTACAGGTATTTTATCTGTTCGCCTATGTGTTCAGGGTTAGCGCTAGTAAGGCTTTTGAGTTAGTTCAGATTAGCTTCTAGACCTTCTTTTAGCATTTTTCTGATATCGCTCATATCTATAAAAAGTTAGAACAAAAGCCAGAACATCTGCGTTTTTACAATAATATGAATTTGTGGACTTATCGTTTTTCTCAAACGACCTATGTATTCATTAGTTAAAACTTTTCCAAGAAAAATAACGGATAAGTAGCATGTAGTCGTAAAACAAGTAAGACCCATAAATTCTTAGACGGGGGCATCTAAAAACTAACATAAATTAAATAAAGGAGTTAATGATCTCAGGATTTTACGCCCGGCTAACTACAACCACTAAAGGTATTTCTCCATGATGAAACCACTAAGATATACTTTACTGTCTTTAGTTGTTTATAAACTATGTAACAGTCGGAAATTTTTGCAATTTTATTTTATTAGGGAAATAAAATAGATCATAAAATTAAATAGTTGAATGGCTTCACTTATAATAATTATAGAAGAATGTTGTAAATATATGAAGAGTCCACGGAAGAAAGGGGGAGAGTCAATTTTTTCCGAATTTTAGTTATATACATATAATTGTTCGTCTAAATGAGTAGAATATGTTGGTGAAAAGAAATAGTCAGAAAAAATGACAGTCGGTTGATTACAAGCGATGGAAAGAACCACGTACTCGGAAGAAAGGGGGGAAGTCCACGCGGAAAAACCTAGAATGGGGGAGAGTCACGTTAGAAGTTATATGGATTGTGTATTAATATCACCATTTCATCAATAAAACAGGGAAGAAAGGGGGAGCGTCCATGACTATCCCCCTTCCTGTTATGTTTAAATTGTTTTTTTTTACTAAAACATTTTTATTTAGAGCGTGATATGTCTGATTCGGGCAAATTTATTATTTTGACACGCAAAACAAAAAGGAAAAGGACATATAAAAAAATTGAAGAAAAATGATAAAAGATACGTAAGTAATTAAAGATCCAAACCTAAAAACTCGATTTTCTCGGAAAGCACTCCATATGACATCCCCCCTTTCTTCCGTGGACTCTTCATATGTTAAATAGACGTTGTAAATAGATAAGTGTTAGTTGATAGGTAATAGTTAGGAAGGATTAAGGAGTGGATAGCTGGGTACTGGCCAGGGGTTAGTCGGAGTCGTCCGCCGCGGCGGACGCGAAGACGGCTGTAGAGACTCGAAGGTGTGAATGTAGCGAAGCAACCGTGAGTACCCCATTACAAACTTTTATAGTCGGGGAAAACGGATTTATGTTTTTTTTTTGTTTGTTTTTTTGTGTGAAAAACTTGAAGACGGTAGACTTATAATTTTTTTGTAAATTAACTTCAATTTTATTCATGTCAATGCATTTTATTCATTTTTTCTTTTGTAGAAATTCAGGGTTGTTTATATTTTTTTCTATTGAATTTTATGTTTCTTGTTAGAGGATAATATTTTTTTTTAATTTCTTCATATTAGAAGATTTAATGGATTTGTATTTTTTTTCTTAATATAATATGATAGTATTAAAATAATAATATGAAATTATTAAAATATAATATGTTATCCCATTACTCTATATTTTTTTTTGTTCTGGTTGATTAATACCCTGTAAAGGTGACGTCATTTCAAACAATTAAATATAGGAGGCAGAGACGCCATATTGAGCCCAGACCTGATTTTTTTATTTATTTTTTTATTATCGTCACCTCTTCGTTTCCTCACCCAGGGTTTCGTTATTACCGGAAAAAATAACCTGGCGCCCTTTATAAAGAATTTTTTTTTGTTTGTTAATTTTTTTTTTTTTTTTTTTTATGTAATTACTCCAAAAGTAGATTTTCCATTTCCCAAGAAGTAGAATAAAAGATCCACCCCCTTCTCCTTCTGAACGTGGCAATTAAATATAACTTTACGTTATAACTTAACGGGAAGCTACATAATAAAAATAAACAAAAAGTACATAAATATAAAAAACATTGACACCTGTAAGGGAGAATGTAATTGGTGGAGAGAATGGGATGAAAGCTCAGAGATATAGTGACTGTGGCCGTTAGGCAGGTTATCTGGACCCTGGCTATCGGGCTAATGAGAAGTAATTAGGAGGGGTAATTAGGATCCTCTGGCATCCCACCCTCAACTTTCTACCTTCTTGTCCAATCAAAGCAGCATTTCCCCTTCTACCCACCCCCCTCCCTTTTCAACCCCTTTCCCGGCCTGCTATCTATTTACCTACTCGTCCGATTTCCTCCTTTGCTCACACTTCTCTTGACGTCCCATTTACAAGGCTACATTTGGTTTTCCTCGTTTATCTAATTTCTACACAAAGGTTTGAAATATCCTAGAAATATATAATAATGAAGTACACAAAAGAAATGGAACTAACAGCGATAAGGTTAGCCCTAGCTGTAAATTGTTGAGGAACACATTAAATGTGACGAATAATTGTCAATGTTTTAGCACTGAAGATGGCTCGATGAAATGTATGCGCTGTTAAAGAAACTATGTGGGACTTATTGATCTTTCTTTAACCATGATTAACTAAGAAGTCCATTGGGGTCCCATGTGGTGTAGTGGTTAGCATACCAAACTACAATACTAGGGTATTTTACAATTAATCCCCGCATCTATTCTGTTATAAAAGTAAAACACGTGTTTATAAAAAAAATATTTACATTTATTAACTGTTACTCTAATGACCAAAATGTCGATATGTCATTCAGGATTACCCCAAAAAGATCATTGTCTTTGTCCCTGTGTTTCCACATTCACATAAAAATTTAAAGGAAGTTTCGAACCGGTGAAACACGTACCTTCTCTAATGCTAATTTCCAAATGACAACTTGCATGGTGACATAGCCATCGATAACCATTATATAATTTCATAATCTGGTCCATATCTTTAAAATGATCGTATAACATAAATAAAGCCATATTTCAAAATGCAAATACAGAATATACCTACTCATATTTTTAATAGTATTAATAGTGTGGTTATTAATAGTATGGCTAATGTAATCACATGTTCATATTTTGAACAATAAATAAGAGATGCGGGGATTAAACTAAGAAGACCCAATAGTAAAGGTCGCGGATTCGCGTCCCGCATTGGCGCTAGGATTATTTAAAGGGAGTGAAACATCCTTGGCTATGCCGCACAGTGGGACAAACTAGGAAAAAAACCAAAATCCAATGTTCATATCTGGAGTTAATTTTATTTTATTTTATTCTTGACTAATCAACACATAACAAACGATTAGTTCCTGTCTAATCGAAAATTTCTTTTAATTAGAAATTCTAAGTTTTGTCGTGGTTGTAATAATATCATTTTTTTTTTTTTTTTATAAAATATTTTTAGCTTATAAAGTACCACTTTATAACAGTAGTCATCCTATATAAACCATTAAATACAATAAATTAAATACAGTTATAAAGGTTTCACACAAAATAATTATTTTGAAGCATAATTATAGATTGGGACATATCCTGGCTTAAGATGACAACGATTGATGTAGGACCGGGTTGTATCAGAGAATATATTCATCTGATATCATTTGCCTTTTTTAGCCTGTTCGCTAATTATTGTCATTCGTGTGAAAATTTTCGTGGCGCGCCGCACAGTGTGGTAAACGAGAAAAAAAAAACCAAAACCCAATGTTCATTTTTGGAGTTAATTTTTATTGGTTTTTATTCATTTATAGTCAACAAATAAAAAATGGTTTGTTTCTTTCTTATCAAAAATTTATTTTAATATTTTTATTATTATTATTTAAATTTTTATTAATATTTATTATTATTATTATTATTTTTAATATTTTATTATTATTTAAATATATTTTAATTTATTTATTTTCATTCTTATCAGAAATTATATATAAGTTTTGTCGTGAACGAAATTTTATAAGCTTGTTACGGCACATTTTTAAAGTCGATGTTTTACATCCATTATGTGCATATGCAGGGTGACATGCTACTCGTGCGACAAACTTCACCAGTAGATTCCCCACTATAAAATGAATAAAAAAGTTGATATTTTATATATTATATTATCGTTTTTTATCGATTTTGTCGATATCACGACCTGGCATCGGAAAACCGTGATATCTTTAAATCTGAAAATGTCTCCGAAAACTGATAGCACCGTTGAAATCTAAATTAATTGTTCAATAATAAAATGGTCATTTCAAATTTTTTGTGTTTTATTTCAGCCAACAACTGAACAACAAAATAAGTGAAAAATTTTATAAATCGTAAAGTGTTTAACATAATCCAGAGTTTCTAATTTTAGTTTCAAAAGGCAGCACATTTGAGGGAAAATACCCCATTTAATAACGCTTCTAACGCATCCTTCATTTTTTAATTAGGTGTTTCTAAGACCAAGATATGGATTATGGTTCAAGGATTGTTAATGTTTGAGAATTTACATTTTAAATTTGAAAAAAATAAACTAATACCACTCACCAATATCTTAAAAATAAATTTGTTTTTAATAATTTTGTTTATGTTCAAATTGGAAGAACGTGCCCGTTTTCTCATACTCGCTACTGTCACACCAAAAGTGAGAAAACGTCGAAGTTTTTCAGCAGCGGCGAAGATCCTCGCTCTAAAATTGTCTATGTTTGTCACTTCAGTGCGATAGACCAGTTACTTGAGATATCCACAGACGAAATATTCCATGGGGTTAAGATCAAGAGATCTTGGTGGCCTCAGAACTGTCCCACCACGGCCGATCCACGTTTCGAATGTTCTGTCAAATACGCCTGAACTATTCTAGAGGAGTGGGGAGACGTACCATCGTGCTGAAAAATTATGTTTCTCCTTAATTGTAAAAGGTTCTTCAGCAAGGTGGGCAGCGTGTTTTCGATCAAATTTAAATAAATTGGGCCAGTTAATTTCGCCGGAAAATCTATGTAAGGACCGATGAGTACATCTCCAATAACTTCCGCCCAAACACTGATTGAAAAACGCCTTAGGGAATACAGTTTTTCTCTTTTTGTCATCGATATCGTGGTCTTAGAAACACCAAATTGAAAATGCGTTTCCAAAAAACCAAAAAATGAAGAGTGCGTTAGAAGTGTTATTAAATGAGGTACTTTCCCTCAAATTTGCTGCCTTCTGAAACTAAAATTAGAAACTCTGGATTACGTTAAACACTTTCCAATTTATATAATTTTTCACTTATTTTATTGTTCTGGCTGAAATACAACACAAAAAATTGGCCCAAAAATTTTGAAATGGCCATTTTATTATTGAACAATTAATGTAGATTTCAACGGTGTTATCAACTTTTCGGAGAAATTTTCAGATTTTAAGATATCACGGTTTTCCGATGCCAGGTCATGCATGATATCTTTCAAAATCGATAAAAAGCGAAATTATTCCGAAATGGTAGAGAATCGGACCATGGTCAATATCAACTTTCTTATTCATTTTATGGTGAAGAATCTACTGGTGAAGTTTGTCGCACGAGTAGCATGTCACCCTGTATAGGCGAACCACTAAATACAGTAACCGTTCAATAAAAACCACTATATAAGCCAAAATCTTTCACAGAAAATAAATAATTTTAAGCATGATTATATATAATGCCTTATCCTAGCTTAAGATGGTGGGGATTGGTTCTCTGATCTAGGACCAGGATGTATCAGAGAATATATTCCTCTAAGTTTATTTGCCTTCTTTTGCCTGTTGGATAGTTGTTGTTAATTATGTGAAAAATTTTGCGGCACCCAAAAAATTTCCTGGAAGGTATTCCGTAAAGTTTACTGTCTCCAATTTATTCAATAAGCCTTGAATCACATCCCACATACCTACATAATCATGGTTTAAATTTAAACTATAATATGATTAGTGTAATACTCAATGAAATCGAGTATTACTCCTATTAGTAATCAGGCTGCTTCAGCCTCCTCATAGAGAAAAATAGTTTTAGGCAATGATTCTGCTCTAGCTGTTTTTATCCAGTCAAAACTGACTAAATATCAGTATGAGGTGATGAGAAAGGTGTCTCAATATTTTTCGATAAAAATTTGCAAGACATTAGCTGACTTAAAAAAAAAAAAAAAATGCTACTTTGAAGAAAATTGAAATTAATATTGAGTTAAATCAAAGTAAAATCAGGTAAATTAAATTAAATGTAAGTTCAATGGTTTTTTTAATTATTTAAAATATCCGTTCTTAAGTTTCCTTTATAATTATACATACGTAAATAATATAATTTTTAAATTTAGTTGCAATCCTGGAGTAATTTTCTATCATTAATCGAATAAAACAATTTCCATCTCGATAGGACAAACTGTTCTCGAAATACAGAGTTTTTTCCATTTTTTCCCTGTGTGCCATCCCTTGGATAGGACGTAAAATAGAGGTCCCAGGCCTGTACGATGCCAGGTACTCGTTAAAGACCCCTATCCTAATTAAACCTCGATAGGCAAAATTTAGGACCTCCACTGTAGCATCGTTCGATTAGCCTTTGTGGCATAAAGTTACGTTAAACAAAAACACACACTAACCTAAGAAGTCCCGAGGAACCCAATTATCTCTGTATTTAAAAAATACATGTTCACAACAATAAAATATTTTTTTCTTTAATTTCTCAAAGTACAATAAAATGTTATGTATACAATTAAATAAAAAAAAAACGATAAACTGACAAAGTAATTAACTAGTCAATAAAAAGACAAAATAAAGTCACAAGCAGAGAACGTAATTTTAGGTTCAGATTAACAAAAAACTTTTTTGAGTAAAAGCCAGTTATGTCGGGATAAAAAAGTTCATGTAAAATCTCTTAAAAAAATGAAAAGAACCCAAACATAACCAGTAATCTCTACTGTACTCACGAGAGCTAGTTGTCCGTATCGCTAACACTCCTGAACGCGCATTAGGGGTATATCGGTTAACAGTAACTGTCCACATGTAATTAATTAAATCGATTTTGCTTGATAGCGGTAAATTTAAAAAAAAAAAAAATGAATTTTTTTTTTCTTTTTCGCTATGAAAAAAAAAATGATTGAATTGAAGTGAGTTTTTTGGCCTTTTTAAGAATTCCAACGTGTGCGCGGGTTATCCAAAAGGTCATATATATATATATATATATAAATGACCTTAATATTGAAAAGAACATTAAAAAATGAAAATCACAAACCTTTTACTAAAAAATGTAATAATACTTTTCATTTCATTAAAAGTAGTGGATATCTTTAAAAATAACTTATTTTACCCACATTCAAATGGCTTTAAACTTAGTAAGGATACTTGCAAGAATCATGAGAAGTCGGAGCATTCAATCAGTAAACTTTTCTTGTACAGGCAGATGTTAGAAAAGTATTTTTATATTATAATTCTACTTACTTTAATGCTCCGATGTGAATAGTGAATGTTGAAGAGGGAAATTTGAGCCTAGAAAGATAGCAGAGCGAGAAAATTCTCAAGGCTTCCTTTGGCCTAAGTATAAAAGAGCTTTTTTCATCTTTCCTTGAAGAGCTTTCAGAAAATTTTACCCCATAGGCCATCGCCAAACTACTGCGGGAGTAAAGAAGGATGTCACTTATCAAGGAATCTATAACCTTCTTTGGGGTACCTTTTTTGGTTGGCGCTCCTATATTTTCTTATCTGTGATAATAGGGACTGGAGAAAAAAAAACCTTCATTAAAAGTTAATTAATATTAGAAAAAAAAATTCTTTCATTTTTACATAAAAGCAGAAAATTTTAAATGGTATACTTGAATTAGTGAAAATTATCCATATAGCACTAAAATCAAAATTTTGCACCGAGAATTTGGAATATCATTTATTAAAGACTATAAAACCTAATTAAAAAAATATTTTTTGAATGTAAGAAAAAATTAAAATATTCCCATAAAAAATATTGGCTATTATACAAAAAATAGTACGAGACGATATGTTCATAAAAGAAATAAACATACATATTTATATTACTGTGAAGTAGATTTTTATTATAATTTTACTTCTTATATTTTTTTTTCAAGAATGAGGAAGTTTTTTGTCTTTTTTTAATAATAAAGATTTTGTTTTTTTTTTCTATTTGTACGTTATAATATTCTCATTTTTTTTTTTTTTTTATAATTCAATATATTGCTATATTTTGGTACAGCATATTATTTATGTTGTACGAAATTATATAATGAAAAAAAAGTAAGAAATAAGTATATTTTTATTTATACTATTATACTTAAAGCTGCGTAGTTTTTCCTTCTTTTAGTTAATTACTAAGTTTAATTGCTTTGTATCACTCATTATCCCAGGATAATACAGAAAAAAAAATTAACATATTACTAATCAAAGGCTAAGAGATTAAACAGTGAAGAATGGTTCAAAATTAGAAATCATAAGCAATTAGTTAGATTAGAATATTATTTAAAGCTCCTAACGATAGTAAGTGTTGTAAAACTGTTATACACATATATCACAAAAACAGATATTACTCCTCACAAATCCAAAAATTATGCTTTCACCACATTTCGTATTTTATCATAGGCATCCTCTAAAAATAATTAATTAATAATTAAAAGTACTATAACATTTTTAGACATGAAAAGAAAAGTTTGTATTTCTTCTAGTTATATTAGTTGTATTTAAATTTTTATTTTATTATTTAAATAGAGAGAAGGATGAAATCAGGGAAACGAAGTTGGAAGTAAGAAGCCTAAGCCTTATTTTATTGGCGTGATAGGGCGCTTGTAAGCTTGGCAAGTAAAAGGGCCCAAATCCCTATTATTTTGATTGACAACATTCTCCTCTTCTAATAGATAATTCCTTTACAGATATCTACTTTAGTAACATATCTCTTTATAGAGCTGTTTTTCTCTCTCTTACTTCCAATAATCTAAAATTCGTTAAGTAAACTATAATGACAGAATATGGAATATATTGGGATGGTGCAAAAATAATACAGGTTTTTAATATTCATTTTGTTTAGGCAAGTGATAGCCTAGTAAACAAATATAATACAAAGTTAATGGATGATAAACAATGGTTATTAACGTTGTTTTTCCTCAAAGATTGGTTTACTTGGTGTTACATTCTCTATGAGTAAGGATCTCTGCAATTCACTATGTTCAAATCAACTCCTTGCATAACATTTGACAGGGCTTATAACGACATAGTCCAGGAGCTGAGGGCCAAAAAAGTGTTTGATTCGAAGAAAGTTTTTGATACTAGAGCCTGAAAGTACTCATTTCATAGACAACAAATGTGATCGTCTGCCACCTCAGATCGGTTGTTGTACAAGTTTATAGGCCAACGAAATCGAAATTTTCCATCTTTTTTTTAATTTTTCACTCATAACTCGATAAAAAAATTATCGCAGAAAAAATTGTGTTTCTTTTTTTAATAAAAAGGCATAAAATATCGCGTCAATTGAGTTCCACACAGTTAAAAGCAGTTATGTCTTTTCGCTAAAACCGATTATCAATTGAGCCACTTTAGCGGAAAAATGAATTACGCTCATATTCCAAAGCCGGCAATTTGAAGAGGGCTACTCGAAATAAAGAATTTTACCTATAATAGTGTTAGGATATCAAATTCTATGTGAAAATAAGCTCATTCCTGTGGAGACAAAGTAATTAAAAAGTGAATGTATTTCAGCGCTCAGTGAAATAAAATTCGTGAAATTTTGATTTTTTTTTTCAGTTTCTCGCATATGAATCGGCGAATAAAGATCAAAAAAAATTGCTTTCTCTTTACTCCAAGAGGCTATACTATTGTAATTAGAATGGTATATTTGAAGTTTAAATCAGTTTAGTGGTTTAGCCGGGTTTGGAACAACAAATATCTTACGATTTTTGTGGAAACCGTATTCCAATGCATATAACTGAAGAACACCTAGTTTAATTAACACATTAACGCCGGCGTGTACCACCGGTGGCTCACACTTGAATGCCTCATCGGGCGGCGTGTACCACCGGTGCCTCACACTAGAATGCCGCCTCTTCCAAATAATTAGACTTTTAACACTTTGACTGCCGAAAAAGGGTACCTGAGAGTCACGCTCTCGTTTCGACACAATTTTAATATTCAATTCTTTTACAAGAGAACAGTTACTCGATTTCAGGTGACATGGCAGCCAAAGTGTTGAAAAAGCAGAAATAATTTCTACATAGCTGAAAATTAAAGTAATGAAAATTTAACTTAAATTCATTTATTTGTATTTAAATTCACATACTTATAAACATTTATTTTTTAATAATATTTATAATTAATATCGTATTAACAACATAACTAGTAGGATATTATTTTTTATTCTTTATTTTATTATTGTTTGATTGCCAATACTTCAGAATGCCCCGGAATAGCTTCCGTCCGATAGAGCGAAAAGCATTAAAAAGCGGCTAGCTTAGGATATAGGACAGTGCTGCGTAGCGGGCCGATTTGCCAGCTAAGCTATATATGCGTGTGAAAATAAACTTGATAGACGTAAAAGTAATGGTTAGATTTTTGCTAAATTTGGTAATGGGTCTTATCTGGCCCATATATTTGATAAATATTGTAGTAATCATTTAAAATGATATTTCAGTAAAATAATATTTTAAATATTTATAAAAATAATAAGGGTTTGAAGACTTATTAACATTATTATTTGAAACCGATACATATATTTCAGAAATTCGTGAGATTCTGCAGGACTCACTTGTTTTATAAAAATACAATATTACTGGTCGAGTTTCTTATGAATACTTTAATAATTTATAAACCTTAAACCTTAAACCTAGCATAAGTGAAATTTGAAAGAGAAGCATACAAATTTTAATATTTATGACGACTTTGTTTGTTATGTGTAATTTTTTCCCTTGTAAAAATACACTGATCCATATATTTGATAAAACAGTATTCTTCCCTTGTGTCACTTAAAATTACTTATTTTAAACGTGTACTAATACCTGTCCCGCTTTTGTGCGGAACGGGTACAAATACCTGCCCCGCTCATAATGTGTTAAATGAAAAATATTAGTTCGGGAGCTAATATATTTTACTGAGCTTTGAAGAAATGGTGAAGATTTCTAGTTAAGAATATTTTTAACTAAGCAAAGAAATGTTTCCAGGTTTAATAAGGCTATCGAGCGACAAAGCTTGTTTGCTTAGCGAACCTTCGTAATAAGATACATAATATCGAAAGGTTATTGAAGCGCTTAAGTTGATTAGTGTCTTAGATCCCGTTTCTCATCGTCAACACACTTTTAAGCAGGGGCTAAGCCGGGAAGGTGCTTAGCATCACCGCCTCTATCTGGCTAATCCACTTAACGACGTCTGCCCCTCACTTAAGTCACCCGCATTACTCTGTCACGTCGGCTTAGGGACAATTAGACTTCTTAGAAAAAATTACAAAGCCCAAAGTTTGAAAAAATTAATAATAAATTTAAAAAAATATAAAAATAGGTCTCAACATTATTTTTCAACTGTATTACAATGTTATAGGATGAGACCTCAAAAAGGATTACACAAAAAAATAAATGTACATTAAATTAGATTTTAAATTTTATTATTGTAATTTGTTATTAAAATTAAAAAAAAAAAACCTATATTCCTACAATCCATAGCCTTTTAACTGTTTAAAAAATATTTTTAATGCATAATTAATATATCTCAATTTTCCGCTATTCTACATGTTCATATTGATTGAGCGTGGCAGATAGTGATCGCGATAAATCGGACAACGGAACAAAATATGAAAAACATCTTTCGGCAAATTTAAGTTGCAAATAGTTCAGTTTCCCTTTGGCTTAAGGAATAATTAATATTATTAAAAGTTAATTTAAAAATGTAATTAGGAGAGAGTTGGGTAAAGTGGGGTACCGATCTGATTTTGGCGCTACTTATTAACTGAATGGTATATTTGTTTACTTTGGTCGTGCTGTTAGTTTAGCAAGGGATTCTATAGTGAAAAGTTGTTCTGTTAGAATTTGAGAGTTAAATATTTATTTTGAGTGCATTTCCTCTCTTTTTAGTACTATGGCATAACTCAACCATATAGTCCTTGACTGCTATGTTATTATTTCATTGGATTGGTCATTTTATTCATATGTGTTTCCGTTTGTTTTAACGTTTCTATTCATATTTATTACGGTCTACGATTTTTATAGTGTACAGTGGGTATACTTTAGCCGACCATGACTTATTTAGCTCAACTTTTACATTTACCAAATCATTTCACTCATTGCTGTCAGGCTGTATACCCAATATATTTCCCTATTTTATTTTAATAATGTCAGTGCATAGAAACAGAAACACAATAACCGTTCCATGTCTTCCATTTCCAATAGTAAAACGAACGATTCTCACCATCCATCATTCTTCCATCAACTTGGGGCAGTGGCCATTTTAACTTGTTCAGCTTGCAAACAAAAACTCGAAAAATAAAATAACCAAGCAAAAAAAAAAAAAAAAGAGGGAAGTTAAAGAAAGAAAATTGCCTGTAAAAAGAAATCTACAGAAAAAATAGTCAAGAAAAACCCTTAGAAATCAATGAAAAATCGTTAGCAAATGTATAAAGAAAAAAAAAAAGTTAAGAAAAGAAAACTAAAGAAAAAGAGCTAAAAAAATCTTTTGAAGAAAATGATTTTTGCAGTGCGCTTGTGTGCACTGTGCTTACGTTGAAATGGAGGATTTCAGGAAAAGTGTTCTGAGCTGTGCCAATTCAAACTTGACGGTGTTCTTTGCAAGCTCTGCAGAACTTTTAAGGATCACAAAGTTCCCCCTGCGTTATGTTTTAAAATATATTTAGTTGTTAGTAATTAATTATCTTTTGGTTAATTATATTAAAATGAATAATTTTGGTCATCGTGGTAATAATTATAGTTCAGGTAAGGACATTTTCCATTTCGTTTGTAATAAACGACTTAACAATTTTTTATTAATCCTATGCTTAAGTATTGTTATAATAGGAGGTTTCTACAAATTTTCCAACATTTTAATACATAGGTGTATATTTTATTTAGTACTCATGGCAATTTTAAAGCATTTTTATGCAATTCAAAAAGGATACCCCATATCACCCGAAGGGGTACAGAGGTAAAGTGGGGATATTTTATTTTTTTTTTTTATTTTTATTAATTACAGCCTAACCGTGCAGATTTAATCCAAAACACTTAAAAAACATAAAGATAAGTAGTAGAAGTTTAAAAGTTATGAATCATATTAGATTTATAGTGAAAAATTTAAAATGCACAAGAAATAAAACAAAAAATCTCCCCACTTTACCCTACTTTCCCCTACTTGAAATTTCAATTTGCGCCAAGGGTTTGTTCATAGGGTAGGGGGCAAACAGGGCAAGATATGGCAGAGCCTGATTAATAAATGGCAAAATTTTGTGACTTTCTTCACTTCAATTACATAATAACCTCAACCAAATTTATACATAAAAAGCAATATTACGGATGAAATTACAGATTACAGCTTACAATCAGTTAACAAGAGATTATTATTATTATAATATTATTACTAACATAGTTAAAAAAAATATTAATTAATTTTTAGCAATAAATTGACTTCTTTGGAATTTTTTTTCCTTTATTACCTGGCTTATTATTTCTCTTTATTGTACCTATTGAACAACACAGTTAGTTTAGTTTGTATCTTGCTTTATCTGCTTTATCCGCCCGTTTAATACATAACACATAAATTTAATACATAACACATCTTCGTTGCTACACCCCAGCCTTTGCTTCCAAAAGAAATAACTCGCACGCATCTGTACCTGCAATCCTCCACTAGCCTGACGCTACCAGACTTATGGCATCTTTTCCAACTTGGTACAACCATCTCGTAAGGATCTTCTTATAGTTCTGTTACCCACCACATATACAGCCCATGATTCTCTTAAAAATGCTATCATACTCAAACTTTTGGACATGACCAGTCCAACAAAGGCGACTGATCTGTATGAATTCACTACTGTGAATTCTGGAACAGTTCTTGTTCGTGTATTATTCTCCAGTTGTGATTTCCTTTGCGAATTTCTTTTTAAGAAAGAGAGAATCTTATGTTCATCGACTTTTTCAGTCTGAATAGGGTTATGAATTGTCTTGCTTCTGAGTCGTTATTTATTGCATTTAAAACAATAAATAAATAATAATAATAATTACGCTATAAAATAACTCATCATGGCAGCTAAGACTATCTTCTTAATTTTTTTGGAGGAGTCATTGTTGGGATCCATAAATGATCCAAGATACACAAACCCACGTACTGTATCCAGCTATTTCAATATACGAGTCACGTACCTCTGATTCTGTAACCATATATGTGTGTAATATATGACGGGGGTGGTCCCAGAGGTGGATATGAGGAATAGACCCCCCCCCGAAATTTCGAAAAAAAAAAAAAGGCTAGTGGAATAAATTTACGCATCTAATTCTAACTATTTTTCTGGTATAATAGTATATATCTATAAAAAAAGTATAATAATTTATTGAAGTCCATATTACAATTTATAATGACCAATCTCCCAGAATATTTTTTTCTAGGACCGCCATTAATATATGGTACTGTATTTTCATCATGTGTCAAGTGAAGTTTTAACTCTGCAGTCTCATTGGAATTCTGCAGTATCTAAAATAAGTTAAGGCGCACATAGAGAAATTTAATACTCAATTGAGAGAATTTAAAGCCAATACTCACAGTTATGCATATGTACTATGTACTTGTATAATACACTATATGTTTATGTGATGTATATATGCTATGCACATGAAATATGTATAATATGTACCACAATCAATAACCTGTGGAGGTGCTTTTTCAAAACATACTGACGGACAAGCTGAATGGTGCGAGATGCTTAATGGGATTGACTGGATTCTAGAAAAAGGTGTCGGCCGTAGCTACATAAGCTGTTTAAAGAGAAAAATAAACTTGGGTGTAATGAGGATCTCTATATTTCTGTGTTCACAAAAAAAAGAAAAAAAGTTTAGCTTCGACTGTGGCAAGAATTTATTTATTTACATCGCCCACCAGCAGGCAAACGCCCAATAACAGGTGGTCATAAATTCAATTCTTACATCATCTTATAAATAAAGTTGAAATTCTGTTTGTTTGTTCTTTATAGAAATCCATACCGTTTGTCCTAAATTCTCCAAATTTCGCTTAGTGGTTCTTTGATACCAGGTGCGAACACCTGTCCATATTAAAATTGCATAACTTCAGCCAATCTCATGGTATATTCTTTATTGTTAAAAAAATCGTCATGATCTCGCCTTACAATGGGTTTTTTTTACGAAATCGACCGTTTGAGTCGAAAAACAGCCTAAAATATCATTTTATACATTTTGAAGAGGCCAACAAGGCCCGGTAAGACCGTCCCTTGGTAGGCGTCGAGTTCTAGGATTTTTAAACCATATGTTTTTTTTTTTTTTTTTTAAATTACAATACGTTTATTTACATGTATGGTGAATTTATTTTTTATAAATGCCTCCTAAGAAGCGAGCTTCAATAGGAGTAGTGGGCTCAAAAGCTAAAAACAACGTCAAATACGAGCAGCTGAAACTCTCGACGAACATCAAATTAGGATTGAACAACAGAGGCTTAGACAGGTAGAATCGCGGGAAACTGAGTCTGCCCAGGAATACGAGGCCCGCTTTGCGCCACAAAGGCTTAGGCAAGCCGATTTGCGAGAAGCTGAAACTGCAGGCCAATATTTCTGTTTGTTTGTTTGTTTTTTATAGAAATCCATACCGTTTATCCTAAATTCTCCAAATTTCGCCAGTAGTTCTTTCATACCAGGTGCGAACACCTGTCCATATTAAAATTGCATAACTTCGGCCGATCTTCAGCTGATAGTCTTTATTGTTATAGAAATCGTAATGAACTCACTTTACAATGGTTTTTTACGAAATCAACCGTTTCATTAGAAAAATGAAATTCCCCGATCAAACCGGGTTATACAGCTCAAAGATGAATTTCTGTTAGTTTGTTTTTTCTTAATAAAACTCCATACCGTTTGTCCTAAATTCCCCAAATTTCGCTCAGTGGATCTTTCTTACTAGGTGCAAACACCTGTCCATATTAAAATTTCATAACTTCAGCCAGTCTCTGGGTATATTCTTTATTGTTATAAAAATCGTTATGATTTCACTTTAAATTTGTTCACGTTTATTAGAAAAATGAAATTCCCCGGGTGAAACCGGGATATACAGCTAGTAATATAATATAACATAACATAATCATAATGTATAACTTTAGTAATAATAAAAGATAAAATACAAATATTAGTTATTCTTTAATAATCTGAGAGAATACATAAATACCTGTAAAAATAATTAGATGGAAGGCATGCACGAATGAGCAAAACTTCATTGACCCTTAGAGAGCATTAAAGAAAATGAAAAATTCATAAAATGTAGAGATAACTTATCATTGATACAAGAGCAAAAATTACTTTAGTATATACATTAATTTGGGGAGTGATTCCATGAACAGTGACCCCAATTCGTCATGAACAAATAAAATCAAATTTAAAATAACAGTTGTAGAACTGGATTGAGCTCTTAAAAAAATGAACAGAAAATCTTTTGGTTTCGTTTCTTTTCATAGTGAACAAATGAACGCAGGCCTAGCTTAAAGTAGCACTGGCAGACATCTCTACGGAGAAGTTCTTGAAGAATGGAAGAGAGGATACATGAATTCTGTTTTCAAAAATGACTAAAAGAAGGACCGCTTAAATTACAGAAGAATTAATATGACTAATTGCCAAAACAGAACAATATTAGAAATGATTTAAATGAAGAAATGTCGTGTTTTTGGAGCTGAACACATTTTCAGTCTCTCCCAACATATTGACAAAAAAAAAAAAAAAATCTGGTGCGTGCGCGCAACACACAACTTTCACTTACGAACTTACTTAAATTCGAAATTGATGTGTTTTGTTAATTGCCACTTCTCAAAGACATATTTTTCCACATTCATTTCTTAATTTTGTTTTTATTTGCTCTATAAAAAACACTATTTTTACTTTTACGATTTTACTTACGATAATTCAGTCATGTAAGCATAATACTCCTAGTCGTATGATTTTATAATTCTCTATGTAGTTGTTAAAAAGAACGGCTTTAATTATGAACAATGGTCTGTCATTAAAGGCGTACTCCGCCGCATGCGTGTACTCAACGTATTTTATGAGTTGACGGAATATTTTTCTTTTTTTCTCCTGTATATGTTTACTTGATTTTTTTCATATCTCATATTTAGCCATTTCTTATTTTTAGGCGTAATGAGAGACAGTTAATTTTTTTATATAAACAAAAACAAGGGTACTTTGCAGGAAAACAAAAAAGGCCCTTTCCCCATTTAAGCCAACTCAGAACATTTTAATAAAGATAAAGCTTATCTGATATTAAAGAACACTTTATTTTCATTAAACATGGCCAATTTGATCAAAATCATTAAAGTCGTTTTTGAGATAATTTAAAGAAAGCTATAAAGTGGAAAAAAAGTTATGAAATAAAGTGCCCCCTCCGTTTGACCAATTTTGATAAAATTTTTGCTCTCACATTTTTGGCTTATACATACATCAAATACCCAGTTTGATCACAATCGTTAAAGCCATTTTTGAGTACTTAAAAAAAACACGAGAAAATGATACAAAATTTATTAAGTAAAGTGCCCCCTGCGGTTGATCAATTTTGATGAAATTTTCACAATCATATCTTGGACATATTAATACATCAAATACTTAGTTTAATCAAAATCGTTAGAGCCGTTTTTGAGAAAATCGGAAAAAAAAAAAGTAAAAAGTTATTAAATAAAGTACCCCCTCCCTTTGACCAATTTTGATGAAATTTTTGCTGTCACATTGCGAGTATATACATACACTAAATACCAAATTTCAAGTTCGCACAGTTTATGGTTTTTGAGCTAGTCTGTTCACACAAACACACCCACACACAGACCATTTCACGGGACTTGGTTATTTGGACTCAGGGGACCCCAAAACGTGTATTTCGGTTGAAAACCGGAAGTCGAAATTTTTCACAATCGCAATACTTTCCTTACTATATATTTCATATATACGTAAGTGAAAGTAAAAAAAGATCAAAAGGAAAGTCAAAGTCAAACAAAAGACTTCAAAACTTCAAATCGTCAGGATTTGTTGTTTTAGGATTCTTAACTTCTAGGGAAAATATAGGAGGTTAAAAAGGTACAACTATTAAGACGTATCTCATCCATCCGATTCAAGAGGTCTATAAAAATAGAAAGTGGGCTATAAAAATAGGGGATAGACTGTCTGAAAGCTTTCCCATAGACGAGGGATAAAACAGGCCTGCAGCGTATCACCCAACATATTTAACATTATGTGGTGTTATGTGTTAGATATTATGTGTATGTTAGATATTATGTATTATGTGTTAGATAAAAAAAAAGATTGGTAACGATCATGTCGCGGAATCGGTGTTTAAAGTTTAATCCACAATATGACGATCATCAGGTAATAATCGCGTGTCATGAGCTACACCAGAGATTTATTTGACAGATACTCTCGATGGAGGTTAAGAATCAGTGAGACTATATGTGGAATAAGACTTGAGTTTATGGTATTTAAATCTTCTTCTTTCACTAGCTCTTATGTGCCTTTCAGCGTAGAGCTCGCTTTGCCTCAGCCCACTTCTTCCAACCGTCTCTGTCCATAGCCATTCGCTTCATCTGGGCCATTGACATCCCCCGATCTTTGCCTATCTTTTCTATATATTCACTGAATGTGATTCGTGGCCTGCCAACTGGTCTGCTTCCTTCTGGCCTCGTCTCCATGTACCATTTGACTTTCCTTTCTTCTGGCATTCTGCATATGTGCCCAATGGTATTTAAATCACGATACTTAAACACCTTAAAATTGATGACTGGACGTACAGTGCAAGTAGCCATCATCAAAGTATGTAATGAGGTGGGCATTGCATAAATTAAGTAATGCAAACAAAAAATTAAGTTATATTAACATAATAACATAAGGAGTATAGAAATGAGAAAATCACTGCTATTTATCTCTAGCAGTAATCACTGCAATTTAGAGGGGTAAACGTAAGTAAGAAATATTCCTTTACATTATTTTTCTTTTCACTATATTGAGTGTAATTAACTAACGAATTACTTTTTCTATTCTTTATTGATTATCTTATATTAAAGTCGACATGTGTAGTGCTATGCTCAGAAATTTTAGATTCTTTCCCGCTAATAAAGATGTTCTGTTATAATAAAGTTGGATTTGTAACAATATAAACATAGTACTGTGTAGCAAGGAGTAAATAAATATATATTTTATGATTAATCATGAGGATGGGGTAGGATACCCCAAAACGTCGACTTTAATTTAAGAAAATAAATGAAGAAAATAAAAAAGAATTCGTTGGTCAATTTCATTAAATAAATTAAACAAAACTTTAAAGAAGAATTCTATAATAAATAAACAAAGATCTAGGAAATAGTTAAACAATTATTTTAAAGCTGCAATAACTCATAGTTTAGTGCATTATATTAGTGTATGAAAACTGGAGAAAAAGAATGAATATATATGCGTGTGTGTATGTGTGTGTTGTGTGTGTGTATATGTACATTTAATTGTTTTTTTTTTTTTTTAAGATTGGTGCAATAGGCCTAATGAGACCTTAGGTCACGCAGTGTGGTCTACTTACAGACATTTGTGTTGCTTGCGGGAGCATAGACAGCCTGGATGGGGTAGCCCAAACCTCACGTTTCTGCAAGCCATGGTCACCATGGTGCAGTGGCAGACTGCCCATAGCTCCATAACCAATCCCATTGGGGCCAATTTGGCAGTGTCCTTCCCAATGATGGCGTCAGCTCTCTCGGGTTCAAGGACAGTGAAAAACTGGTCTGGGCCCAAGGATTATGGTAGCTCAGTGTCAGCAGGCCCTGAGGACCTATATTTCTTTCCCTGAAGCACCCCGTCCTTGTACCGAACCTTCGGGCAGTTACTGACATCCTGAAAAACCACACCACAATTCCTGATAATATACACGGAGAAGGTTAATCGCTGCTACGCCCGGTCGGTGTGAGTCGCCTCCAATAGGCTGACGGGCCTCAAATACTCGAGACCGGTGGTAGGCGTGGACTGCGTGGCTATGATTGGAGGGTGGTCACCCGAATGGAGCGGTCACCCATCCAAGTACTAATCACGCTCGACGTTGCTTAACTTTGATTACCTATTGCAAGCGTCTTTCTCCACTCGACCATCCAGACCCTGTATTTGTATATATATTGATGGGTACGCTATATCGTTCCGAAACATATACAGGCAGTTTGCAACACTGATCATTTTAATAATATATACATATATAGTATAGTTGGCTGTTGGAAGTTCTATCTCAATCTAAATTAATGTCTACCAATGATTCTATTATCCATATGTCAAAAAGAAAAATATATATAAACATTTATATAGGTAGTTTGTCTTGGGGCATGGATCTCCCTCCCTCTCTCTCTCTCTCTCTCTCTCTCACTCTCTCTCTCTCTCTCTCTCTCACTCTCTCTCACTCTCTCTCTCTCTCTCTCTCTCTCTCACTCTCTCTCTCTCTCTCTCTCTCTCTCTCTCACTCTCTCTCTCTCTCTCTCTCTCACTCTCTCTCTCTCTCTCTCTCTCTCTCTCTCTCTCTCTCTCTCATTCTACTTCTCCATTTCCATCTATCAATTTCTTTCTCTCTCTCGCACACAGGCATTCACGAATTACGAGTAACTTCCCCATCTTGTTCAATTATATTAACTTTTATCAACGACATTTA
Source organism: Aelia acuminata (assembly GCA_911387785.2). Classification (NCBI taxonomy): domain Eukaryota; kingdom Metazoa; phylum Arthropoda; class Insecta; order Hemiptera; family Pentatomidae; genus Aelia; species Aelia acuminata. Next base: position 20,592,984 of record OU426980.1, read on the forward strand.
CTGTACTATTTCTTAAAGGTACTACTTTGGGCCCCTTTGAAGAATTAACCTGAGAATGACGGGCTAGCGGAAAAGTGAAAAGGAAAAAATGATCACTTCTATTTGCGAGTAATTAAAATACAATAGTAATGCATTTACATCTGGTACTTCTTACAATATTATGGTTTTTATACACTCCAATGAATAATGCATTAACGCATTCCCTCATTTTCAAGAATATGATGAAAATGTAGCATTAGGTTGGAAATGTACTGTTTTTAGACAAACGTACTATAAAAATTTAAATCCCATGAATACGGTAATACTATAGGGAGCTCGACATCAAGAGACATTCCGACATGGCACGACTCAAATTTAATGGCAATGGAGCCCATTCCAGTTTGCAATTCAATTTCTATTGCAATTATAAGATATACTTTGGATGCATTGAATCATGAGGAAAATACATTTGTATCGACCTAGCTTTTCCCAGTGACTTCATTAGCGGAGTATTTAATTTATTTACATAATATATAGCAACAAGTGTTTATAGGAGCATATTAATTGTTTTTTGTTTTGGTTTTTTACTTGATACATACAAGTACCAAACAAGTATCCTAATTTCACGGATTCCTCAAGTTTTACTTCTGCTTGTATTTAATTTACGGTTTCTGTACGTGCCAACATCTCACACTTATGGTTTGACTCAAACATCTCAAACACTGAGAATCATTTTTATTTTCCCTCTATTACCTAAGCATATGATGAAGTCCTAAATATATATACATTTTTTGTGTGTAATTTATGGGTTTACGTTATATTGAAGTTTTTATTTCTTCGATTTCGACCCATCCAAGTACCCTCCTTGTTTGGGATGCATGACATAGCAGTGCTTATGGGTTTTGCATATAGACAGCAGATTTCGCTTCACAGTCATTCTGTATCTGCGAGATAAAGAACGGTTCGATTTATAATTTGTTTTCTCTTGTCAAAACTGTCTATTTACTTAAAAGTAGCGTTGTATGGAGTAATTAATACTGAAATAATTATATTTTGCACGAGGAAAAGGTTTCTAGTTTATAGATAATCTTTGCATCTCAGAGACTGAACTAGTGTCAGTGTATGATATATATAATGCTTTTCGATGAGGATGATTTTGCCTAAGTAGGGTAAACCGTACAGTTATTGGTACCCTTAAGACTAAATTTCAGTGGTGACATTAAAAAAAATACTTTTTATAAAGGGATCAAATTGAAACTTCCTATAGCTCCTCATTATCTACCCTCATAAAGACTCAAGAGGTTTTTTTGGGTCAAAAGTTCAATAGTTTTACAATATGGCAATATTTATTGTTAAAAGTGCCAAATCTATTAATTGGCACCCTGTGGATTTAATTGTGAAATCTTCCCTATGGTTACTTTGTTGAAGTCTTACTTCATAGATGACTTAGAGGACCCTTCAAACATTAGACTCATGTATATCTTGTAATAAAATTAGGACATGTTTACCTATTTCTTTAAGTTAAAGTTGGGGTGCCAATAACTGTATGGTTTACCCTACATAGATTATTGTTTGAAAACACTCTATACATTTTTCTCTCGTTAATTTGGTTTTTTATGACACCAGTGAAGAAACTTAAAACGATGTATCTCTGAGATACATTATGTTAATTCTGGAGAATATCTTTCTTTGAAAAAAATAATTTGGTATTTTTTTGATATCAAATAAGCATATATTTTCATAGATGCACTTTTATAAGCGTATTTATTAAGGTATTGTATGGAAGTGATTATGGGGCATATAAAGCATAAAAATACTTTTTTTTAATTTCCCACTCAACAATATCTGCACACGTCACTTCCTGAATAAAATCATATTGAATAATTAAAATGCAGATAAAAAACTTTTTTTAGTTTAATATTTTGAATGATTTGGTTTCTATTTTAAATAATTTATTTTTGAAGATAAAAGATTTGGCTCCGCCGGGAATCGAATGTGGGTCTTCCACGTGACATGCGCGGTATGCTAACCATTGCACCACGGAGCTCGCTTCCAAACGGTGCCAAATCCTTCCTCTTCACTGACACCTTTCCCACGATCCGTGGTGCAGTGGTTAGCATACCGCGCATGTCACGCGGAAAACCCGGGTTCGATTCCCGGCGGAGCCAAATCTTTTCTCTTCAAAAATAAATTATTTAAAAACAAGGTGGTTACCCACAATAATGATTAAATTAATTGATTTGGTTTCTATTTCATTTCATTGAATTCTAATTTCAAAAGGTTGATGAGTCTTCATATCATAATTAATTAAAACCTATCGTCAATATGTTGATTCAACAAATACAACGGTATACGTTGGTTTCGAATCAAAAGTAAATACTTTTTATTTTTATTAATCAGAAAACCTTTTGTGTTCAATTTATATGACTGAGAAAAGTATTTATGGAGAACTGAAATATTTTAATCAAGTAAAAAAGTTACTCTAGCCCTTCCAATATTCTGTTATTCTTTTCTATAATATATAATATATAAACGCTTTTTCTATAAGTTTTTTTTATCTTCTGATTTTCCGATAAGTTAATAAAAGCAGCTTAAACCAAATAATAATGTACCGGTTTGGATCGTTTAATTAAATATTAGGTCAGTTCTTACAAGAGGTTTTTACGATCATTGAAATGTCATGCGCATGCGAAGTACGATTTTTCACTTTAGGTCCCGTGCTGCTTTTTGGTTTTGAAACGGAAGACTGTTGTTGCAGTATTGAAACTAACTTATTACGAGTTAACTTAAAGATAATTTAAAGTAATTATAATTTTGTGGTTTTAAAATTCTCATAATTTTTTAACTGTTTTTTCTTCTCGAGTTAAATTAAAGCAGAAAACGGTTTTTTAATTTCAGAGCATATTAAAAGAATTTTTTTGTTCACACTAAATTTCATGTTATAAGAATAAGGTTCAATTTGGTAAAATATCCTGTAATTTACCCTTAAATCAAATTTGACCCTTTGCACTCAAGATCTCCGGAGCGGAGCCATTTAAAATTTGTCTTAAAACTCGAAAGCTCCGCTACGGAAACGATGCAAACAATTTTCAGTTTTTAACATATAAGGACATAAACAAATCGTAAAAACTATTTATAGGAGATTTCGCTTTTGGTGATAAAAGACGGTCGCGGCGCTCGGTGTTTTTCATTATTTTTATAGTACGTTAATCTTTTAACATCGTCTATATTTTGTGGTTTTAATTAATCTTTTATTTACTCAATTGTACAATAATTTAGTTCGGGGCAGCAAATAATTCCTTTACTTTGATTTTGTTTCCCATGTGCATCTACTTTAACCGGAAACCTATTAAGTAGATTTTCACAATTTAGGAGCTTTTCTGATTGGATGTCTAAGAAAACATCTACTAAAAGGGTCCCATCTCATAATTTTTTAACCGTTTTTACTTCTCCAATTAGATTTTTTATGCTTATATATAAGGGACGGTGAAACCTTTGTGACCTTTAAGGGATTTCCATCGTTCTCCGCTCAGGTTCTCTTAAATTATCAACAAAAAATATAAAATTTAAAAAAATTAATTTTTTTTTTTTTAGTAACTATATGTTCTTGAAGCTTCATAAATACATATAACCTAAATTTCATTACAATTCCTTACTTGGTACTAAAATTTTACTGTATGATATTACGTTTTCAGGGTTTACGTTTTCGCGTATAAGTTGCGTTGAGTTGCCGGTAGGTAACGTCCGAAACGGTGCCGAGTGCAAAGGGTTAATAAAACTATTAAAGTAGGAAAAAAGTTTTTAATCCATTTGCTTAGGTTTATATATCAGTTATCTATTTGTACATCAGTAGTTTCGGATAAAAAGTTGAAATAGAAAAAAATTGTTGAAAAAAGGTTTGATAGAAATATAATGCTTCGGAGTACGGCTTGGGGCGCAAACTGTTAGAGTTAATATGACCACAAAACGTCAAGATAATATCTGAACGGAAACTGAAACTTTTTTCAACTGCTACACAGGAAAACTGTCAACCTTTACAATGTCCGCGACAATTTAGGAAACAACATTGTACTTAGTTTTCAAACATTTCCCCCTTTTCACAATCTCTATGGGAAAAATGCATATTCCTTTTTTTTTTAACTCCTTAACACGTTGAGTACGGCATTGGTCCCCGCGGTCCGATCTCTTACATTCCCCTCTTAACAGCCGATTATCACATGAAAATGTCCGAAAGTCCGAACACTTCAAACACTCAATTTAGACGATTTTTAATGAGATTATTGCATTTTAGTGCAGAGAATTTTGCTTACAGATAAAATTCTGTTGTTTTTTAGAATCGGACTCCGATGTCCGATACCGGCCCTGAGTAATAAAACAAGACTATTGGACGGCATCACCCTTCCGCGTCCGATAATATTGCAACGACTACCTTTATGGTTATCTTTAATTTTATGTGTTTGATTTTATATTATGTAGTTCGATTAAATTTCGTTGACATTCTTTAATTGTTGCGTAAATATGAAAAAGAAAACAATATATATTTTTTTTTTTTTTTTAAACTTCTTACTAAGTCTGTAATTATAAATAAAACTTACTGATATTTGCTTTATTTATTTTATATAAATTCATCTCTTTAAAAATAAATTTTTTTTTATCATAGAATGAATAGTTGTAAAGCAGTAAAAGACTCCAAGAAATCGTTTTAACATTGCAAAAATTATTAATACTGATGGTAATTCAAAATTCCAGCAGTTAAATGCTATTTTCGATAAAGTATGGAGTAAATCCTGTGTAGGACCCCGTGGGCCTGTCCTGCGCCTATTATGTCTAGTTCCAATCCTTGCCAAGAGATAATGCCCTTGAGACGCTCATTTAATTCACTTTTCAGTCAAAAGATAACGCTTTCGTCAGGGCATTCCTATCGGACCCCGACGCCCGATATCGTGTGTGGCTCATCCCAGCAGTCGGACCCCTGGGACCGATACCGTTCAGGTTACCCCTAATATACGCCGCCGCACCTAATGTGTTAAATAATGGCATTTATTTATATTTTTGGTGAATGAATTAATACTCATTACTTTAATTTAGTTAACCATAGCTTAAATCAAATAAAACTTTTTTTTTTATTTTTTTATTTTTTTATGCTACCAGTTTTAAGTTCAAAACAGACATCCATTTTGGTTGCGATTTGGATCTGCATAGGTCAGAATTTTAAACCTAACTATTATCACAAAAGGCCACACTGGTCATGACCCACCTCAGATATATTGGCTCTTCATAATCTTGTTTGGTATTTTTAAAGAAATGATTTAATTGTGGGCAAAATGTAACTATTTTGGTCGTTTAGATGGCAGTCATAATTGATACCAGGAAGTAATCTCGTAAAATTTTGAAAAAAAAAAAAAAAAAAAAAAAAGTGATGTCATGCAAAAGGCAACACGTGATTGTGAGACCGGGAGTTCAATTTGGTTCCAAATCCGCTTTTGTAAATGGTTTATTTCACACAGAGGCGCACTAAGGTTCCAAAGTTTAAAATTCCATCAAATCCAACGGGAGGCGGGTTTCGGGATTTCTTCAATTTACTTCAGTATAAAAAGCTGAGTAACGAAAGCTTTTTATACGTATTAAGTATTAGTAAAGCACTTTTCAAAAATAGATGCAAAAAACATGTAAATCGATTATCCGTATCAAAAAAGACCTTAAAAATAGATATATTCAGTAGATAGATATAGATAGATAGAAAGATAGATATAGAATTTTCACTTTATCAGTGTATAAAATCTACCCGTGCTTAGTTTTTTTTTTTTACTTTCACTTACCTATATATGAAATATATAGTAAGGTAAAGTATTGCGATCGTGAAAAATTTCGACTTCCGGTTTTCAACGGAAATACACGTTTCGGGGTCCCCTGAGTCCAAATAACCAAGTCCCGCGAAATAGTCTGTGTGTGTGTTTGAACAGACTAACTTAAAAACTATAAACCGTACGAACCTGAAATTGGGCATTTGGTGTATGTATATGCCCGAGATGTGACAGCAAAAATTTCATTAAAATTGGTCAAACGGAGGGAGTACTTTAATTCGTAACTTTTTACGTTTTTTTCGATTTTCTCAAAAACGGCTCTAACGATTTTGATAAAACTGGGTATTTGATGTAGGTATATGCCCACGATATGACAGAAAAAATTTCATCAAAATTGATCAAACGGAGGGGGCACTTCAGTTCATATTTTTTCCCATGTTTACGTTTTTTTGGATTTTCTCAAAAACGGCTTTGATGATTTTGATCGAATTCGTCATGTTTATTGAAAATCAAGTCTTCATTAATATCAGGTAAGCTTTATCATTATTAAAATGTTCTGAGGGGGATTAAATGGGAAAGGCGCCTTTTTTGTTTTTCCTGTAAAGTACCTTTATTTTTGTGTATATGTAGAAATTATTTGTCTCTCGTTTCGCCTGAAAATAAGAAATGGCTAAATATGAAATATGAAAAAAATCAAGCAAACATATACTCTTTCAGTCAACTCACAAAACAAGTTGAGGCCACCCATGCATGCGCAGTACGCCTTTAAAGACAGACCATTGTTTATAATTAAAGATGTTCTATTCATTTAATGGAAATTATTTTTTTCATGGTAACTATATGAAGTTTTCTATAACTACATAGAGAATTATAAAATGAGACGACTTTGAGTATTATGCTTGAATTGCCGAATTATCGCAAGTAAAAACTTTTATTTAATAATAAAAAAAAAATAGTGTACTTTAGAAATACAAACAAAAATAAATGGGTGTGGAAAAATGTGTAAATTTGAGAAGTTGTGTGTTGCGCGCATGGCACCAGATTGTTACAAATAATATGATTCAGTTTTCAGTTTTACGTTATACCCTTTTTTTTTTTTTTAATTTTATGTATTATATTGTTAATTTAAACCATTTTTATTACTTAATAATAGGGAATTATTCAAACCTACATAATATAATAGTTCAGATGGTTCCGGGAATGGGCAATTATACTTAAAATGACAAGGACGTCGTTAATCGAAAGCCCCTCTTGGTACAATAATTGGCTTTACCCTCTCGCTTGAAGAAGGTAGCCCAAAAGGTTCATCAAAGAAAAACGCCCTTTCTTCAGGCTCTCTCCAAAGGGAATTGATAGGGGAGGAGGTTAATAATAATACTTAACCCTTTCAAAAGGAGTTCGATAAGAGAGAGAAATTAATTATGTACGTCTTTCATAGATCTTCTTCTTCAGTGAAATGTTCCGTTGCGACAAAGGAAAAATGGAAATGAAGGAAAAAAAAATTAAAAGGAAATGATTTCTAAACATTTTTCATGCTCATTACATATAGTGAATGTGATTATGTATATTTCTCGTTTTTTACCCTCCCATAGTAACCAATGGAAGACCGCATGAAACAGCTAGCTGCCTGCAAACAGCTGAAAAAGAACATAATTAACAAAAAAAACTTTATTCGGTCTCCAGTTGGTTTTTCGTTCTTCTGCTTTTTGATAGCAACGAAATTCTTCAGGAAAGAGAAAAGTTAGACCTTAGAAGAAAGTTGTCATAAATTAATACAGTTTTTTTGGTGTTCCGCTCTCAAATTCGCACCAATCTGTAGGAAAATGACAAAAACCGACATCTTATTGCTCAATGAAAAACACATACGGCACGATGAAACACTCGTGGGACTCCATGAAACGTTACAATGTGCCCCGAACGCCCTTGTTTCAAGGGACCCCATACGTGCCATTTTGATGTCTTTAACTTCCTACGATGAACGTAAAGAGGTAGGAAAGCCAAAGTCTAGCAAAATCTTAAGAGATACGTGCATAATGAAAAATTTGTAAGAGCAGATTGAATAAAATAATTACTCATACCTACAGACGAAAATTTTTACTTTTGCTACACAAAACCGTACTACAGCACGAGGAGTCTGTCACGAAACAAGTCGAAAAGGGGCAATATGCTGACTTTGGAGCCACCCTTACCGCTTGCTTTCCGAATTTGGTTGCTCTAGACCTTTTGGTTCGCCCAGTGCACCGACTGTTTCATTGTGCTCCACCCTCCCCTATATATATATATATAGAGAGAGAGAGAGAGAGAGAGAGGAAGAGAGAGATTAGAGGGATACCCCGTTTCAGCCTACCGGAGTACCAAACCCCACTTTGCATTATTAGATAACACATTATACTATCAGTATATATAACATGTTAGGCCTTATAGAGTATAAGTGGAAAATTCAAACTTTTCGGTGACACAGTTGAAAGTTTTATCTTTACTTCTTTCCTACAAATAAGCTTACCATCTATTGTGTCTCTTTGTAATTGGGTTGTTATACAATTTTTCTAAATAAGTATTACGAAATTACACCATATTTTTCTTTTATTTGTTTCATTAGAAACCCTACGGATTTTGATTTATAGATAATTGGAAAGAAAAAAAAATTATATCAACAAAATAAAATTGGCTTGTCATTTTAGCAGCATGAGAAAGATATAAAGATCTCGGAGTTGCTCCTCTGAAAGATACTCTTGAAAAAAAACAACTTCGATGGTTTGGACACCTCTGCCGGATGGACGAGAACCGTGACCCCCGAAAATTTTTCGAAGCTGTGCCCATAGGGAAACGACCAAGAGGTCGACCAAGAAGGCAGTGGATAGACCACATTAGGACAATTGGCCAAAAGCGAAACAAGCCACTAAATGCAATGAAGGCTATGGCACGAGACCGAGAGGCTTGGCGCGCATGGACCGAGGCACCTCCACGCTGAAAGGCACTACGGAGGAAGAAGAAGAAGAAGAAGAAGAAGAGAAAGATATATCAATTTAGCTTTCGAAACAATTTAGCTTCGTAACTTTTCCGGTGACACAGTTGAAAGTTTTATCTTTACTTCTTTCCTAAAAATAAGCTTACCATCTATTGTGTCTCTTTGTAATTGGGTTGTTATACAATTTTTCTAAATAAGTATTACGAAATTACACCATATTTTTCTTTAACTTGTTTCATTAGAAACCCTACGGTTTCTGACTTATAGATAATAAAAACAAAAAAAATTGTATTACAAAAATTAAATTGGCTTGTCATTTTAGCACCACGAGAAAGATATATCAAACTTTCGAAACACAGTATTCTTTACACGTTAAAGAATACCGCGTTTGCGTTACACATAATCGTATCCAGTACTGTGATTGTTTACCAAGAAGCAGCACGCGTGTAAAATAAAAATAACATACAACTCACTAAAAAAAAACTATATACATTGGAGAGATATATATTTTACAGTTATATAGATATGGATGACTTACCCCCACCTGCTTAATGGCTGACTAACCCCCATTTTACAAATTATACCTCTGTTCATTTAATTTTAAAATAAATCATTGTTGCTAGTGGTGGAATTTATTTGTATTTTCTGCATTAAAATCATTCCTATCTATCCCTAGTGGTATAGTTAAACGTAGTTTTCATAAATTGAATTTTGCTCTGAACATTTTCAAATTTCATTTTAGCATTTCTTTTTATTATTTTTTTTTTACTTTAAGTGATGCCAAAAAGTGGTATATAACTGTAACAAATATGACCATTCCTTTTCCAAAGAAATACCTGTTACAAAATCCCTGTTACTAATACCTTTTAACCTTTCTCCTCCAGATACTGATTTACCGAGTCGGTCTATCCCATACAATAGATGATATAATCAGGGGAGGGAGTAGCATGAAATTTGGGAGGGGGGCATCACCCCCCTGTCTCATAATTTCGTTGCTGACAGCACCATTGGTGGATAATATTTCTCAAGCAGAAGAGATATTTTTTAACATTTTAGCTATCAGAATAAAAAAAAAATAATAATAAAATAAAAGCGCACCCGAAAACCCCCAAAATGTCAACTTCCATTTGACGACTTACCTGCTGTGAAGTCTTCTTAACAGGGGAAATAATCTTTGACAGAAGTATAGAAATTTACATCCTGTCTCTTTTGAGACACTGGTAATATCGCTGATAGAACGCATTCGCACTTTATTTACAACAACAAAAAAAAGTATAATACGTAAAAATATTAAAAAAATAAAATAAATAAATAGAATAAAAATAAACAATTCCTGTAAGGAAAAACAAGCTTTTTAAGCACATTCGTACACTATTTACAACCTGCTTGTGAACCCCGAGGCAGGCTTTTCCCACCACGGAGAAAGAAAAAGGTTCCCTCGCTTCTCTCTCAGCCACTATCGCTGGTATTAAAGCCAGTGGAGGCTGAGCGAAGGTGCAATAGCCACAAGCACACCTGACTTAAGCGAATAATCAGGCCATCGCCAGAACTACGGTATATATATATATATTTACAAAAGATCACGTGGCCACTGCCGCTTTAACACGTTAGCTGCGAAGCAAATAAACTGGGATTTTCGTTAACTGCGACGAGGGGTCAAATGACCCCTTGCTACCACACCGCTAAACTGCGTCAAGGGGCTGATTGACCCCTTGTCCCTTAGACATTAAAATTTACTCTCTGTAAACATTGATGAATGTTTTAAAGTGAAATCCATTTTTTTTACAAATACCTGACGTACTAGAATTCGTAACAGAAGCAGGGTTGAATTCTGTTGCTTCTGAATATATTTTTTTATTACTTATTTTTTCCACAACATCTGTGTTATACTAACAGTAATTTTTTCTTTCCTTTTACGTTCAATCATAAAATGTTTACTATATGGTTTTAATTTACTTAATTGTCAGCATATATAATTCATGAAAGGAAGAATTCAGATATCAAAAATAAAACCAAACGTATGGTTTTATTATAAATAAATGAACATAGGAGTAGCTTTTGTTTATTTAAAAAAATAAACCTAATTATTACAAATTAAATTATTAAAAAAAAGTAACACGTGAAAACTACATTTTATAATGTTTATCATTGAAGCACTGCAAGCAAAGAGGCGGTTGTCGGCACAGTCGTCATAGTATGTCCGGACCTTCTTCACCTTTTTTTGGGCTTCTGCACTGCTCACAGCTGTTCTTAGCTTTTCATAACAGCCCGAACATTTCTTCCTTATATGAATCATAACTATCTTCAAAACTTGAACTAGTTCCTTCATCTTTGCTTGAAGTTGAATTCCGCTATGAAAGGGCTAAATCGGCAAGTTTCTTACCACGTGAATACGTATCGATATTATTTACTGAATCGAGACAAATAAATGAGAGCTCAGGTGTCAAAAATACTAAGTAGAATCAGTCGAAGAACAAGAAAGGAAGGTGAATCTGTGATTCACGGAAAATTACTGTCGCTTTCAAACATTTACGGAAATAGAAAAAATATTTTTTATTTACATATTCATTAATATTTGATATAATATGCTAAAACAATAGTAAGATGAAGTGTAATGAGCATTAAAAGACCTTTTTATAATGTACTACTTAATACTACTTATATATCGAAAAAAAATGTAAGGGGTCATTTGACCCCTTGCCGCATTAAGGAAAACATTTAAACTATAATGCGACAAGGGGTCAAGTGACCCCTTACATTTTTTTTCGATGTATAAGTAGTATTAAGTAGTACATTATAAAAAAAAAAAATAAAAATCTGAAAAATATTAAAACAGGATGCGTGACAAGCATCGCAGTTAACGACAAATACACGCTTAATGGATCGCAGTAAAGGAAGCCACCGCAAGGGGTCAAATGACCCCTCGTCGCAGTTAACGTGTTAACCTTCGAGGAGGGTTGTAGGGATGAGTGGAGCTAGATAGGGATTGAGCGGTAGATTAGGATGATGGGTAAGGTTACAGTGGAATTTGGAGAATTTCTTCGGGATTTGTTCTTGAACGAACGGGATATTAAGGTCATGCAGGGTTTTGTTGGAGACATAGAAAGGAACATTGACTATTGTTCGGAGGATTTTGGACTGGAAGGATTGGATGCGTTTGATGTCAGAGGGGTTGTCTTTTTAAGTTCGTAACATATTTAATTGACTCGAAGCCATAAACTTTGTGTTTCTAGGGTTTTTTTTTTGGTTTTTTTTGGGACTGGGGGGTTCTTGGTAATATTTTTATGTGCATGAAACCCTGCTTCTCCGATCACCGAAAACCTACTCTCAGAGCTTCTAAAACCTGGGTGAGAGAGAGCAGAAAAGAATACCAAAGGGCTTGGGACACTCACCTATTCTTCCCTATTCTATGGAAGGGCTCGCTCCTGGTACGAATCTGGTATATAACTACCAGGTGGTACATAAATAATTTTAGCCGAAATCATTTCCGATATCTTCCAATTCACCTCCGATTCCATAAGGTATAACTTTTAAATAGTGTACTCAGCAGATTACACCATTGAAAAGTATGGTAAGGAAAATGTGGTTTGTGGGAAGAATAAAGACTAATGAGACAAAGTGGTGTAGGGTAAGGATGAGAAGAGGCCAGGGTCTTTATATAGCATCATCCTCTGCTAATTGAGGATCAACTCACTTATTTAACAGTTCCCTGCCCCTCAATGAAACCCTCAAATCAGCTTATAATCCTCATCCTTAGAAACTGTTAGTGCAATGCCTCATTATCCCTCTCTAAACCTTAATATTCTGTTTTCGTTATGTCTGCGAATAATGTTCAGAAAAATTACCTACTTGTAATTCTATAATTAATAACTAAAATTGTCCTGTTGTCTGGAAATTAATGCAGGTTCGTGGTTTTGAAACTTAAAAAAAAAAAAAAAAAAGTAGTTCGTTTATGGTTTTTTTATGGTTACACTATACATAATATAAAGAAACACACTAAGTCCCTTTCTGCTGAGATCGGAAACACACTAAGGCGCTATATATTGGCCACGCATAGAAGTAACATAGCCGTATTTCTGCCTGGTCTTTTAATCATTCATCTCACAAACCGAATCGATAAACACATCAAATCTCATATTCTTTCAAAGTTATTTTATTATTATTATTAAGCTAACCCTGAAGGAGGTCACTTGCTCAGTACGAGTTAATGGAGAGCTGTCGGAGGAATTTCAGTCTTGCCTCTTGCCTGCCTACTCTTAAACCTTCCTCTCGAGAAGGCTGTAAGAGATTCAGGAATCCAAGTTCGAGGGACCATTTTCAATGCAGGTGATGTGGACGTTGTTGGGCGCACTTATGCGGCGGTTTCGGAGGCATTCATGGCTCTAGCGGGTCCAGCTGAACGATTTGGACTGGAGATTAACCAGGCTAAAACAAATTACATGGTGACTGAGGAAGTGCCAGAACCTCGGGAGATAGTATCATTCGGATCCCATGTGTTTGAAATGGTCTCCAAGTTTACGTACACTCATTTCCCAGAATAATGAAGAGGTAGAAATTAGGAAACGGATTATTTCGGCAAATCGCTGTTATTTTGGCCTCAAGAAACAGTTTAGAGGGCGTATCCTGACAAGAGCAACAAAAGTGCACCTCTATAAAACGTTAATCCGCCCAGTCCTGCTATATGGGTCTGAAACCTGGACCATGACCAAAGCCCAAGAAAACGAACTCCTGGATTTTGAAAGGAAAATTCTACGAAGAATATTTATGAACTCTTAAAAGAGCCAGACATAGTCCACACTATTAAGCTGGGCCATCTTAGATGAGCCATTCATGTAGCCCGTATGATGGAAACTAAGTTGCCGAAGAAATTGCATACTGAGCCTATTCATGGTACAAGAAGACAGACGAGGACGACCCCGACTTCGGTGGTGATACGGAGTGGCGTCCGATGCCAGAAATCTTCTGGAAACAGGAAACTGGATGGCAGCCGCACAGAACTGCGACGAGTGGCGGAAGCAGCTCGTGGAGGTAGAGCCGCATTAAGTAAGTATTATTATTATTATTATATTCCCTATGCAGATTTGCACCTGTGCTGCGGCGCATCAAGCAAATGCGATCCCTTTTGTTTTTTGATATTGTTGATAATTTAAAAGTCTTTTATCTTACAGATTGAGGGGGGGGGGGGGATAAAACTAAAACAACAATCTGTTTTTGCGTCAATACAGCATAGCTATGTGTTAGTTAATAGGCTATCGATGCAAGTCAGTATGTCGATGTCTCTTGTATTATATGAAAGAAAAGTATAAAACTGTATAAGTGATGAAATATTAAAATTTACAAATACATAACTCTAAAAAATCCCGAAATAACTCTAAATTAAAATCTCTAAAAAACTGGACAGAGACCTCAAAAATAGCTATATTGGTGACAACCATAAATTACAATTTATGAAGCTAATTTTTGAGACAAGGGGGAACTTCTGAACTTAAACTTTAAGCCGTGGCACAGTGGTCAATAATTACTTTTTGGTGGACATAAATCTGCCATTTCCACAATTTTACAGATAAATTGATGGGATTTTTTTTATTACCTTCTTAATAAAATTCAAAAACCAACGAAACAATTCCCGTTAAGATTTTTTTGGTATAAGTGTCATTTTTGCTTACCCGAAACCAGGTTTCTTGTGTGTTAATGGATAGTTTTTGTTAGTATGCAAATAAACATGGAAGAACTCAATATGTTTCAGAATTTTATTTTTTATTTTTTTAGTCTGAGGGTGTGCTTTCATACCACCGAGTATCCAAAAGAAAATTCAAATTTCATAGAAGTTATGGGTATTTTAAAAACAACTAAAAATTCAACATTAAACTCGATTTTCTCCTTTTAGAAATAAGATATCAATATACCGATTTCACTGAAAGTTTACATTCAACGGCTAGTATATTACGTATGAGCAACATGAATTTGGTTTGCTTATTAAGGTACAAAAGCGATTTATACACTACTTTTTTTCAATAAAAACCGTTTTTCTCGGTTTCAAAGGGGTGCTCCCCGGAGTTATCACTGGGGTAATTTCTAGTCTTACTTGTACTACGACCACATAAAAAGATCAGTTAAATTCACTTGCGCCTTTTTTAGAAAAGTATGTTTTGTATATAGTTACGGAAAAATTGGCTATGTTTGGCCCTGTAATCTGCTCTAAATGGTACAGGTACATTTACTAGCTCCTTGTAATCTATAACATAAAACGACTACACTTATACATAATGTTTTACATATAAATATATATTGCGGTATAAAATTCTCAGTTAATTCGTCATATCAATTTACACTCGTTAAAATGTTTGGACTACACTTTAGGGTGGACATTGCCATTTTCCTTGTATCAAAACAAGGACTGAATCAAACTTGTAGTGCTATAGAATGTCTAGAGAAAACATAACTTTATCTTGAGTAAGGCAGACAAAGCCGATTAGCAACACAAGAGTAGAGTCATACTGATTCATAAAACGACTACACCTATACATAAGGTTTTCACTAATAAATGTATATGTGGTATAAAATTTTGAATAGCCTTATTGAAAACCTTGAGTACCTGTTATCGAATTTCACAAGTAAACAGAAGTTTGTTTTCCTTTTTCAGTTGATTAGGTGAGATGAAAAAACTACTGAATAGCTGAAATCACATACATATTTGCTCTTCATTAAACTTAAAACGAATAAATATAGACCTTCTTTGTAAAAGAAAAACCAACCGATTTATTCTCAGTTAATTTGTCAAATCAATTTACACTCGTAAGGGTAAGATTTTATGACTTTTCCTGCAAACACTTATTATCTAGAAGTAATAAATTTCTAAGTATAGTTATTCAGGAATTTTTGTAGTAGATGGTAGGAAAGAATCAGTATGACTCTGCTCTTGTGTTGCTAATCGGCTTTGTCCGCCTTACTCAAGATAAAGTTATGTTTTCTCTAGACAATCTATATCACTACAAGTCTAATTCAGTCCTTCTTGTTTTGATGCGAGAAAAATGGCAATGTCCAACCTAAAGTATAGTCCAAACATTTTAACGAGTGTAAATTGATATGACGAATTAACTGAGAATTTTATACCGCAATATACATTTATATGTGAAAACATTATGTACAAGTGTAGTCGTTTTATGTTATAGATTAGAAGGAGCTAGTAAATGTACCTGTACCATTTAGAGCATATTACAGGGCCAAACATTGCCGATTTTTCTGTAAACATATACAAAACATACTTTTCTAAAAAAGGCGCAAGTGAATTTAACTGATCTTTTTATGTGGTCGTAGTACAAGTAAGACTAGAAATTACCCCAGTGATAACTCCGGGGAGCACCCCTTTGAAACCGAGAAAAACGGTTTTTATTGAAAAAAAGTAGTATATAAATCGCTTTTGTACCTTAATAAGCAAACCAAATTCATGTTGCTCATACGTAATATACTAGCCGTTGAATGTAAACTTTCAGTGAAATCGGTATATTGATATCTTATTTCTAAAAGGAGAAAATCGAGTTTAATGTTGAATTTTTAGTTGTTTTTTGAATTTTATTAAGAAGGTAATAAAAAAAATCCCATCAATTTATCTGTAAAATTGTGGAAATGGCAGATTTATGTCCGCCAAAAAGCAATTATTGACCACTGTGCGTGGGACCAGAACAGAACTCAAGAATGCAGTATGTGCAATCTAAATGAAAATGAAATCATGTACAAAAACATTATTTATTTTGTAAATCTTTAAATAATAAAAATGTTCTCTCTCTCTCTCCCTCTCAAAAAAAAAAATAATAAAAAAAAAAAAAAAAAAAAAAAAAAAAAAAAAAAAAAAAAAAAAGGACCTGAAAATATTAAACCAAGAATTTATTATTTAAAATATTTATTGTAATAGATAGGTCTTCTAAGAGGATTGACGTGTTTAGTTGCACATTTTTCATCTATCTAGGTAATGCTATAAAATGAAAATCACGCCATTTTTTTTTACGTTTGATGATGAGTTTGAAAAAAAAAATAAAAAATAAAAACCTCAGAACTTCTCTCTTCATTTTCTTAAATATACACACTAAAGGAGAGCAAACTTTTTAATGAGGGCTCAAACCTCATCAGAGCGCCTGCCTAATTAAAATGTTCTAACTATCCAAATGAAAATCATTTTTGTCATTTGGTGTATTGACTCCTTATACTTCGAAAATATCCCAATCTGTTTTAGTTTGTTTCTTACAAATCGCTAAAGCTAAGCATTAATCATGAATTTCTGACCTAAATCTCATTCAGAAAAAATGGCATTTTCTTTTAAAATTACAAAGAAATTGTAATTTGAATAATTTATTAAATATTAAAAATGTAATTTTTTTTTTATTCGATCCGTCAGTTTAAATTTTTTTTTTTACTCAATTGTTTTTTTATTTAATCTAATTTGTTTTTGTCTTTTAATTAGAGGCTAATTTTGTTTTATTTATGTTCTTTAAGGAAAACTCATTCAAAAATCCTTATGACGTCGGTTGAACAGAATTTAATATAAAAAAAATTTCAAATAGTTTATTAAAAAATATTTTTTTTTTTTTAATTAAATCATAGAAAAGAAAGATATTGCACAAGTGCATTGAGGGATAACTGAACAAGCTTATTTTTTATTTATTGTAAATAAAATTATTTCAAATGATCATTTTTCCCTATTACTTACTTAGTTGGTAAAAAAAAAAAAAAAATAAAATAAAATAAAAAGGGTGTTAAGTTTTCCTCTATTAAGTCAACTTCTTTTTTCACCAACTATTCCACCAGCTAGAGGAAAACTCTTTCTGATGATTCAAATTATTCACTACAAATATTTAATGCATCATTTACTAAAGTAGAATTCTTGTAATTATAATTATCACTGAAAAATGTGAGTGATGTTTGTCTCCCGCTATGGTATTCGTCCTTTCAAGATTTAAAAATTTACTCAGAAAATTTTGCTGCAACGGTTAATGTTTTTAAATATGGTATATTTTCATTTAAAACAAATAAAAAGTATCAAGAAAACGAACAACATCGAACAGAAATGATCGATGTTAGAACGAAAATACATCTGATCCAATAAATCGATTCTAAAAAAAGTTTTGTTTACATTTGACCGCCTATAATACAAGAACTAGTTGATTAAGGTGGCGGCCAAGTAAAATATTAATATGCAATAAAAAATTTTTAATATATTTTTTTTGTCTTTATATAGCTATAAGCATTGGATGGATAGGAAAATCGGAATTATCAAAAACAATAATACAAGGTATAATAACAAAACGGGTGTACCTGATAATATCTATTGTAGGCACCAAAAAAAATAGGAAAAAAGCTAGTCAAAATTTTAAAACGCTTCACGAGAGTCAGATATAATTTTATTAAATAATAATTTTTAAAAAAAATTATGCCAGGTGATCTTCCAAGAGTCCGGAAAGGAATCTTGATTTATAATGTGCCTTACAATGCAGTGAGCCACATATTTTCGTTTTCAAATTATACTCTTTTCATAAATATATTTTATTTTTAACACGATTTTATAAGCGCAATCTAATTATTTGTTTTTTATTACGCTTTTTATTTTAAATTTATATTTTCAAATACTTTTAAAGCAATCCATCTAAAAAAAAATAAAATCTTAAAAGAATGTGTAAGAGTTTGTAATCCATACCTTTTTCTCTCATTATGTTTTGTAAAATTTTCATATTTTGGCTTTTTGAAATTAAAAATAAATTTTATCACTGACTAACATTTCTGACTCGGTTGAGTTTAGTATGTTTGTATACGTGAATTTAGTATGGTTCATTATTATGTTTAAATACATTGACGTTTTACATTTTTTAAATATTTAAACATTTACCATCTTAAAGGATGTATACACTCGTATTATTATATACTATGATTAGGTAAAATAATTATTTTCATATATTATAATATACAAATACTGGCTGTATGGGTAAAACTGGATGGCATTCCACCTTGGAAAATTAAAAAAAAAAAAAAAAAAAAAAAAAAAAAAAAAAAAAAAAAAAAAAAAAAAAAAAAAAAAAAAAAAAACGTACCATGTTTTGAATCTTGTATGACCATTGCCGATGATTGAAATTTCGTTACGGAACTTTCCTAAACTATTCTCGAATCATTTCAATACGATAAAATATCTGTTTTTTTAAATATTAAATCCTGAGTTTTCCATATCTTATGCCCTATCGATATGAAACCAATCCTATTGTAATTTTTTACTGTCAGGAACTTCAAGAATCAGCCGCAAGTAACGAAAATGGCTAATTTAGAAGTTGTATTTAAAAAAAAGGAAAATGGAATGAAAAAAGAACCGAGGAAAAATAAAGAAAAAAAAAAACAGAGTCGCAGAGAGATGAAATGTCAGTACGCTCAGACTATGAAAAGCCAATTTTTCTGTTTGAGTAATGAAATCCCTACCCCCTTCACCAGGACGAATTTGGGGAAAATTAATAATTTAGAAAGGAAAAAAAAAATTATAAAATATCTTTTTTCTCAGCTAAGCAGCTTTCTCTTCATTTGCCTGGAGACAAGCCTCCATCTCGAGGAGAGCCAATTTCCAAGAGCTATTCTTTGCCGGGGTTATATACACAACCGACACACTATTCCCAAGGAACCAAGGAAGACTGTTTACCTTCAGTAGTTCCTCTCCCGCGGTCCTGATTACTTATTGGAATTTTTCCTAAGAATGGATTATGCAAATCACTCCACTCCCCTTTCACCAAAGCGACGCCATATTAAATCATGTGAAATAAGTTACACTGTCATTCAATCTCTTTGTTCTTGTGGAATAAATGGAATTGAAAATAAACTGCTTTGGTGGTATCTAAATACATATCGGAAAGAGTTAAGTTTCCTCCAATCCCAACCTCTTAACATTCCAGGGATTATTATGCAATAGTTATTTACTCCGTATTGGTATTTCCAACACTGCTCAATGTGAAAATTGCGATAAACGAAAAACACTTGAGCATATTGTTAGGGCCTATTCACACTATCGGTTTCGCGCCCGCTCCACTCTCGCTCTACCCCATTCACACTAGCGCTCCGCTCCCGCTCCACTCCCGGTCCGCTCTCCTAATGTCTTACCATATTCACACTATATAATTTTACACCGTTCAATTTTGTAAGGTTTAAGCTATTAAAGCCA
The DNA here is from genome assembly GCA_911387785.2 of Aelia acuminata. Taxonomy (NCBI): domain Eukaryota; kingdom Metazoa; phylum Arthropoda; class Insecta; order Hemiptera; family Pentatomidae; genus Aelia; species Aelia acuminata. Next base: position 20,612,920 of record OU426980.1, read on the forward strand.
TTAATAATCGAAGTTTTCTGTATTCGGATTTTAATTAATGATTAACTTTCAGTTATTTAAGTATTAATTTATTCTTCAATTTTACGGCCAAAAAAAAAATCAATTTTTCGTTTGTAGAAATAGCTGGTAAGTGTACTTTTCTTGATGAAGAAGATAATATTATCAAAAAATATAATAAGAAGAATATATTGCAACACAATGATAATTAATAATAATAATTATAAATTAATTTAATTAATGGTGAAGAAATAATTTAAATTTTTTTCGGAATGTATTCGAATACGCTTGAAAATTTCAAGTTGAAATCGGCAAATGCTAAAAATTTACCGATTGTGTTCTTTTCTTTTCCTGATTAATATTTTAATTATTTTTTGCTTTAATATATTTTTTTGTTAATGATCTGAAATTTTTCATAATATACTGCATTTTTATTCGTTTCAAATTAAACGTTATTTTATAATAGCAATGAGTATGTAGTCAATAAATAAATCGGTGACCATTTTTTAGGAGTACATTAATTCATAGCAAAATATATCTCAAACATAACATGAATTTTTCTCGTCAAAAAACCGCGCGTATTGTTGGTGATTTTTTTTTTTATCATATCAAGCGTATTCTAATACATTCGGAAAAAAAAATTAAATTATTTCTTCACCATTAATTAAATTAATTTATAATTATATATATATATATTTTTTTTTTTTTTTCATTTTGAACTTTTTTGGCCGTAAAATTGATGAATAAATAAATACTTTAATAACTGAAAGTTAATTATTAATTAAAATCCAAATACAGACGGCTTCGATTATTAATGGCTTCAATCGTGAACGGTGTAAAATTATATAATGTGAATATGAAGACTTTAGGAGAGTGGAGCGGGAGTGGAGCGAGGCCGGACCTGTGCCAATATTGTGATTAACCTCTCTCTATTCCTCTTTAGAATATTTTGCCAGTGAGACCGGACCTGGAGCGGAGCGCTAGTGTGAATGGGGTAGAGCGAGAGCGGACCGGGAGTGGAGCGAGACCGGAGCGGTGCCGATAGTGGAATTCTCTGTCTATTTCTCTTTAGAATATTTGAGCGGACCGGGAGTGGAGCGGGAGCGGGGCGATAGTGTAAATCCGCCCTTATGGTACGTGAAAGCTTTAAAACAGAGAAAAACTCTGTTTCATTCCTTAGGTATTAACAACATTACCTATAAACAAATATTATCACTAAACAACGGAGACCAAATCAGCTGCGTTATAAACTATTTGAAATCAAAATAAAAATACATTTAGATTGACATTCTGTTTCAATTATTCAATTAATAATTAATCTCTCTATATATAAGAGGCTTTTTCCTGACTGACAGAATCAACGCAGAGCAAAAACTACTAATGATAGAAACTTGAAGTTCGGAATTTAGATTTTAAACGCGATGTAGGTAACCACTAAGAAAGGAATTTCAAAAATGTAACCCCTAAGGGGTTTAAATGGCGAAATTGTCATTTAACTCTAACGGACACCTATTTTTGCATTTCGAGAAAAAATATCTACTTTGAACTCATTTTAAAGATCTTAATACGACGAGTTTAACTCGAAAGCCCCTACAGGACATCGAAAACCATGTTTTAGAGCCGAAAAATGAAGCGTTCACGACGAGTAAGCAATTTTTTGTTTCGGCGGTTTTAGTGAACTCTCTCCATTGCACGTCTCCCTCTCTTTTACCGAGCCGGCAGCTTCCCCTTCCAACATTCCACCTACCGGAAGCTCCGATTCTACTAAATCTCCTTAACATCAGTTAACATATATTAAATCAATACCAAGATAATGATCACAGAATTGATTTTAAAGGCTCGCGGACAAAGCCGCGGCGGGTAATGCTAGTACAATATAATTATCCTATACAACCCATAATTATTAATATCTTAATAAAATCTTTAAAAATTGGCTGTATGGATTTCCATTATCCAATGCCACAAATAAAAAAAAAAAACCTTTTAACATTTACTTTAGCTATAACACGCCAAAGTCAGTTTTAATCTTGAAACACCATTTCTAGACTATTTGGACTCACAGGTGAAGGAAACGATCAGTCTCTCACAGACCTTGATGAGAATTATTTTGAAGGTTTCCTATATGTTAGGGAACGGACCCTAAAAGCCAAGAAGAAATATTGGTTTGTTTCACATGAAATGTCCGATTTTATAACTTATGAAATACATAGAGGATTTTGCGGGTCTCTGTCGTTTACTTATTATAATTAAGCAGTTACTAATTCTCTACTTTTCTTATATAAACGTTAGTTTCCCAATCAATTACACACTTTTAATCATACCTCCAAATGTGAACATGGAAACACGCGATGTTCGTGTAAAATGTTTTTATGTGTTTAAACTCGGGGATGTAAATGAACGAACCATTCGTCGTTGATTTTCTAAGTTTTCGGCTTGGGATACCTAAGAATTCATTTAATATTCACATGAAAAAAGGTTGGTGAGTGATCTTGCCATTTTATTGATTTTTATTTATGTAACATTTATGTTTTAAATTGAATTATTTTACACGCTTGTATGTCAATTTTAATATTTATTTAGGATTATTATTGTTTGTATAATGTTTTTGAAACATATTTATTGTTTATAATTGTTTGTTTAAATTACTATGGTAAAATTAATTATGCACTGTACATTTAGGTGATGAATATGGACACATCTGGTCCGAAACGTCCACCGCATATTCTATATATATTATATTCTAAGACTGCAACAGGATGCAATCAATTTGAAAATTTAAAATTTTTTTACTTGAGTACTTAAGTTTAATTTCTAAAACCAGTAGTCATAAATTGAGTATATAACAAGATAACAGTATATCAAGAATTATGGGAAACAAAATTTTTATTTTCACTTACCTATATTAGAAATATATAGTAAGATAAAGTATTGCGATCGTAAAAGATTTCGACTTTTCCAGTTTTCAACGTAATTACACGTTTGGTGTCCTTGAGTCCAACTAACCCAGTCCCGCTAAATAGTCTATGTGTATGTGTGTGTGAACAGACTAAATCAAAAACTATTCACCGTACGAACCTGAAATTGGGTATTTGGTGTATGCATATGTCCGCGATGTGACAGCAAAAATTTCATCAAAATTGATCAAAAGGAAGGGGTATTTTTTTAGTAAATTTTTACGTTTTTTTTCAATTTTCTCAAAAACGGCTCTAAAGGTTTTGAAAAAACTTGGTATTTGCTTTATTTAAATGCCCGAGATATGAATGCAAAAATTTCATCAAAATAGACCAACAGGAGAGGGCACTTTATACCAAAACGTTTTTCCCATTTTTACGTTTTTAAGTTTTCTTCGATTTTCTCAAAGATAGCTTTAACAATTTTCATTAAACTCGCCATGTTTAATGAGAATCAAGTATTCTTTAATATAAAGTAAGCTTTATCATTATTTAAATGTTCTGATCGGGCATAAATGAGAAAGGGGCATTTTTTGTTTTCCTATAAAGTACCTTTGTTTTTGTTTATATGGAGAAATTATGTGTCTCTTGTTTCGCCTAAAAATAAGAAATAGCTACATATAAAATATGAAAAAAATCAAGTAAACATATACCAGAGAAAAAAAGAAAAATATTCCGAAAACACATAGAGCCCAGGTATGCGCTCAATGACAGACAATTGTTTACAATTAAAGATGCTCTGTTCATTTAATGGAAATTATTTTTTTCATGGTAACTGTATGAAGGTTTCAACAACTACCTAGAGAATTATAGAATGAATAAAATTTTAATTATATAGTAAATTGTCAAGTTTATTATTTTATATTAAAATTTAGTGTTCTTAAAAGAGCAAATACAAATAAAAATAAGTAAACGAATATGTAAAAATGTGTGACTTTTTTTACACACATTAAGCGAAACACGTCTATTTCAAGTCAAAGTAAGTTGGTAAGTGAAAGTTGTGTGTTGCGCGCATCGCACCAGATTTTTTAGGTATAGGAGAGGTACATAAATTCACACAAAATCAAACACTCTGATGCTTATATCTAACACCAGCTGAGAAATCAAAAAATAAACTCGGTGAAAATATTTAAATCTAGATTCTTAGAAGAAAGTTGTGTGTTGCGCGCAACGCACAGATTTTTTTTTTTAGAATTAACGAAAAATAAATTTAATTACTGAACGCTTGTAGAACTTTAAGGTAAAATGTGAATTTTTAATAGCCAAATATGAAAATTTCTCTGCTGAAGAGAGGTAAAATAAGTAAGGAGCAAAGGTAAGGGTAGGGTAGCCCTTTGGACTAGGTCTGTTTACTCTGCTTCCGGTAAAGGGCGAGTAGTTGGGTAGGTCGGCCCCCCCTTATTCACCCCACCCCCCCTACCACCACCGCGAATCAACTTCACCAAGCCCTGCCACCTTAGCCATTCCACTTCTGTAAATTATTTAGGCCTTCAAGCTAGCCCCTTATTTGATTAAGAGAGCTCGTTCCAATTAATACAATCAGTAAGCGCATGGCAACTACGGCCATTCAGTTCATCAAAGAGAAAATGTTTACATTTCTCCAGAATTTCTCTAGAATTGATATATTAAAATAAAAACGATTCTTCTGGATGTCTCATACTGTGTATCTATAGCAAAGGTCTAGGGTAAATGTACCATAAGTTGACAGTGCTCCAATAGTTGACATTTTGTACAAAAATTGTGAATAATAAGATACATGGTTGATAATTTTGGTTCAAAATTTGGCCGTAATTTGCCAAGTTATACTAGTTGGCTGTACTGCCATCGACATTAGTTTAATGAAAACTCAAGCTTATTTGTGAGAGGTTATAACGGCGAATTTTCCAGTGGCCTGAAAACTTGGTTCCTGCTACCCGGTTTCATTAGGGTGGAAGTGAAGTTAAATAAGCTTTTTAGTTGGTTTATTTGAGTTCAATTATGTTTTAATTACTTTTATGGTATTCATTAGGTTCATGAGAATCATTTGATATCCGATTTAATGTATTTACACAATGTTTGATGGCTTAAATGTAGGTGTCAACTATTAGAACAGAAATTACTCCTTAATTTCAATAGTTGACATCGATGTACACTCACCGCCAGTATTAGCAAATAGTGTTCCATCTGGGCGTGGTTTATGGAAATCTGAGTCTGGCTGGATGACAGGTGTCTTATTTTATGAATTTATAGCTGGTGTACTCTATCCATGGATTATTGAGAGCAAAATTGCATTGCCCATAATCCTATTCTTGAAGGCATCTGACTCTCCCCACTTCCCGTTCTGCAAAGAACATGGGTTCCTTGCTATTAGTCGGACTCTATCAAAATGCTACACATTTCATCCAATCAATGAATGTGGCCATCTTAAATTATCTAAAAGGACACTGGAAGTGTGAAGTTCGTCATCTGAGAGTCGAAAATTGTGCAAACCCAACATTAAAAAAAAACGAAACTTTGGCCATTACTAAAATCTATTTATCATACTTACTTAACTGGGTGATCTCATTTTTCGTTTGAATATGTTTTGTTTGTTTTTATCTCATTTAAGCATTTTGTGTATAAAATAATTTACTAGTTTATAAATGAAAAAAATATTAACTTTTATTGTAGTCCTTATTACCTATTAAAATTTGTAGGAAATCAAATATTAATGCATGTGTCAACTTTAAAACCATAAATGTCAACTATTGGTTCATTTCAGAAGTTTCTAAGAAATCATTTTTTATAAAAACCGTAAATGTAGACCATAGGATATTGTATTCCTAGTTTTCTAGAGGGATTGGCCTAACTAAATTCATAGCAAAGATTATACTAACATCATATATTGGAAAACAGTATAAATAATATAATTTTTTTTTCTTAAACTATCAAATATTGGTACAGCTACCCTATATGATTTTTTTTCGGCTTCATACTTAAATTCGCGCTTATAAACTAACTTTGGCAATCAGCAAATGTTTTTCCTCTTCCGGAATACTCTCATAATATAAAAATGTTAATATAGATATACATAAATACCTTTTTACCAATAAATCGTATTCGAAATGATGTTTAAAAGACCAAAACGGTTGTGTTGGAGGGTAGTTTAATTGGAGCATTTAGTGAATTAAAGAGGGGGTGTTGTAGAGTTAAGTGGGTCTGGGGGATAGAGATGCTCATGTTGTTAATTTGGGTTTTTAGTTGGTAGAGGTGTGACAAGGGCTGAGCAAACATCCATTAGGCCCTGGAGCACTTAGCTTCTCCATTCCTCCAACCTCCTTCCAATACCCAGCTCCTCAATGGCCTATTGTCTGCCGCAGGGTTCCAACCAGACCGCCGCTAACCGTCCTTGTCATTCATGCTCATTCCTTTCGGACCTTCAAATCGTCGACCACTTGTCATTTAATCCAACTCTATTGCTACGGAGAGGACCTCTGAATGGGGAAACTGGGTTGCCGGACCCATACTAGGGCAGAGCTTGGGTGTCTAAGCCAGAGTTGGGCAAATTGTAATCAGAATAATGATTCATGAATATGAAAAATTGGTAATTATAAAACAAATAAAAAATAAATAACCATTATTCATAATCAGTACGGAGTATTTTTAATGATTATTGAGTGTTTATGGTATTCATTTGTAAAGAGTAATGAATAACTGGTATTCAGTTATTCATGATTAATGAATACTGATAAATTTAGTTAGTCATTATTCATAAATAAAGTATATTCATGAGCTAGGATTAATATAATATTCATCAATCATGAATACCCAACATTCATCAATCGTCAATAACAGATATTCACCGATCATCAATCATGAATATGATATATTCATAATCATTATTCATTTAAATTTAGAGATATTTAGAGACGAGGATGCATTTCTGAATTAAAAGTTGTCCTAATGAACAAGGACAAGTCCTAAGAGTGGGTGTAGTGAACTGAACAGCATTGAAGTCACAAGTAAAGAATTAGACCCTAATTCCAATGGGGATTCAATCATCATTCATTAGACTCAGAATTGTGATTTTTTTGTAATCATGATTATTGAATTTACATTATTCATGATTAATGGATGATCTGTAATCATAAGTAATGAATTCCCATTAGTCATGATTAATGAGTAATGAGTAATCATCAATAATGTATTCTTCTTGATCATGATTACTGACTAACTTTTAATAATGAATAATGGTCATTAATGATTGTTGAATACATTATATTCATGAATACTCCACGACCAGCGATTAAATCAATTCATGATTAATGATTCTGCGCTAAAGAATGATTTGTAAGTGATGATTACAATCATTATTCACATTTTTTATTATTAGTCATAATCATGATTACATTTTTATTTAAATATGCCCAACTCTGGTCTAAACGGACGGGAGAAAAGATTTAGATTTTATAGAATTGATATATAGGGTTACTGTACCAATATTTGACAGTTTAAGAAAAAACAATTATATTATTGACACTGTTTACAAATATATTGATGTTAGCATAATGTTTGTAATGAATTTAGTTAGGCCAATCCCTCTAGAAAACTAGGAATACAACATCCTATGGTCTACATTTACGATTTTTATAAAAAATGATTTCTTAGAAGCTTCTAAAATGAACCAATAGTTGACACATCAAAATGTAATGGTTTTGAAAGTTGACATTTATGGTTTTAAAGTTGACACATGCATTAATATTTGATTTTCTATGATTTATAATAGGTAATAAGGACTACAATAAAAGTATTATTTATAAACTAATAAAATGGAAACAAAATAAAATTTCCACAATTTAATTATTTTATAATACAATAAGTTGAAGTGAGAAAAAAAAAAAAAAACATATTCAAACGAAAAATGAGATCACTCACTTAAAAAAGTATGATAAATAGATTTTAGTAATGGCCAAAGTTTCGTTTTTTTAATGTTAAGTTTGCGCAATTTTAGACTATTCCAGTGCCCTTTTAGACAATTAAAGATGGCCACATTCATTGGTTGAATGAAATGTGTAGCATTTTGATAGAGTGCGACTAATAGCAATTATCCCATGTTCTTTGCAGAATCGGGAGTGGGAAGAGTCAGATGAGACGCTTTTGATAAGAATAGGATTATTGGCAATGCAATTTTGATCTCAACGATCCATGCATAGAGCACACTAGCTATGAATTCATAAAATAAGACACCTGTCATCCATACAGACTCAGACTTGTTGACACCTACATTTAAGCCCTAAAACATTGTATAAATATATTAAAAAGGATATCAAATGATTCTCATGAGCTTAATGAATACCATAAAAGTAATTAAAACATAATTGAACTAAAATAAACCAACTAAAAAGCTTATTTTACTTGACTTCCACCTAAAAGGAAACAGGGTAAGAGAAATCAAGTTTTCAGGCCAATAGAAAATTCGCCATTACAACCTCTCACAAATAAGCTTCAGTTTTCATCGAACTAATGTCGATGGCAGCACAGCTAACTAGTATAACTTGGCAAATTGCCGCCAAATTTTGAACCAAAATAATCAACCTTGAAGCTTATTATTCATACTTTTTGTGCAATATGTCAACTATTGGAGTACTGACAACTTATGGTACAGTTGCCCTAACAATTGAATCATTATACTGAATAAAATACAATCTCTTCTCATAAATTATGTTTGCCACAAATAGTAAAATTAATTTCTAACTACCAGTGCTACTGAGCAAATAATTGTTGACTGACAGCGGATCAATATCATGTATTTGCACGATGGTTTGGTTCACCGATACTGATATGAGCAGGCCACGGAAGTCTCTCACGGATCATGATGAAAATGTTTTGTAGGCTCCTGGTAAGCAAATATAAGACACGTATTTTGTCGTTCAAATGGGCTCAAGAAACCAAAAAATAAATAAATAAAATAACACTAAACTGTTTTATTTTATATTTGTAAATAACAAGCATTAGGTATATTCTCTAATATTGAGTATTTATAGAAAAAAAGTCACTTTCTCTCTCATAAATCCCATCAGCTATGGGAAAGACCTTTTCTAACGGAAAATATCCTGCCATTTTGACATATATTCGATTACATCATTAGCGTTTTAAAAATGGCTGATGACCGATTACCCAAATTTCTAGCAAAAGAAACAACAAAAAATAACAAACATATTGGTATGTGGATATAAATAAAATGATTGAGGACCATAATGAAGGATTATGCATTAATTTTTAAATACAGCAATAGTAAAAATACAATCAGGTCAACTCGGAGATAAAGTTTTCACAAGAAATAAAATCGAAATAATAAAACAAATACATTTTTGCTACATAAGAAATTATGTCATGACGTAAACAAAATAAATTATTTTCAAAAAATGAAAAATTCGTGGCATTAGCTGGGTTTTAAATGTTGAACCCGAATTTTAACCCTTTGCACTCGAGTTCTCCGGAGCGGAGCCATTTAAATTTTGTCTTCAAACTCGAGGGCTCCGCTAAGGAGACAATGCAAATAATTTTCAGTTTTTAACATATAAGGACATAAACAAATCGTAAAAACTATTTATAGGATATTTTGCTTTTGGTGATAAATGACGGTCGCGGTTCGCAGTGTTTTTCATTATATTTATAGTACGTTATTCTTTTAATATCGGCTATATTTTGTGGTTTTAATTCATCTTTTAATTTCCTCGATTGTACAATAATTTAGTTCGAGGCACCAAATAATCCCTTTACTTTGATTTAGTTTCACATGTGCCTCTATTTTAACCGGAAAGTTATTAAGTAGATTTTCACATTTTAGGAGTTTTTATGATTGAATATCTGAGAAAACTTTAACTAAAAGGGTCCCATCTCGTAATTTTTTAACTGTTTACTTCTCCAATTAGATTTTGTATGCTGTTATATATGATGAACGGCGAAACCTTTGTGTAATCTAAGGGATTTCCATCGTTATCCGCTCCGGTTCTCTTAATTATAAAAACATTTACACAATTTTTAGGTATATTTTCGGTATTCCCGAAAAACGTCCCTTTAAAGTTAGATTTTTCACGCTTTGCAGGCGGAGAATCCGCCATGATTGTTAACTAAAAAATTAAGATTAAATAAACACTAGGCAAAAAAGAATATACAAAAGAAAAAGCATAATATAATAATTTTATAATACAATAACATAAAAAACATATATCCTAAATTTTATTACAATTCCTTACTTGGTTCTTAAATTTTACTGTATAATATTACGTTTTCAGGGTGTTCGTTTACGCGAATAAGTTGTGTCGATTTGCCGGTAGGTAACGTCCGAAACGGTGCCGAGTGCAAAGCGTTAAATTACATCATGAGGGACAGTTAAAACTTTGCTGATGCATCAGAAAAGTAATTGAAAATAATCTTAATTTTATAGTGGTCTGCCCCATTTTTCCATATTGACGTTTGTAACCCTGAACGTACAAGCTGCCACTGTCTACCTTCTGAATCGTCAGTCAAATTAATTCGATACAAATGTTCTTTACAAATTGGAAGGATTAAAATAAAAGAATAGCTATGATTATAATTAAATAACATGTCGTGATATTAAGAATTTTTTTTTCAAGCTATATTCATTGAGACTTCCAATTATATTAACTAAAATATCATTTATTCGTGAACAGAAAAATAAGTAATGGCATAAGTAGTTCTCAAAGAAATACCTGAAAAAGTAATTCTAAATTAGTAAGTCCCACGGATATCTTCTATTCAGACACCAAGGAGACTTCTCAGTACCAGAGAAGTTCAGAAACAAGTTCCAATAATACATAATATATGGGCGATTATTATGAAAAGACAGATATCTGGATTACACGAAATCGGCGACCTATAGAATATTGAGGTCTTAATGGATAATTTTATTTTTTGACAATGTGAAGCATTTATATATTGGGAAGGATTTCGGAACATTTATACAGGTGAATTGCTCCAATTCAGGTCAAAGGTCCAGGTTAGTCCAAATATTGGTCTCATCATTGCCATGTAATAAAAGCATCTGCAACTTCACATATCCTCAACCAAAAGAATATCTGTCATTCCATTTAAGTATCGAAAAACGTAGAGCCATAAGCCAATTGAGAATCCCAAGCGCTGCATACCTGTAGATTCCTTTACAAAATAAACGCCTAGTATTCGAGCTTAGTGACCTTTGTAAACTCAGTCAGAAACCTATCGAAGACGCTCTGAAGAATTTTCTCTTGCGATATTTTTTTGTTCAGGGAAAATTTCCTAAAGATGTATATAAATGAAGACGATGAACTTTCTTCATTTTAAAACATCTTAAATTACAATAGTACAGATAGAATAAGTCACATGTTCCTGTTCCTTACATCTGTCTTCAATAATCTCCAATCTACTCGTACTTCAGGTTAGCCGGCTCGATACTTCAACCAACAACTTCAAACCACAAAAGAAGAGAAAAAAAAAAACTTTTCTTATGAACCCAGTGAATATATACATTATATATTATTTATAAATTTATTCTATTGTATGTATGTGTATATTTATACATAGGTATCTTGCATTGATTATAATTCAGAAGTTGGAAATTTCTGAACATTTATCTTTTATAAATATTTATTAAAAGCGAAATGCAACGTTTATGTGTGTGTTACATTGATTGATATAATGTTTTATTATCTACATAAATAAAGATGAAATTCTGTTTTTTTTTGTTCGGTACCCCTACCTGGCCATGTGTGGCATACGGGGGGTTACTCTACAGGTGTAACCAACCTATTCTAACCATGGTGGGTAGGTCGAGATTTATTCCGTGGGGCCTCCACGAAATAAAAGTCAAGCATCCCAGGGCGGATTCGAACCGCCACCGTTCGGCTCGAGCTCGTTAAAGCGGTCCGCGCTCCAACACGCTCGGCTATCCCCGTCCCGATGAAATTCTGTTTGTTTGTTTGTTTGTTCTTTATAGAAATCCATACCGTTTTTTCCTAAATTCTCCAAAGTTCGCTCAGTGGTTCTCTCATACCAAGTGCGAACACCTGTCTGTATTAAAATTGCATAACTTCAGCCGATCTTCAGCTTATATTCTTTATTGTTATAAAAATCGTAATGATCTCGCTTTACAATGTTTTTTTTACAAAATCTACCGTTTCAATATAAAAATAAAATTTCCCGGGTGAAACCGGGATATACAACTATAATCTATGCAAATAAAAATGAAATTCTGTTAGTTCTTTATAGAAATCCATACCGTTTGTCCTAAATTCTCCAAACTTCGCTCAGTGGTTATTTCATACCAGGTGCGAACACCTGTCCGTATTTAAATTGCAGAACTTCAGCCGATCTTCAGCTGATATTCTTTATTGTTATAAAAATCGTAATGATCTCGCTTTTTTTTTTTTTTACAAAATCTACCGTTTCATTATAAAAATGAAATTTCCCGGGTGAAACCGGGATATACAGCTATAATCTATGTAAATGAAGATGAAATTATGTTTGTACTTTGTAGAAATCCATACCGTTTGTCCTAAATTCTCCATATTTCGCTCAGTGGCTCTTGGATACCAGGTGCGAACACCTGTCCATATTAAAATTGCATAACTTCAATAAAAGCTTTTTGATCTCTCTTTATGGTTTTTACGAAATCGATATAAAGTCTCACCTTATAGATTTTAGAGATTTAAAAATGAAATTCTCCGGGTTAAACCGGTATAAACAGCTAGTCATAAATATGATTTATTGTAATGCCTTACCGGCCAATGCCAAGAAACAAGCGTGTATTGCTTTATACAATAAAAATCTATTCTATTCTATCCTGTTCATTGCCATGTAAATGGACCTTTCTAAATTGACTGGTAGCTTTGAGCGTTATTCTTCTTTGATTTCTGAAGTTGTTGGAAACATCAAGATGCCTCTTTTACTTTGTTTCTTGTTCGTGAGCTCTGTTTCATTAATTACCATCCTCTTTTTTTTTTTCATAAATAAAATTTGACCTTTGTAAATTGCCATTATATATCCTGAAAATGATTAGGAAAAATCATATAATCAATTTGATCTGGCCAAAGATTGAATCGCTCCAACAGATACAGCCAGGAAAAAGAGGGTGCTCATAATTCAATGTCAGCTGCAGCCATGGAGGCCAGTCACCAAACCGCTTTTCAACGTCTCCCACCGGATTCCGTTTATTATTATTGTTATATTTTTTTGTTTTGTTTTACAAAATCATGTCTTAAATATTGCTTTAAATAATAAACGATGTAATGGAGATACAATAATAAATAAATAAAATACATCGATAAGTTCCTTCATCACATTACAGATAATAATATTACTGCCTTGCGAGCGGTTAATCAAATCACGCCAAATATTTAATCGTAATGAGCATAAACTTGTGAAACATTTAATTCCTAGTTGGTAAACACACCCAAAATACTCTTTGCTGCTATAAATTTAGGTATAAGCTGTGGAAAATAAAGTTATAAAAATATGAGTGAAATTAATTTATACATTAGTCTATACTACGTTTATTCTTTTTTTTTTTTTTTTTTTTTTTACAGGGCCGTCTTCAATGGGTCTTAAAAATAATTCCTACATATTATAGTTCGTTATTATACATATAAATAAAATACATCACAATGCTGTAATAAAGTAAGCTCCTCCATCGCATTATAAATAACCATATTATTGTAACAATATGATGAAGGAACTTTCATTACTAAAGCATTGTGAAATATTTTATTTATATAATAACGGTATAGAAATATAAAAGAAATTTTTACTTTCACTTTCCTATATATAAAATATATAGTAAGGGAAAGTATTGCAATCGTGAAAAATTTCGACTTCCGGTTTTCTACGGAATTACACGTTCTGGAGTCCCCCTGTGTCCAAATAACCCGGGAAATGGTCTGTGTGTGTGTGTGTGTGTGTGTGTGTGTGTGTGTGTGTGTGTGTGTGATATCACTGCAAAAATGTCATCTAAATTGATCAACCGGAGGAGGCACTTTATTTCATAACTATTTTTCCTATTTTTACGGTTTTTTCGATTTTCTCAAAAATAGCTTAAAGGATTTTGATGAAACTCATCATGTTCAATGATAACCAAGTATTCTTTAATATCAGGTAAGCTTTATCATTATTAAAATGTTCTGCGGGGGCTTAAATGGGAATGAGTCCTTTTTAGTTCTCCTATAAAGTACCTTTGTTGTTTTGTTTTTTTGTATGGAAAAATTATCTGTCTCTCTTTTCGTCTAAAAATAAGAAATTTCTAAATATGATAAAATCGACTAAACATATACAGAAGAAAAAGAAAAATATTCCGTCAACTCATAAAACAAGTTGAGCTCACGCATGCTCAGTAAGCCTTTAATGACAGACCAATGATTTATAATTAAAGATGTTCTGTTCATTTAATGGAAATTATTTGTTTCATGGCAACTATATGAAGTTTTCAACAACAAATGGAGAATTATAAAATCTGACGACTAGGAGCATTATGCTTGCATTGCCGAAATATCACGAGTAAAAAAAATTAGTGTACTTTAAACAGCAAATACACACAAAAGTAAGTAAATGAATATGGAAAATTGTGTAACTTTGAGTGATGGCATTAGACAAAACACGTCAATTTCTAATCAAAGTAAATTGGTAAGTGAAAGTTGTGTGTTGCGCGCATCGCACTTGATTTTTTATAATATAACGTTTTTATTTAATTATTGTACATTAGTAGTAATTATCAAAACATTATTAGGGCTTGGTCTCTTGACCGTTAGCCCGGTATTGGTTACTGATATTTTTTGAATACATAATGTTAATATCAAAATAATTACAAAAATATATACATATACACTATAAATTCAAAAAAAAATTCTCAGTAACCACATATCTAAATAATCAAACTTATAACTAATGGATTAAAATTGTTTGTTTGTTTTTTTCCTATTTTTAACAAAACTTAACATCCTAAGTTAAATAAGAAAAAAAAAAATGCAAAAAAAAAATTCATATCTGACTACATACTATGTTTATTGCCCAATTTATTTTTTTATTAATCGCTGTATTTTATATAAATTTAGAAGTTAATCTTTGTTATCAATGTTGTTTCTTTAAGGAGGTAATTATTATTAAAATTATTATTATTGATTGATATTTAATGATTTAAATATGTTCAATGGTATATTACCTCATTGTTATCAATTTTCTAAAAAAAGATTTTTTACATATGTATTTGCGTTCTATATATTGTCGATAATAATGTGTTGGAATCTATATGCTTATTGAGTTCAATATTTATCATTTATTGCCATGTAGTTTTAAAAAGTACATTGGTCCAATACCATTCCAGTCCAAGAAAATTTGTTGGAGCGAGAACGGACTCGTAACGTGATGTACCGATAGAATGCTCCCGTGTTCCCAGTTCTCAGCATTAGCTCATACATAGCAATTACCCGCTTTTGCGAAGATTGAATCAAATGCTAATTACAGCTAGATAAACGAGGAGTTTTCAAAAGGCAATCCTTCATAACTAAATTATTTTATTTTAAATTAAATTAATGTGCAGTATTAAAGCGGTTAAGAACCTTATAAAAAATAAAAATAAAAAATAAAACAGATAAATTAACCCTATAATCTTTTTTTTTTTTAAAGTTTCGTGATTAATATAATTAAATGAATAAAAATAGGGTCAATATTTACCGAAAACAATAGAAATTTATTTACGCAACGTTTCGGCTTCTAGAGCCATTTTCAAGCCTGTTAGCATATTTACATAAATTTATAAATATTATACAGGGTGTTTCGGAATTGCACGGCACTATTTTAGATACGTGTTCTCTAACACAAAATAAACAAAAAAGTTCATATTAACATGTATCTCAAACTCATTTATTAAACAGATATCAAAGGTTAAAGATTTATTATTACTATTTATTTATTATTATTACAACATTTAGAGTAAATGTTCAAAGGCGCCTCCGTTTTGTTGAATGCAACATTCAGCACGACGAATCCATGCTTCTCTGGCTCTTCGTATAGCATCAGGATGGTGGTTGATAGTTACTGCGGCTTCCACGATCCGATTTCTTAGCTCTTCTTGCGTGTCAACTGCCGCAGAATAAACCATAGACTTCATCCAGCCCCACACAAAATAATCTAATGGCGTTAAATCCGGAGATCGTGGTGGCCATTTAACAGGTCCGTTTCGACCAACCCATCGGTCTCCATAAGTTGCATTTAAATAATCAGTGACACTATGAGAAAAGCGAGCTGGAGCACCGTCATGCATAAACCACAGCCTTTGCCTAATGCCTAGCGGAATATCTTCTAGAATATCATGCAGATTATTTTGCAAAAAATGCAAGTAAGATATACCTGACAGCCTAGGTGGCAAAAAGAAGGGGCCGATGATTTTGTCGCTTAGAAGACCACACCAGACATTTAAAGAGAATGTATGTTGGTAATGTCCAACAGCAGTCGTATGAGGGTTTTCTTCGGCCCAAGTATGGGTATTTCGAAAATTAAGAATCCCGTTTCTTGTAAAGCAAGATTCATCAGTAACCAAAATGCAGTTCAGGAAGTTAGGATCTCGGGTGCATTGTCGAATTAACCACTGGGAGAAATTTCTGCGCTTGTTATAATCTTGTCGTAACAAATCTTGCCTACTTGATACGTGAAATGGATATAATTGTTGTTCGCGTAAAGTTCGCCATAAGCTGGTAGAGGAAACATCGAAACGACGTGACAATCTTCTGGTACTAGTAGTAGGAGATAACTGAACAGCATCGAGTATTTCTTCTTCTACGTTTGCAGTTCGTCGAAATCGTTGTCGACCGGCGTTCACTCGTATAGGTTTTAGCGTACCATTATCCCTAAGACGTCTTTCAATGGCCTCAAACGTTTTACGATTTGGTATTCTTCGGTTAGGAAATTTTTCACGATATCTTCGAACAGCAGCAGCACCGTTTGTATGTACCTCGCCATAAGTTAAAAGCATGTCTGTTTGTTCATCAAAAGTGAATAAATTTGTGGTATCTCCCATGATAATCATAAATTGAACTATGTCACAAGATTCACTCACACTAAAACACACAGAACTAGACAAACAGATGAGCAACTACTGTCATTGCTTATCGTTCATTTGTTTATCAGGTGATTAAAACCTTTTATTTAGTATTAAACATGTTAAACGTTGTACAGTCAGTCTTAATGCAGTAAATAAATAATAAATCTTTAACCTTTGATATCTGTTTAATAAATGAGTTTGAGATATATGTTAATATGAACTTTTTTGTTTATTTTGTGTTAGAGAACACGTACCTAAAATAGTGCCGTGCAATTCCGAAACACCCTGTATAGACATTTTTTCCTAATATTTTGCCATTTGATATTATGTAACTACCATGCATCATATTTGAGATTGTTCATACAGGGATTTGAAATAAATCTATCGTTACGGTGTAAAATAAGATAAATTAATTAAGGAATTTAATCTCTGGAAATGCTAACTGTACTTTGATTACTTTATAATATTTGAGAAACTTAGAATGAAGTGTTTTGCCCTTGATTGTGGTAGAATGTATTAATTCTTTCAATAAAAAAAAAATAAAGAATAAAAAAAAAGAATAAAAAAAAAAAAAAAAAGAATAATTGAACATCATTAAATCTCAAGATATAATTTTGAAAGATTGAATTGCTATACCGTAAAATGAGGAGACATTGTGACTAATTGAAAACCTTGAATTTTCAAGGTTTCAACTAAATGATAACAATCAAACATATATGAAATAAAGCACCATGGTAAATGGAATGAAGGAAATTATATGTGGCCAGTAGGTTGCAGCACATAACTGACTGCCTGAAAGGTACACTGAATTGCCTAACCTGATTCTTTTTAAGGAGGGAAATTCAAAAACTGTAGAAAAATAGGCTTGTCACAAAGTCACCCCATTAGTCACAATGTCACCCCGTTTTACGGTACCAGTAATTTTCATTAAAAAAAAAAAAAATTCTTGAAACCATTTATTGAAACGTTCCATTGGGATAAGTTTTAGATCTAAAATAACAGAAAACAATAAAAATATTAATATTATTATAAAAATTTATGTATAGTTTTAGATTTTAAAAATATAGTATTTTACAGGACGTGAGAAATTAAATAAGCATATTTGTGGTTCATCTTGAAATTTACTAAAACAAACGCGTACTTGACACATTATTTTACCATTAAAACATAGTGGATATTTATTTTTACCCGCGACGAATTGTCTGTGATGTTTCGACTAGTAGCCAGATTTGAGTATATATATATAAATTGTGGCTGTTATGTTAGGTATCAGGATAATATTACAAGTATACTGTTTGTTTGTTTTAAAATATGTGCAGAAATTGTAGTAAAGAAAAATCAAATACTTCCTAATAGGCAATTCAACAGGTCCTTAAGTTTTCGCTCACCTAGTTTATAAAGTTTAGTTCTGTCTCTTTAAGCTTGAACATTAACTATAATTTACATACTTCCTTATCAATATTTTATCTTTAATAGATTTCACATCGTCCTTCTAATTTGAATCATTTATTTCGGTCATCCCAAGCGGGATAAAATTTTCAAGGATTATATATCACTGGTGTTTGGTCAAAAGGGGTTAAGTCATGGAATGTGAAGCTTAAACAACAATTTACCAAGCTATTGAAAATCATTATAAATTCTTTATGATTTATTTCTTTATTCCAGAATAATAAATGAAACTATATTCTTCCAACAGAGACTGTAGTAAATTATGAATAACGAATAAATTACAGTCAATTATGAATTTTAAGAAGACGAGACAAAAAAACAAAAATTATGACTTAAGCCCTTTTGCCCTAACATGAATGATATATAAACAGGTTGATATAAATGGGACCCTGGTTTAGACCTTGGGGACTTATGATGCATTCCAGTCTTTGAAGGGATGACGAAAGAAAAAGAAATAAATAATGGTTAGTAAAGTAATAAATGTTCTCTTATAATATTATTATCAATCCGTAAAGAAAAGAGAAAAAAACAAACTATTTTTCGTTTATGAGTACCTCAGTAATTTTGTTTTTATTTGTGGAATCATATATTTTTATTAATCTAAATAATTTAAATAGTTAAATAATCTTTAAGATGAACAACCTACCTTAAAGAGGAGATATTTAACAAAGTTTTCATCATTCATCTGTGTCACACTCATACTCCATATAATGTCTTACCTGGAAACACAAAGAATAGAATTACCATATAATAATAATAATAATTAAAATATGTATATATATTTATATACGATCAGACACTGCCACGCGTTGCTGTGTGCACTACACGCATTTTTCTAGTCCAAGCCGGGAAAAAATAGATTTATGCTTACTCTCCCTAAATATTGAAAGATAATGTTGTGTCAATAAATCAACTTACACCGCCATCTGTTGGAAATTTATAGAACTTGAAATAATTACACAAGTTGGGCAAAACGTAAAAGGTAATATATTATTAAGTGTAAGAACATGAGGCGTATCACTACTAATACAAATGTCGGAGTAATATACCGTACACAGATGTAAAACGATAATATTTGATTAATTTAGATAAATATACTTTTATCTAAAATTGCATGTAAATATGGCAACCAAAAGAGGCAAAAAACAAATATACATACAATCACAATTGATGAAAATTCTGAATTAATCACCAAACCATACTGAGCTGTCAATAATGCAAGATAGTAATCACATATCTGTAGAAGAAATTTATGAAGGACTAACGGTATTATGAAAGGGAGATCTCCTGACCAAGCGTGACCGAATCGAGTTCGTTCAACAAGGTCCAGTGAGTCGATTATAATAATAAATTTATTTTGTACTTGGCACTTAGGCCTTACGAAACAGGTGCTGAGTACAATATAATACAGTAATATTTAATAGTGTTATTGTGCTTAACTCAGAAGAAAGCCTATATTTTAAGTTGGGCAAAACTACACACAATAAACCAAATTTCATCAAAATCGGTTGAGTAGTTTCGTAGTTTCTGATTTTACCTCCGACAAACGTAGGGACATGAGATTTTTATATATTTATATAAATAGTTTATATATTTCTATAGTTTATATATAAATATATATATATATATATATATATATATATATATATATATATATATATATATATATATATATATATATATATATATATATAGGGGGTGTAGTATCGACCTCTATCTCCAAGGTAGTGGTTTACTCTCTCAGCCTTCCAGGATAACGCTAACAGATTCTGTAGCGGGGCAGATGGGGCTCCAGGCCGTAATCTTCAGACATCATTGAAGGCAACCTGTTTTGGGAGGTAGACCCCAAAATCAAGCACAGCGGTTCTCCTAGTCCTTGGGCCTCAACCTTTTCATCGGAAAAAAAAAATCAACCGCCTACAATCCCAAACGAATAGCCTTGAACTTGCGCTTTTCGGTTTGTTTTTCAATGTGGAAAGATCGATTTAAACCAAGAGCTGCATTCAATTTATGTGGATTTAGTTATATTCACAGATATTGAGGTGAAGTGAGATGGAACTAATAATATGAAAATTCCACTCACATCTATTGCTTTCATGCAAACCATGAATGAACCATGGTATTCTTATCATTTTTTTTTTTTGAGGAATCAATGGAATAAAACGTTCTAGATAATTAGCAACAGATAACTAAAGCAAGTAAAAATGCTATGTTTTTCAACCTATTTTTTAACCAATCTAATACATAAATTTATATCGAAATCGCGACGCAAAAACTTACGGAGATATGAATCGTAAAATATTTTATGTTGATAAATAAATAAATAAATTCTTTATTTGATGGTTACGGGACAAATCCATTCGGAACAAAATTATATTATACATTTTATGGGCCTAAGTGCCTTAGATCAAGATTAAAATAAAACAAATTCGAATAATGATACAAACATAAATTAAAAGGAAAACTTCTTGTGCTAAGATTAAGCATAACAATACATAAAACTAATTGACAAACATAACTAGTAGTGCACGTACATACATAACTATAAATAAAATGAACAGAACTTAAATTGAAAAATAATTTTGGAATCCGAATCGGAAGTTTCTATTTACAATTTTTCGGGAAACTGGATTGATAGGAAGTGATTGTACAGGCACAAAATGGGGAATGGCATTCCATACCTGAATATAAAAGATCATATCAAAAGCTGACGAATAGTTCATTAGATTTGAAGTTAAACTGTTAGGACATCCTTTGGTCTCCTTACGGGTCTATGCACCAGAAAAGATATTTTTCCAAGAAAGCTAATCACTACAATTCCTTACGGGAACCAAAAAGTAATGCTAGGCGGTTTAAATGCTACAGCAGACAGTGCCATAACCTGTGGTTGACACAAGGTTAAGAATTATAAATGGATTCTATATTGGTAACCTAATTTAAAAATATAATTTGAACGTGGGGATTAAACAATCAAAATCTAGTTGTATAGATCAAATCATTTTGTGGGATAACAAAGTAGTTAAATCTTCGATGTGTTTGACTATTGCGGTTTTAAACCATTAGCCACCAAAAAACCTGCGTTAAGGGAGTCACGAGGGACTTCTGTTTGAAACGGACCTATTCGTATAAGTTGCTAAAATATTGTTCAAATATCGAACGACAGTGTTTCCAAAAATACTCACAACCTTAACGACATCACAGGCTTGTATCATGGACTCAGAAAGAATGTGCAGATTCTTTTTCAAAAAATATCTCTAAACGGAATTGGAGATGAAACTCTGTGGGGGAGAGCTCATGAAAAAAATTAATGGGTGGAATAAGAAAGTGATAATAAAAATAAATAAATAGCTGAGAAAACGTTTTGTTCCGTATGGTTCACAATTATGGATAACGTTTTCTCTTATCTAACCCTAACATGATAGTGACACGCCTCTCAGGTGTTTACGCTTGTTTGGTGCCTCCCGTTCTACACTGTTATCACTTGATGTTCCCCCATCATTCGTGTATTCCAACGGGAATGGAAGCTCGACACGGATGTAGAGGTCCGAACTTGTTCGGAGAACAATGAGATGAGTAGCTTTAATCTAAAACCTACTAAACCTCGTTTGAGTATCACAAATTAAACGCGTAAATATATAAACACCTCTCAGATCACAGAGCTCGTGTTACGCCTTACGTGCGTATCGCAACTAAATAGGGTCGAACATCTGTACGCCTCCTAGAGAGTACCGATTTATACCCAATTATTCGGGTCGCACACAATCATAATTAGATAATTATCAGCATTGTATTGATGGGAAACTATCAATAGTTTGCACAATGTATAGTTTCGATATTATCGGACATGAACTATCTAGTGCGTGCACAACAGACCACTATGACGTCATCGATCAGAACCCATCATAGTTTACATGCTTTAACGAAGCATTTTCCTTTCATAGACGCATAATATCACAAATGAAAAAAATCTTATGTAAAATAGCTAGTATTAGCATGTTCACATACCTGTTGTAATATACTCCTATCCTTTGAATTAAGCATGTATGTTAGTTCTTCTCCAACTTTTGTTATAATAATAACCTAACCTTGCAGTAATATTTATACTGGATAGATATTGTGTAATTAAATATTATATAATATTAATATAATATGTAATATTATGATTTTATATTATATAATATTAATATATTATGTAATAGGGATGGCCGAGTGGACAAGGGCGCTTGCAATAGGTAATCAAAGTTAAGCAACGTCCATCGTGGTTACTACTTGGATGGGTGACCGCTCCATTCGGGTGACCGCCCACCAATGAACGCCACGCAGTCCAAGTGTACCCCCACCCCCGGGTTTGTGGGGCCCGTCAGTCTACTGGAGGCGACTCACACCGACCGGGCGTAGGAGTGATGAACCTTCCCCGTGTATCTCATCGAGAATCGTGGTGTGGTTTTCCAGGATGTCAGTAACCGCCTGGAGGTTTGTTTCAAGGACGGTATGCATCGGGGAAAGAAATATAGGCCCTCGGGGCCTGCTGACTCTGAGCTACCACAATCCTTGGACCTAGACCAGTTTGTCACTGTCCTTGAACCCGAGAGAGCTGACGCCATCGGTGGGAAGGACGCTGCCAAATTGGCCCCAATGGGATTGGTTATGGAGCTATGGTCACCATGGTGCAGCAGCAACGTGAGGTTTGGACTACCCCCTCCAGGCTGTCTGTGCTCCCGCAAGCAACACAAATGTCTGTAAAGAAGACCACACTGCGCGGCCAAAGGTCTTATTAGGCCTAA
This sequence comes from Aelia acuminata, assembly GCA_911387785.2. Taxonomy (NCBI): domain Eukaryota; kingdom Metazoa; phylum Arthropoda; class Insecta; order Hemiptera; family Pentatomidae; genus Aelia; species Aelia acuminata. Next base: position 20,636,148 of record OU426980.1, read on the forward strand.
TGCGCCAACCGAAAAAAAATAAAATATTATGTAATATTATGATTTTATATTATATAATATTAATATATTATGTAATATTATGATTTTATATTATATAATATTATTTTGTTTTTGTGTTTTTGTTACTTTAAAAAATTAAAATAAATACCTTGTACAGTCTAACTATTGATAATTATTATTATTATTTAATTATTCTTGATTGTTCACGTTTTTCATATTTCATATTATTTTGTACTTGGAGCAGTTATTTGACTATTTGTTATTTCTTTTCAGAACGATAAACTCGACTCCAATTTACTATTAATCTTACACTTATCGGTAATTTTACATCGCTAAAGCATGTTTTGCTTGATCTTATTTTTAAAATCATTAGAATTTCATATATTATTTAATTATTCTTGATTGTTCACGTTTTTCATATTTCCTATTATTTGTCCTTCACAGTTATATGAATGACTATTTGTTATTTCTTTCCAGAACAATGAACTCTCTTATCGACTCCAATCAACAATAAATCTTACACTTATCGTTAATTTTACATCGCTAAAACATGTTTTGCTTACTCTTATTTTCTATGTTTGACATTTAAAAATATAAGTGCCTGTCTGAAAATTAATTTCCTTATGCATATTATCTTAAGTTAGGAGTTTGTAAACTAGCGCATCTTACAAGATGAAAGGTAGACTTTGTGCCCACACTAGATTATTATTACCTCATGAGTGTACCCTTAGCTCTATAATAATAAAGAGGAATCACCTTCATAATTTAGTGATTAAACATTTAAGATTATCATTGTTCATACACTTCGAAGACTTAACGTCAGTGACTTATCCACTCAAAAAATATTTATGATTTAATAGTAATATTAAGCGTGTAAAATTGCGAAACTAAGTAGTGAATAAATCCCGAAAAGATTATTAAGCGCCGTGTCCACTGGGAAACGTCCGAGGGGTTGATCGAAACGGAGGTGGGAGGTTTGCGTTAAGGCAGATCTGTCGAAGTTGGGTCTATAAGGCGGTCGGTGGATAAAGTTTTGCAAGGTGCCTTCATTCGTATTCTTATTATTAATAATATTTTATATTATCTGACAGCCTTTAATGCCCAGATGTACATGTATTTGCTAAAATGTAATATATTATTAAGTGTACGCACATGAGACGTATCACTACTACCAATGGCGGAGTAAAATTGGAGTCTAGGGTTAATATACCATACACAGATGTAAAACGGTAATTATGGATTACATTAGGTAAGTAAACTTTTATCAAAAATTGTATGTAAATATGGCAACCAAAAGAGGGGGAAAAAAATACACTTAAAATTAGAATTGATGAAAAATCTTAATTAAAACGTTCACGCCTGGACTGTTTAATGCTGTTCGCTCTATCGGGTGGGAGCTATTCCAGGGCATTATGTAGTACTGGCAATCCAACAATAATAAAATAAACAATAAAAAATACTATCCTACTAGTCATGTTTATAATACCATATTAATTATAATGGTTATTTAAAAATAAACGTTTATACGTTCATAAGTATATGAATATAAATACAAATAAATATAAAAATAAATGAATTTAAGTTAAATTTATCATTATTATAATTTTCAGACATTTAGAAATTATTTCTACTTTCTTAAGACTTTGGCTGCCATGTCACCTGAAATTGAGTAACTGTTCTCTTGTTAGAGAATTGAATATTAAAATTGTGTAGAAAGGAGAGTGTGACTCTCAGGTATTCTTTTTCGGTAGTCAAAGTGTTAAAGATCTAATTATTTGCCAGAGGCGGCATTTTAGCGTGATCCACCGGGTGTACACGCCGGCCGATGAGGCAGTCAAGTGTGAGCCACCGGTGGTACACGCCGGCGTGAACCTGTTAATCACCAAAGCCATACTGAACTCTCAATAAATCAAGATATTAATCACCTTTCCGCCGAAGAAATTAATGAAGCACTAAAGTTGTGCACTAAAATCTCCTGAACAAGCATTACCGAATCGAGTTCGTTCAACAAGGTCTGATGTGTCAATGTTAATAATAAATTTATTTTGTACTTGGCACTTAGGCCTTAAAATAAGAGGTGCAGAGTACAGTATAATATAGGTACAGTAATATTTAATTTCATATTATTCCAGAGGTGGAATTTGCTTCAAGATTATCCGTGACCAGATTATATCTAATTCCTAACTGTTGATATTGTTGGCTTCTCCCTAGTATATAATCTTGGTCTTCAAGATCCCCAGATAGGCAGACACGACACACCAATCACCAGTTCACAACTTACATTTTATTCCCTAGTATTATTCGGTGTTAATTTTTCTTGGTTAAGCGAGGGTAAGAAAACAATGTTTTTTTTTTTCAATTTTGATTCTTATATGTATTGAGTTGAGTCACATTTAGTTGGGTATCCTGGGTTATATTTGGTGTCCCTTTGTATTCGTTTTTCGCTTTTAGAACGAGGTTTTTCAAAATCTTTGTGAGTAGGTACTTGCCTGGTTTTAAGTACATCCTGCCTTCTCAAGGAACTAAAAATTACTCTCAGATGTGAAGCGCTGTTAATGATATAATGAAGCGAAATTTAAGTTCATGAGCTGTGTGAACTAAAGAGGACTTCATAAAATTCATTAATAAAATAATAAAAGTAGTAAAGAATGTTCAAAAGCATTAATGTTACTATGAGAGGAAATTAGGTTCAAGATTACTGGAATAAATGAACAAGTGCGGTGTTTTCAGGAAGTTAAGAAACCTCTATTTTATTGTAACTAAAAGTTTAAAAATGTTTGATAACAAGAAATTCCAGGGAATATCTGGTGGCATAATAATCTTCCACTATTGCCCTACAAAAAAAAAATCGAATGAAACATAAAAACCTAAAAAACTTGAAAAAAAGGTTTAAAACATACAAGAAAGGTAATTCAAAACTGATATGTCTAAAAATATACAATAAAGTTCACTGTTTACTCCTGAGGTAAATTCTAACAACTGTTGACCGCACACTCTACTAACTGGCCAAAACAAAAGTAATTAATAAATTAAAATGGTTTTTGAATTGTATTAACAATTATATGTTTTAATTCAAGTTGTTTCAACATCTACATATTTAATTAAAATATGAAAAAAAATTTGTATTTAATAATGAAAACGGTTTCGAGATTAAAATCAGGGAGAACGGTACGAACGAACGTAAAATTTTTCCAGGTGTAAAACAGAAGCAGAACCGACTGTTCATGGCGAGTCTGTTGAGAAATTGCAATCCAAAGGCGGATAAGGTTGCTTTAATCTTCCAGAGGAATTCATGGAGAAGAATTATTAAAGGAAAGGGGAAAATGGCCGGAAAATGTATCACTCTTTCATTTCTTATCGGAAAGCTTTATAATTTCGGATAAAAGCTACCTCACATAAGAAACTGTACCCTCATCATACCATGTCGTTACAAAATTAGAAGTAATCAACCAGTTTAAATATTATTCCGTTATATTCAAAAGTTATAAAAAAAATTCTCACTCTGAATAGCTATATTTAAAAACTATTAAGCTTAAAAATAACAGTCTGGTTCATTACTATTTTTTATTGAATCAAAAAATGTATCAAATTTTTATTTGAACTAAGTTTGATTTCTAAAGCCAGTAGCCATAAATTGAGTAAATAACAGGATAGCAGTATGTCAATAATTATGGGAAGCAAAACTTTTACTTTCACTTACCTATATATGAAATATATAGTAAGGGAAAGTATAGCGATCGTAAAAAAAATTGACTTCCGGTTTTCAACAGAATTACACGTTTTGGGGTCCCTGAGTCCAAATAACCAAAACTCGCAAAATGGTTTGTGTGAACAGACTAGCTTAAAAACTAAAAACCGTACGAACCTGAAATTGGGTATTTTTTGTATGCATATGCCCATGTTATGGCAGCAAAATTTCATCAAAATCGGTCAAATGGAGGGAGTACTTTATTTCAAAACTTTTTTCCCATTTTTACGTTTTTTTTCGATTTTCCCCAAAAATAACTTTAACGATTTTGATTAAACTCGTCATGTTTAATGAGAATCAAGTATGTATTATTTAATATCATGTGAGCTTTATCATTATTAAAATGTTCGGATTGGGCATAAATGGGAAAGGGGCTTTTTTTGTTTTCCTATAAAGTACCTTTGTTTTTGTTTATATGGAGAAATTATCTGTCTCCCGTTTCGCCTAAAAAAAAGAAATGGCTTAATATGAAATATGAAAAAAATCAAGTAAACATATACAGGAGAAAAAAAAAATATTCCGTCAACTCATAAAAACACGTTGAGTTCACGCATGCGCAGTACGCCTTTAATGACAGACCAAAGCTTTATAATTAATGATTTTATGTTTATTTAATGGAAATTTTTTGTTTCATGGGAACTATATGAAGTTTTCAACAACTACATAGAGAATTATAAAATAAGACGACTTGGAGTATTATGCTTGCATTGCCTAATTATCACAAGCAAAAACTTTTATTTAATAATAAAAAATTGAGCTTACTTTAAAGAGAAAATAGAACTAGAGAAAATACAAACATAAGTAAACGGTTGTGGAAAAATGCGTGACTTTGGGGAATTGCATTTAACAAAACACGTGTATTTCTAATCAAAGTAAGTTGGTAAGTGAAAGTTTTGTGTTGCGAGCATCGCACCAGATTTTTAATTCTACTGTTCTGACTGTTAATATAATTCACATAACATTCAGAGACAATTTAGACAGAACATTGAGAATTATATTTTTCCTTTTATTTAGTTTATAAACGATTTTGAAGACATTTTCAAATTACTCTGGACACAGCAGAATACATACTTATAGATTCCGCGTCCGAGTCCTGTTGGGGAAAATGATCATTTATTCTGTTATGCTAGTCAATGATCCACATTCTTGGGACTCATCCGTTATCTATAAATTTCAGTCCGAATACTCACTTAACCTCTAGGATAGGGATGTCGAAATATTAAAAGAACGTATACACAGGATGAATTAAAAAAGAATTAGAAAAGTTCAGGTAATGATTCTGCACGTCCAACGTAACAAACAATTTTATGCAAGCATATAAAGGACCACCTACCTCTCGTTTCGCTTAATAACGTTTTTTATATGATTTTTCAATTAGCAGATGTTTATTCTATAAAAAATATCTTTTAGATCTTTAAAAAGTAGAAAATTTCTGTTTAAACTAATCGAAGAGCAGAACGTTTCTCGTTGAGACTGTCTATCCAATTCGTAAATAGGATCTTATCCAGCTTCTAGTGATAAATTTTTACGCAGGAAAAAGCTGTGGTTCGATTTTCGCGGTATCTGGAAGTATTTTCGAAAATTGAAATTACATTATATATTTCTGGAATCGTTTAAAATCCCATTCTTTGCCATAATTGAGACGCCAAAAAGAGGCAGGGTTCTGAGGCCTGCGTTAGATGAAGATTATCAGAAAATCGAACACTCCACTGGAGAGAGATTATTGTGGTGGGAAGAGAGAAACAAATGAGCCGAAATGTCTGGTATTATGAAGTGGCTTGGTAATTTTTTTTTTTTTTTTTTTTTTTTTTTATATTTTAAAGTTGGTTTTACTTCTAAATTTTCACACAGTTTAATTACAACAACATTATATTCTAAGATACCTTAAAATTATATTTCCTACAGTGATGAAATCTACCGTTCAAACCGGCAATGCTTCATCTAAATTTCTACCAAAATGTAATAATAAAGTTTTGGTACATTCTTCTCTTGTTTCGCATGATAGCTGTATAGCGATTTTTAGTTAGAAGTTGTTATTTCTGTCAAATATCTTAAAGAATCCTAATAAAAAGAGATAGAAATTTTTTGTTTTTACCGTTCAAAAAGACATAAAAATGCAAAAAAGACTGATTACCTTCGTTTATTTATTTTTTTATTTTATTTTTTTTTTTTTTTTAGGAGTTTCTACCAAAGGTGGGTTTCCTTAACCTATAGATTATCTATGGCCTCCTTCAAGACTTTTCTATCATAGGCCCTTTTTACTCATAGACTATGCCCCATCAAGGATTCTTCTATTTCATTATCCTAAGTCTTCCTTGGTCTACCTCGTCTTTTCCTTCCACCTGTTTTCCAGGAATGAACTGCTTTCGGTAGTCTTCCTTCGGGCATCCTTTTCAGATGACCAAACCATTTCAGCCATTTTTTTTCTATTTCCTCCAGAATGTTTTTTTCTTCATTCAGAATGTTTCATCAACCTTCGTTTAATGATTTTGAAATTAGGCATCTTCAAAAAGTGGAGTAAATTATAGGACTACGGATTTTCCATTGTTACTAATCAATTTACTTAAATTGTCTATAAAAAATGTATTTGGAAGTTTTTTGTTTCAAGTTGAAGAAATGCCTCGGGCGCTATTTAATTTTTTTAGTTGTAAAAATCGTCACGAGAGGTTAGTTCCTAATAAAAATTTGACTGTAAAATACTAAGCTTTCCTCTATAGGCAAAAATTCAGTATAGCTGTCATGCAATACTCACTAATTGTCTCTTTATAATGTTTACGAAACAGTAAAAATTGTAAAATGGCATTCCAGCTCATTGTTGATACCAAAACTTTGTATGACATACAATCAGAATGAGCCAATAAAAATATTGATATGCAGAATTTATGACTGTAACAGTAATTGTTACAATCTTTTAACGGTTTTAAACTTTTTGTCGCTAACTAGGACAATCTAATTCGAGTTGTGCAAATGCCAGGCCGTTTGATAAGATATCTTCTCCTAAGCTTTTATTTGAAATTCGATAAATATATTTAGTTTGATAAAGTAAAAAGTCCGCTAATGTTGTGGATAAGTTGGCTCGACTCCAAGATGTTCGGACAAGATAAAGCGGCTATACTTCTCGCTTAGCCACCTCTGGAAATTCCAATTGTGCCGTCGACGATTCAGTAGCGTACCTGGGGGGCCCTACATAAGGGAATTTCCCCACGCTCGGTTATCACTGTGATAAGGAGCACCCAGGGGGGTTGGGATATCCCCCAGGTCGTCATAAGCCCCCCCACGGATTATTATTTAAAATTAGACCAACCTTCTATAAGCGATCGAGGTGTACACCACCAAACCCAATCGAAATCTTTTCGTAACATTTCCTATAGGTGCAACTACAGTTCAAGGTTTCTTGGCTCTGCCTTTGTTTCCTTTTGTTAATAGGCTAATTAAGCAGTGTTAATAGTTAATATTGAGTATATTTAACACTTTTCACTCGAGGTCTCCTGAGCGGAGTCATTTAGAATTTGTCTTCAAACTCGAGGGTTCCGCTAAGGAGACAATAGAAATAATATTCAGTTTTTAACATATAAGGACATAAACAAATCGTAAAAACTATTTATAGGATATTTCGCTTTTGGTGATAAATGACGATCGCGGTTCGCGGTGTTTTTCATTATTTTTATAGTACGTTAATCTTTTAACATCGGCTACATTTTGTGTTTTAATTCATCTTTTATTTCCTCGACTGTACAATAATTTAGTTCGGGGCGCCAAATAATCTCTTTACTTTGATTTAGCTTCCCATGTGCTTCTACTTTAACCGGAAAGTTATTAAGTAGATTTTCACATTTTAGGAGCTTTTCTAATTGGATATCTGAGAAAACCTTAACTAAAAGGGTTCCATCTCCTAATTATTCCTTTTTAACTGTTTTCTACTTTTCCAATTAGATTTTTTATGCTTTTATATATAAGGAACGGCGAAACATTTGTGAAATCTAAGGGATTTCCATCGTTATCCGCTCCGGTTCTCTTAATTATCAAAAATTGTACACTATAAATAGATATTATACTAAAATTATTGAAAAAATATGTAAAATTTAAAAAAAAAATTATTTTTTTTGTAACTATGTGTTTTCGAATCTTCACAAATACATAAACCTAAATTTCATTACAATTCCTTACTTGGTTCTTCGGTATTCGGTGTGAATTCGGTGTGAATACATTAAGAGTAAACATAATTAATAATTAGCTGAACCTAATAGAAAATAATGCATATCATCTTTCTGTTATCACTTGTAGATCTAGAAAACTATCACCACCCTTGACGTAATAATGTTGAATTTTAAGGCTTAAAATCCTACGATTTATTACGTGAAATTCCCTGTCATGCGAAATCCCCCAACTCCACGTCCTTCACCACATTAAACTTTTGTTCGAAAAAGTCACATCCATAGTGAAGTGGCTTTGCACTGAGATAATTTATAAGCCATTAACAGGCTGTATGTTGCCAGAGACCGGTTTCTAAATCGATAATTAAATATATAAAATAAAAATCGAATCGGATAAAAATTTGAATCAGAATTTTTTAAAAATCAGTGAACTTGAAACTTTTTGGTCATAACTGAAAAAAAATTCATACCTTGGTCATTATTTTTTAGGAAACATTTACCTATTAAAATTAATAATAATTTTTAATTATTAATTAATTAATAATAATTAATGCTTTTTTAAAGCAGAAATATATATATATATATATATATATATATATTTTATTATTATTATTATTTTTTTTTTTTATTCTCTATGATATATTTTGAGTCTGGAGTAGTAGTTGAAAAATATTTTGCTCATTTAGCAACAGCAGAATTTAATTTCCGAAAATGCATTAGAAATTTCTGCTTAGAATAAATTTATAAAAAGAAAACTATATAAAGTCTTAATGAAGCCAGGAGAGTTCAATATCAAAATAATAATTTTACCAACTACTCGGTTGTCGACTGTACGTTGACATTCTTTGGTTAACAGTTTATATAAAAATCCTTAAAATGCCAAGCCCAAATATCTTTAACATAAAATGAACAAAATAGAAAAAATGATTAATTTAAATGAAACACCTATTTAAAACATTTTAATGTGTCTTCTAAAAAGAGATTTTTATTTTCAGATTAATATTTTTTTTTATCCCAATTTGATCATTATTATTTATGAAATACCAAATCTCTCAGTGATAGATCGTTATGTTTAAGCAAATCAATAAGCGTCAAAGAGCGATTTAAAGTTGTATGTACAAGTCATTATTTTTAAATGTAAAATCAAATATAATAATTATTGTATGATTTTTTGAAAGAAATAATTCGGTTTCAAACCCCAGTTAGAGGTAGCTTATAATTATGAGTTGGTTGTCAAAATTGATTATTAACTTATTTATCGCAGTATCTTATAATTAATAAAAATCATTTTTAAGATTAAAATTTACTAAAATGAAATAAATCGTTACAATTAAGACGTATGTTTGCTATAAACACATCACAATTTGGATATTTTTAGATAACAATTAAACGATATAAAGTAATAGTATAATTTTTAAAGCACCCGTTGTATCTACATGGAAGATAAACAAGACTTTTTTTCATTAGTACATTTTAAAGAATAAAAAATAAAATAAATATCGTTCTAAAGAACTCTAAAAATAAAGTAAAAACTGTTTCAAGGTCATTCTTCTGTTTCATCACATACTCCAATCACCTGGATTTTCAACCGGTTCTTTTCTCCGGTTCCGATCCAAAGCTCCCTTTCCAAGTTTTTCCGTACCCCTCTTATTCGCTTGATAACTTATTCCTTCCATCTGTGTCGAGGTGCTTTTCTCCGGCCCGTCCATCTAAAGAACTAGCGTTTTAGGTCCACCTGTGAAAAGGTATTCTTTTTTTCTGCATTCTTAAAGCGAGCATTTTTTCCTTCAGATTACTTTTCTCATGATATAAAACCGATCGAATACTTGCTTGGAAGGCCTCTTAATCATTTTTTTGTCTATCCTATCTTCTCAGATTCTCCCTTCCAAAGCTTATATCTTTACATAAATTTAACCAAATCTCATTCATTATAACTAGAGCTCGGATTCCCGTGCAATGGCATCTTTTTTTTGAAAAGTCAGAATAGAGCGTACTCAAGATACTTATCCGAATCAAGCCTAATGGAATGTTTTAATGGAGTTTTATACTGCAGGAGATTGCACGTTTTGGGGTTTACTGAGCGAAATTGCACGTTTTGGGGTTTACTGCACGAAATTGCACGTTTTTAATTTTTATTTATTGCACGAAATTGCATCATTTGATATCTTGAAGAAAAAATATATTACAAATTGTAATTTTCTTTAATACTCAACAAAACAATAGTGGAAAATAAATGTGCATATCATAGAAAAATAATAAAGGGTACTTGGGAGATGTAAACCAACACAAACCTCCGATTTCCCAGAAATGAGGGTTCAGTGGTTCCTGGATGTTTACATTTTGTTTCTCAATTCCCATCTTTCTCTCAGTATCAAACTAGCTTCTGTCGAGTATACATATTGTTACTAAAAATGCTTAAAATGGGCAAAAGTGTCTTCGAAAACTGCGGGATGGATTGAAAAATATCCTGAATTCAATAGGGATGGTTGTGTAGTGTTCTGTAAATCTTGTGGTAAAAAATTGGATGTGAGAGGAAATCACAAATTGATACCCGCTGTAGCACAAGTAAGTACCTAATTTTTTTTAACCCTAGAACGGTAACAGGAGCAGCGCGTGTCACCAGAGTGATTTAAAAATAAGCCTACGCGCCGGTTATTGCATCTAGTGATACCATAATTTGAGTAGTATCTTTTCTTTTTTAAGATCTTCCTATTTCCAATATATGTACTTACAGCTCATATGTGAGTATTTTACTCTGTAATCCACATCTTGCTGTCACAATTTTAAGTAAATATTTCATATTCCGATTTTTTCACCGGAATTTTTTTCAAAAATATATTAATAGTATTATAAAAAAAAGATCCAAATTCAGTGATTATATAAAAATATATACTAAAACCAATATCATAAAAATAATCTGTAAAAATAAAAATCATCTGTTACAATTTACTCTCCGCTACTTACTTTTTTCCAAAGTAGCTATTTTTTGTTCACAAAAATAATTTAATGCCTGATTTTTAAGCAATATATTTTTATTGCATGCTTTTAAGTTTTTAATGCGCGTTTTAAAGTTTTCAAATTTTTACAGCACGGAATTCCGAGCTTTAATTATAACTAAGTGACTGTAGCAGTAGTAGTAGTACAGTAAATTTATTAGTTTCAAATACAAATAAGTACAAATATTATTTACAATAAATTTACATAGACTTGGATAAATACTATCCGTCAGTCGAGTGACATCGATATACAATACATAATTTTAATAGAAAATATAAAAGTGAGAAAATGGAAAAAAAGAAAAAGAATTATTCTGTATAATCATATTTAAATAATGACGCTTAATATATAAATGTATGTAGGTCATTATAATTTTTTCTATTTAGGTGTTCTATGACTTCTTATTCAGGAATTTTGCTTTTGTTGAATATATTTACTCTTATCTCGGACAAGATGGGACAGATTCCAATGAAAACTTTCAGGTTCGTTCAGGTTGCAGAGGGAGCAAAGGGTGCTTTCGTCTATGTCCAAGGTTTCCTGTTGAGATTCGGAGTTAATCATCTTAAGACTATTTTGGTCGATTATACACGAGAGTTCTTTGCATCCGAATTTGAGTCTCTTTTAGGTAGAGTACTTCGCTTTAGATAATTTATCTAAACATTTTTGTCTCTCTTTGCACTTTAAAGTCTCAATTATTTTCCCAACCACAGTCTTGTCTTTTTTTGGAGGAGTCTGTGTGACTGAAGAAGTAGGTTATCGTAAATTTCTTTTTTGTTTTCTGTGATAGTTTATTTTTTTTTTTCAATCAAAAACTATTTATTCACGTAATTAACCCCTAACTGGGCACGAAGTGATTGGACCAATTGTTTTTTCTTTTTTTTTTCCTATATTTATATTTAAAAAGATAACTTTTCACAAAAAATAAAAAAAATATCCATGACAATTTTGTTTTTACCAAAAGGTTAACATATGATCATATAAGATTGAGGAATAATTTCTAATGCAGTTCTTCTACTCCCTTAGTGGGGCAAGATATCCCAAGTGATACCTTCTGTTAATTAATAAATGTTCAGGGGTTATTCATGTTCAATTAATAAAGGGAACTTTAATTATTTAATATTAATGTAATATAATTTTCTATAATTATATTATAAAGCAATTAACTAATATAATTATGTAATTAAAATATAATTGTAATTATATATAATTTAAAAAAAAAATTAATAAAATCACAAAAAATGTTATGCTCAAGAAAATACATTTTTTCTTTTTCCTATAATTATTTTTATCAGTTAAAAAATAATAATAATGAAAATCGATTATTCGTATAAAAATATAAAGGAATCTTAGTAATATTTAAATATAATAAAAAAAAAAAAAAATGATTTACCCAGGAAACACTATATAGAAAATTATAAACCTAGTGTAAACTACATAATAATACTTAAATATTGTTTTATGATGTATTTAAAAATAAATTAAGTAAATCTAAGCAAAGAAGATTTCCATTTCTTTATTCTTTTTCCTATAACTATTCTTATCAGTTAAAAAAAATTAATAATGAAAATTGATTATTCATATAAAAATATAAGGGAATCTTAGTAATATTTCAATTTAATAAAAAAAAAATATTTACCTAGGAAACACTATATAGAAAATTATAAACCTAGTTTAAACTATATAATAATACTTAAATATTGTTTCATGTTGTATTTAAAAATAAATTAAGTAAATCTAAGCAAAGAAGGTTACTATTTCTTTATTCTTTTCCTATTATTAAGCTTATTATTTAATGAATTCTAATAATAAAAATTAAAAGTTCTAAACAATACAGAAAAATTATAAATTTGCAACAGTAAACGGCCAATTTAAAAAAAAAAAATCGTCAAAGAGATGCGGTCACCTTGACTATTCAATGTTTAAATATTACAACCGTAAAATATGAAAATTTTATTTTTCATTTTAAATAAATTGTTATATAGGGTAAATCGGATAGTTATTGACTCCCTTAAGACTACATTTCTGTGGTTAAAGTAAAAAAAATAATACTTTTTAAGAAGGGATCAAATTGAAACTTCCTATAGGTCCTCTTTGTCTATCCTTATGAAGACTCAAGGGTTTTTTTTTTTTTTTTTTTTGGGTCAAAAGTTCAATAGTTTTACCATATGGCAATATTTATTGTTAAAAGTGCCAAATCTAGTTATTGGCACCCTGTGGAGTTAATTTTGAAATCTTCCCTATGGTTAGTTTGTTAAAGCCTTACTTCATAGATGACTTAGAGGACCCTTCAAACATTATAATCATGTATATCTTGAAATAAGATTGGGACTTGTTTACTTATTTCTTTAAGTTAAAGTTTGGGGTGTCACTAACTGTCTGGTATATCCTATATATAGTGCACAGGTTATGAATATATAGTTGTATATAATGTTACTGGTGGATAATGATACATATACGAAACTTCGCTTTGTACAACGTCAAGTACGGAACCACGTGACTAACAAAACCTTGCCGTAAGGGCATACTACGAACAGCCATTTTGTGATATTTACACTAAAACGTGAAGTTGAGCGAACAGTTATATCTGACCGCACCTTTATACAACATTTTTCATTACATTTCATTTATTATACATATATATATATATATATATATATATATATATATATATAAGAAACGTCAGAAAAAAGCTAAAATAATTTCTAAAAGCTTATCTTAACTAACTCAAAAGCTACTTCCCTAACAATTGGCCGTATACACAAAGTGCCTCTTTCAAGTTTGAGCCTTATTTATATTATCTTATAGGTCCTTTGGGGACAGGATTCGACGCAGTGAAAAGCCACCTCAAAGGGATAGGTTGGTAGTTCAGTAAAGGTTTGTTGGTTGTTTTAGTAAAAGTTTGGGGTGCCAAGTGTCAATAACTGTCTGATTTACCCTATTACCATAAAAAAAAAAAAAAAAAAAAAAATCGTAATGATCATGGATCAAAAAAAAAAAGTGTTATTATTTTTCAAAATGAAAGTCTGAAAGCGGCTAACAAGGATCTAAGCTAAGTGTAAGATGGACTTTTATAAAGACAAACATAGGAAATCCTCCGCCTTCCTTATCTTTAAGCTTCAGCCACGCTTTAACAACCTCTTGCAATTAGTATACGGACTTTAACCAGATTGGATTGAGCTCAAATTTATAAAATCATATACATTTATTATTATTATATTATTAAGTTATTTATATATATATATATATATATATATTTTTTTAATTTTCTAATATATAATATATGTTTTACTTTTATAGGGTAAACCATACAGTTATTGACAATCAGTACAGTTATTGACACCCCAACTTTAACTTGAAGAAATAAGTAAAACAAGTCCTAATTTTATTTCAAGATATACATGAATCTAATGTTTGAAGGGTCCTCTAAGTCATATACGATTTAAGACTTTAACAAACTAACCATAGGGAAGATTTCACAGTTAAATCCACAGGGTGTCAATAACTAGTTTTTGCACTTTTAACAATAAATATTACCATATGGTAAAACTATTGAACTTTTAACCCAAAAAAAAACCCTTGAGTCTTTATAAGCATATGGTAGATAAAGAGGAGCTATACGAAGTTTCAATTAGATCCCTTCATAAAAAGTATTTTTTTTTTAATTTTACCACAGAAATTTAGTCTTAAGGGTGTCAATAACTGTACGGTTTACTGCACTATATCAAATATAATGACATGTCCTAAATTAAAATCAAGTTAACTGGTTTAGCATAAATCGAACATCAAAGATTGTTAATTTTAACCATTTTGGTGGAAACTCGTGTCCCAATGCCTGTAAATCGAAACTGTCTGGTCTAAATATAAAAAATTACAGATAAAATTTGTAGAAAATCAAACTTTGTTTATAACAAGCTCCTTGATTAAAAAATTAGCTTATATCTTCGTAGAGAAACAAAAAAAAAATTGAAGCTGTTGTCATCCATCAGCAAGTAGATGAGATGATTAAAACTAGGGTCTTTTCTAAATTAAGGCTGTTACGGTTACTTTTTTATTATCAAATGGCACCTACAAACTCTATCAGAGAGGTTATTCTCGGTGTAAAATGGATACAGAGACGAATTTAATTGAATTAATTTTGTTCTTTAAAGAAGAAGAAAACGCATTACATTTTTTTTCAAGATAAGGGTGTCTTAGCTAAATTTAAAAACTGTGATCTAGGGCACAATATGAAATTGAACTTTAAACAATAAAAGTGGGTTTGCAATATGAGAAGTTGCAAAACTTCAAAAGCTTTATTCTGAAATACATGGTTTGAACAATCAAGACTACCATTAAGTAAGACTCTTTTATTTATATATTCATGGACACCTATATTATAACCTATATTATAACCTGCATTCTTGTTTACCTGGTCATATTTTAATTAAAGCAATTACTTTTAAAGTTATAATTTGTTGATAAAAATTAATTGTTTAGAAATTAACTGGCAGCCTTATTGTAGAAAAGACCCTAAAATTATTTTAAGTTCACACAAAAAAAAAAAATCTTAGCAAGAAGTACGCTCTACAAATACAATATTTTAGGCTTTCATCGTAAAGTTCTTCGAGTGTATGGAATACTTCTACACAAATCTTTTGAATATATAATTTGATAAACATTGCTGTGCTGATTACGAATATAACTCATTTGGGGGGGTTGGGGTAAATATTTGACACAGTTAACGCCTAAAATCAAAGTTTTGTATTAACACAAAATTGAGAAACATGATCAGTTGGCTGATAAAAACTTATTGTCCAAAGAAAAGTTTAATATAAATTAGAGCAGTACCTTTTTTTATTTTTTATGATTATTTTTTATTTTTATTTATTAAGATTATTTACGGTAGAGTATAATATAATGAAAATAGTTAGGGGTGCGGTCAGACGAAAAGAACACTTTATAAACAAGATAACGCCCAATCAGATATATATATATATATATATATATATATATATAAAATTGAATAAATGAAAATCAAGATATTGAAGTAAGCAAGTAATATTTAAGTAGTGAATGATGAATGAATTTGGAAAAACAATGGGGATTCATAAAAATTTGAAAATAATTTTTTTTAGAAAAATTAAAATTTTCAATCTCCACTTTTTACCTCAATTACACTAGTAGTCGAGTGAGTGAAAATTTTTACTAAACTATAATATTCTGAACTTACATAATCGATCAAATAAAAAATAATATTCAACCAATTACGCATTAAATCCATACTTGCCTAACACGAGAAAGCAAGAGTTCATAATCCAAAAATATATTAGTTTTATTTGCATAAGCGTAAACAATTTTAGGTATGTAATTAATGATTATTGACATTTCTGAAACATTTTGTTGTTGTTTGTTTAAGGTCCATTTATGCTAAGGCTAATCGGACGATGCTACAGTGGGATTCCTAAATTTTGCCTATCAAGGCATAATCTAGGAGGTAACCTCTTCATATATATTTTTTTTCTCTTGAAATAGATGTATGTAATTAAATAACGTTATAACGTATGGTATTAACACATTCAACGCCAAGTACGTCCCAGGGACGTACCACTCGGCGAGCCCAGGTGGCCAACTACGTCTCAGGGACGTACTCAGGTATCTTCTATCCTATCCTCGTAAAAGCGATGGCCGGATAGGAAAGTTTAAAGGATTTAGTTAGTCAGCCACCTGCACTGGTTCATGACGGTCATTTCGGCGTTTTTGTTTTCCTCCTAGCTGCTTTATAGCCAAAGTTGTGGATTTTTTAAAGTTTTCACTCAATTTTTGTCTAATTTTTAAATTATTCTCACGACTTATATTATATTACATTATCCAGTTACAGCAGATTAGTAAAAGAACAAAAAACTATATTTACAAATTTTTAGGGACAAGAACGAGGAGATATGTGGATGCTGAAACTGCGCTTGGGCGACTACAAACTAAATTTTTTTTTTCGTTTTGTATATACTAATTTATTTGAATTTCGTGTCAGAAACGAATTGTAAATAGTGTTAATTATAGTTAGTATTAAAATAATTAGGTATAAGATTACAATTGTGTAATTAATTAAAATCTCGTAAATAATCTCATTATTTGATATTATTTGTTGTTTTTTGTTATAACTAATGCTTTTTAAAAAAAAAAAAATTATAACGAAAAAAAATAATGTATTACAGTAATTTGATGATGATTTTTTAACTGAAAATTCCCATACTCACAGTTAGTTTCACTTTCAAAGGAATTACTCTTCATTTTTTTACTTCAAATTCATTCAGAATTGTTTAATTATAAATTTCCTAGATCACTCTTACAAATTCTTAATTTATTTTTATAACCGTAATATGAAACATAAAAAATAATAATAACGAAAATGAAAGGTAACGTCGCTTTAAACTGGTGCGTTGCGGGTTAGCAAACTCTTTGGCGACTGATGGCCAACTACGTCCTGGGGACGTACCTGCTCAATGATGACCCAAAACCCTCCGGCTACCTGGCTAAGCTAGAGAATATGGAGTTGGCGTTTAATGTGTTAAATAAATCACTAATAATAACAAAAAGTAACTGGTGTGGAATTACCAAAAGTAAAAAAGACCCAATTTTTGTCCGCACGTAAAAGCAGTTGAAGGATAATCAACAACGAAGCCTGCTTAAATTTTTTTAGGTGCAGGTCACAGTATTCCACGTCACTTAATAGAGTCATTAATTTCTTCACCTCAAGAATCGGTTCATCCCAAGTATTTCAGATCTGATGATCTAAAGGTAGAAGATAAATTTCTGGTGGTTACTCATGACGGCATGGTAAACTTCTATCGAGTACCGCTAGTCCGAAAAAATTGCAGTAGGAGTCTTGGAACCCAGCCAATGTTGGAATGAAGTTTTCAATAAAGGGGTTGGAAAGTAGTAGGGTTGAGATAACGGTTAATAATAGGGGCAGATAAAAGGAGATGAAAGGTTGGCTGGGGGCTGCAAACGTCAGCGAGGATCCACCATCTCCTCGATTCCCAACCCAAACATCTAATTCTTATCAGCACTGCAAAACTGATAAAGATTATTTTACGGATAATCTTCCAAAAAAAAAAATGGTATCTTATTGATACTAAAAGGGTTTCGTATCGATAGGGGAAAGCGGGGTTGGTTAGCAACAGTTTTCACTTTTTTGATTGTTGAGTCATTCCTATTAATATAATCCCAATATGGCTGATACCACTGTGAACCCCAAGTATTAGAGTACTTCAAGTATTTTTTTCAGAACATAATATTCAACACTATAATCATAGGAAATTTAAGAATTTGTCAAGCCAGAGTATGCCATGTAACCCCCCCGTGTGGGGCAGGTTGGCCTAAAAGGTGGTGTCGTTTGGCCATCTCATTCAAGTACTGCCTGACACATATTATTGTTATTAAAAGCTGCACTATAATGATATAATAAGTTTTTAACAGCTATTAAGGGAAAATAGAATGACAATTGGCTGCATTTTACCATACGGCTGCATTTATTTCAATAGAATAAAATAACATAACTTTCAAACAGCAGAAATTAGAAAAATGTAATGGCTAAGAAGCATCATTGCGTTGGAACAATATAAACAAAGTTTTCATAAACAAAACGAATTTAACACAGCTTCAAAATGTTTAGATAGGATAAATATTCTCTGGCCCTTCACTCCTATCATGAGAAAGTGTCTGAGGTGCACTAGCTTCATTTTCATGGTAGCCAGGTGTGGCTGGTTCTCAATAAGCTTCGATCGCGGGTGAAGGTGATCTTTAATGTCATTATCTTTTTCGTTGTTCCTAAATCCGTTTAAGTTTAGACTTTCGTATCTTTTTGCATAGGAAATATTGCTCTCCTCCTCCTCACTAGAAGTAAAGACAAGTGGTAGTTTCACATTTGTTTATGTTTACCTTACTTTTGTGACTTGCTACTGCGCCAACAAACCCCAGTTGAAGATAGCCAACTAACCCCACAGGAGAGATCATATGAAAGATGGCTGCCAGGAAAGGGGAGAACAATCAAACAAGAAACTGGTTAGTTGAAAGGTTAGGTTTTTCAAAGAAGTTTGGGGCTATGTGAACAGAATCGGAGTCAAAGGTTTTGCCATACCTTAAAACCAAATTTACTGAAAATATAGAAATTTACTTAGATGTAAAATCAATCAATGAAGCATCCACTTCTCTACACTGTTAGCATCAGGCTGAAAACTCAGGACAAGACTCCCGAGGTCGAGCGGGTCACATGGTACGATTGTGGCGCCTTCACAACAGGTGTGACGGAAATTATAAGCCATAGGCCAACCTACCCCCTATGCCAACGAACCCAGCTCTCCCCTACTATACGGAATCGATTTCTGAAGAAGAAAATATACCGAACAGAAAAACGGGTGTATGTCATCGGAAGGGATAAGACCGAACTTTTAATTCACGCTCGAATTTGTAATCATAGCCACTTCGAAGAAGATGTTTCAAATAACTCTTTCTGAGGATATTTTTAAAAAGATACCACCAATATTTCCATTTTTCGTATAATTCAATCAAAAATACTTTCTGCCAAATGCGAAAAGGACCACAAAAGAATTTATACGTGAAACTTAAAAGATTTTACGATGACCACTTACGAAATTTTAACTCAGCCTCAGATTTATAATAGCCATTTCGAGGAAGATGTTTCCGACACTTCTTCCTGAAGATATTTTTAAAAAGATACCACCAATATTTTCATTTTTCGCAAAATTCGATCAAAAATAACTTTCTACCTAATGCGAAAAGGATCACAAAAGAATTTATACCCCAAACTGAAAAGATTTTATGATGACCGCTAACGAAATTTTAATTCATGCTCGGATTTAGAGTTGCCACTTCGAAGAAGATGTTTAAAATAACTCTTTCTGAAGATATTTTTAAAATGATGCCACCGATATTTCCATTTTTCGTATAATTCAATCAAAAATCTCTTACTGCCTAATGCGAAATGGATCACAAAAGAATTTATACCCCAAACTGAAAAGATTTTATGATGACCGCTTACGAAATTTTAATTTATGCTCGGATTTATAGTTGCAACTCCTAAGAAGATGTTTCCAATTACTCTCTCTGTAAACATTTCTAAAAAGATATCACCTATATTTTCATTGTTTGCACAATTCAATCAAAAATCTCTTTCTGCCTAGTAAGGAATGGATCATAAAAGAATTGATGATTCAAACTGGAAAGATTTTACGGTGACCGCTTACGAAATTTTTACACGACTTTTCTAAGATAATAAAAAAAAAAAAGAAATCTGGTGTGTTGAGAATATTTGAAAAATTTATTTCAGTTTTAAAATTTGAAATTACAACCCAAATATTCCGGAGAATATAAAAAAAAAATATATTTAGGCATTATAAATAGTTTTTAATTAATGTATTATAAAACTTGAAAGTTGGCTAAGACTTCTTGTATGAGAAATCGTGTGATTTAAT
This sequence comes from Aelia acuminata, assembly GCA_911387785.2. Classification (NCBI taxonomy): domain Eukaryota; kingdom Metazoa; phylum Arthropoda; class Insecta; order Hemiptera; family Pentatomidae; genus Aelia; species Aelia acuminata. The sequence goes on from OU426980.1 coordinate 20,656,517, forward strand.
TGGAGGGAATTATTTAAAAAAGGAAAAATGCTTATTTATTAATAAAATAAAATAACAGCCTACCTTTCATATCTAAATCGTTGGATTTTAACTGTTGTAGCACTGATGTGTCTATATTTAATGGCATTTATCAGTTTAAATACGCCTATCATTTTTTAGGTTTTAAAAGTAAATTTAAAAGATTAAAAAGAGATAAAAGTAAATTTATTTATATTAATATCGTATTATATTTACCAATATTTCATTCTTATTATTACAATATTGGAATCCTATATTGGATTTTCCCTGTTGTATTTATATTACTACATAATAAACTAGCTGTATATCCCGGTTTCACCCGGGGAATTTCATTTTTCTAATAAACTTATAAACTATGTTATAAAAAATAGTACAAAAATAGCACTGATATATTAATATTTTAAAGCTTTGGGATATAATATATTTTTAGTTTACCCTCTGGGGCACATACAATTAGGTCTTTAGGTGAACCTACTCTAGAGCATGCAACGTAAAGCTGACCATGAGAAAAACATTGGGATCCCAAATTGATAGCAGCTACACTCAGTGATTGCCCTGAACTTTATTTATAGTCATCGCAAATGCGACCCGAACTGGGAATTGTACTCTTTAGAAATCAAAGGATTTTTCGACTCAAACTGTCGATTTTGTAGAAAACCATTGTAAAGCGAGATCATTACGATTTTTATAACAATAAAGATTATACCCAGAGATTGGCTGAAGTTATGCAATTTTCATATGGACAGATGTTCGCACCTGGTATGAAAGAGCCACTGAGCGAAATTTGGAGAATTTAGGACAAACGGTATGGATTTCTTAATTTTAAACAGATTGAAACTATATTGATAACAAAAAGTAAAGTAAATTATTGAGTTCATAGATGCTAGTTTTGCTTTAGACAAAAAATGATACGGACTGGGATTCATTACTTGCTAAAAAGATATAATGGGGAGTAGATTTGGGAGTTGAACGGAAGAAGTGGGAGTGTTTTGCAGCAGAGAAAGAAGACCGATCATGACTATCTCCAGAGCCTTATTACTGTTAGTAAATCGAAACCGTGTCCACTATGGGAAAAAAGAGTCCATAAGAGCCATCTATTACTGTACAATAGAGCGGAGGAATAGAAAAATAATATTTTTTTAGAAATAGATGTTTAGTCTATGTTTTTCATTGCTATGATACCACCATGTGGGGTTTCTCTAAACGCCTGTTCATGCAATACACGGTGGGCCAGACCCCCCTACCGTGCCCCCCCCCCCCCCCACATCCCTATAAATTGCATATCGTTGTGTTCCTTGTGATAAAAGATTAAGAAAAAGCCAATGTTCCCAGAAAAAAAAGTGGCCGCACTAACCGAAAATGGCGTTCAAACATGGCGGAATGACGAATTTGATTTTAGTTTGTTTTTTTATTACTGACATTCACCATTATGCTTAATTTCGCCATTACTCGTATTTTATTAAAGCTAGATAGTTCTAGATTCAGAATAAATAAACAAACGTTCTAAAATAATTAGTCTTGACAACATAAAATACCTTCAAAGTCAATTTTTTCAAGACACTCGCGTAAAAGTTAAAATTTAAAGTTAATTTGTGATTAAACGGCCATCGTTAACGAAAAACACCCTGAAATAAAACATCTGGAGCAATTATTCTTCTTTAAAAATCAGTGGTCAAATTTCAAAATATATCAACTAGTTCTATAGAAAACTGACCTAAACCGCGAAAAGGCGCCGGTGGCTCGGGCGCTTCCAGTCCTCTGCCACATCGTTCAGTTCTAATACACGATATAATTACAGCGGGTTTAGGATATTATTTTGAATGTATAATCGAGCCTATGTAACTGCAAGTTTTTAATTTACAGAAATAATTAATATAACCTCTTTTTTTTTTTTATTTATTTTTTTTTTTTTTAATTTTATAAATCTGATAAATAAAGGATATAAATCTGATAAATAATAATGAATTAGTCGCAGATTACACATTATCTAAACCTCACTTCTATTGACTTAAACTAGTTATCTTGAAATTAAATAATAATGTTCTCATAGTAGTAGTTGGGTTACAGACACTGGCTTCTGATCACTCGTGAAATTTAAAATAAATACATTTTTGCAAAGTATTGATTATTTATAGATTTAAAAACAATCAAAATGAAAAATATAAATAAAAAGTTCTGTTTGTTCGTTAAAATGTAGAAATTATTCGTAATACAATTTAGGAAGTACATACCCAACACAATTTAATAGCTCACAACAATTAATGAATTAACAGTTACACGATGTATATATATATATATATATATATATATATATATATATATATATATATATATATACATATTATGATTAATTTAAAATTAAACTACTACTGGAGAGGAAAACCAATTAAAACATGTAAGTATTCATGCATCTAATGGTCTATAATCCACTAAGTTGTGGCCTTTTTCGGTTTCTTGCATATAACTACACATCAAAAAGTTTACTTTATCTTTTTTTCGAAAAAAGGGTATACTAATACAAATAAAATGAAATATTTGAAGTTGAAATCGGAAGAGTTATTTAGCCAAATTCGAACATCTAAGATCGGTAATTTTTACCATTTTGGTGGAAACTCATGTTCCAACGCCTATAACTCCACAATATGTACTCTAAATGAAAAATGACACATGTAAAAGTTTTAGCACATTAAATTTAGCATAAAATAGGCCCATTTATTTTAATATTAACTTATTCCTGCCTAGAGATAGAAATGAAAACCTGAAAGTATTCATAGTGCTTAATTCCTTCTTTTTGTGAAGTCTAAGGGGATATAATAAAATATTCACAGAAATAACTATTTAGGTAGGCTTATTTTATGCTAAGGTTAATGTCCTAAAACTTTTATCATGACATTTTTCGTTTAGAGTACATATTGTCGAGTTATAGGCGTTGGAAGATAAGTTTCCACCAAAATGGTAAAAATAACCGATCTTTGATGTTCGAATTCGGCTAAATAACTAATCCGATTTCCACTCCAAATATTTCATTTTATTTGTATTAGTATACCCCTTTTTCGATAAAAAGAAAAAGTTAACTTTTTGACGCGTAGATATATGAAGGAATGAAGATGTAGTTAAAAGAAGAAATTAAGCGCTATGAATACTTTCAGGTTTTCATTTCTATCTCTAGGCAGGAATAAGTTAATATTAAAATAAATGGGCTTATTTTATGCTAAATTTAATGTCCTAAAACTTTTATCTGTGTCATTTTTCATTTAGAGTACATATTGTGGAGTTATAGGCGTTGGAACATGAGTTTCCACCAAAATGGTAAAAATTACCGATCTTTGATGTTCGAATTTGGCTAAATAACTCTTCCGATTTCAACTTCAAATATTTCATTTTATTTGTATTAGTATACCCTTTTTTCGAAAAAAAGATAAAGTAAACTTTTTGATGTGTAGTTATATGCAAGAAACCGAAAAAGGCCACAACTTAGTGGATTATAGACCATTAGATGCATGAATACTTACATGTTTTAATTGGTTTTCCTCTCCAGTAGTAGTTTAATTTTAAATTAATCATAATATGTATATATATATATATATATATATATATATATATATATACATCGTGTAACTGTTAATTCATTAATTGTTGTGAGCTATTAAATTGTGTTGGGTATGTACTTTCTAAATTGTATTACGAATAATTTCTACATTTTAACGAACAAACAGAACTTTTTATTTATATTTTTCATTTTGATTGTTTTTAAATCTATAAATAATCAATACTTTGCAAAAATGTATTTATTTTAAATTTCACGAGTGATCAGAAGCCAGTGTCTGTAACCCAACTACTACTATGAGAACATTATTATTTAATTTCAAGATAACTAGTTTAAGTCAATAGAAGTGAGGTTTAGATAATGTGTAATCTGCGACTAATTCATTATTATTTATCAGATTTATATCCTTTATTTATCAGATTTATAAAATTAAAAAAAAAATAAATAAATAAAAAAAAAAAGAGGTTATATTAATTATTTCTGTAAATTAAAAACTTGCAGTTACATAGGTTCGATTATACATTCAAAATAATATCCTAAACCCGCTGTAATTATATCGTGTATTAGAACTGAACGATGTGGCAGAGGACTGGAAGCGCCCGAGCCACCGGCGCCTTTTCGCGGTTTAGGTCAGTTTTCTATAGAACTAGTTGATATATTTTGAAATTTGACCACTGATTTTTAAAGAAGAATAATTGCTCCAGATGTTTTATTTCAGGGTGTTTTTCGTTAACGATGGCCGTTTAATCACAAATTAACTTTAAATTTTAACTTTTACGCGAGTGTCTTGAAAAAATTGACTTTGAAGGTATTTTATGTTGTCAAGACTAATTATTTTAGAACGTTTGTTTATTTATTCTGAATCTAGAACTATCTAGCTTTAATAAAATACCAGTAATGGCGAAATTAAGCATAATGGTGAATGTCAGTAATAAAAAAAAAACTAAAATCAAATTCGTCATTCCGCCATGTTTGAACGCCATTTTCGGTTAGTGCGGCCACTTTTTTTTCTGGGAACATTGGCTTTTTCTTAATCTTTTATCACAAGGAACACAACGATATGCAATTTATAGGGATGTGGGGGGGGTGCACGGTAGGGGGGTCTGGCCCACGTACTACAATTGATCTTGTCATGTCATGTTTACAAGAGAAATTCTTTGTTATTCAATTTTAAATTTAAAAAATCTCGGTTCAGTCGTTTACATACTGTAAATTGTGATACCGTTATAATCAAATACTTTACTACGAACAATTATTTTCGCAGAATATTAAAATGGAAAATCTCATACCAATGAGACCATTAAGTACGATACGTTTCTCAAACGTGGAGGAAAAGTTTTGAGAAACTCCTTGGCTTAGAAAAAAAAAATCGTTTTAAAAAATAATGAATACATGTAATAAATAAAATAGTGTTTTTTTTAATATACATTTTATTTAAGGAGGCGAAACAACCATTAAGTTTTGTTTTTAAGAGTTTCACTTTAAAAGTATTTTACAAACTTATCAAAAAGTTTGCTCAACAACTTTCAACATTCCAATAACTTTATTAAATAAGCTCACCCGAACTCTTTGAACTACTAAAATTGAAGTATGATCATAACGACAGCTTTTTAGCGATTATAAATGCTGTTATTGTAGGAAAATAGTGAGGGAATGTTTACTCAAACTCGTGTTTATTTTGAATTAATTTATTTCTCCAGATATTTTCTTTTAGCGGGAAAACCGTTTTATCTGGGACACCCTATGTAAAGAGGAAAACATTATATTCGAAAAGCAAAGCTGCCAAACAACGCCGAAGGTAAAAAAAAAAAAAAAAAAAAAAAAAAAAAAAAAAAAAAAAAACAGGTGAAAATTTTATTTTTATTTTTTGAAAAGTATATATTGTATGCTTCTATAACACTCAAGGAAGTTGAAGAAAAATGGCATTACAGTATATAAAAAAAAAATATAATAACAAAAACTATCTACAAAAATTAAATTTTACTACTTTAGATTTTTTTAACTTTACTCAAATAAAAACTATTCTTCCTCTATACCGGGTATTTCCTTTTCTCGCTGTGATGACTGTTTCAATCCTCAATGAGGATAGCTACCTGTACCTGGGGTATGGCACCCCATGCTTCTATAACACTCAAGGAAGTTGAAGAAAAATGGCATTACAGTATATAAAAAAAAATAATAACAAAAACTATCTACAAAAATTAAATTTTACTACTTTAGATTTTTTTAACTTTACTCAAATAAAAACTATTCTTCCTCTGTACCGGGTTTTTCCTTTTCTCGCTGTGATGACTGTTTCAATCCTCAATGAGGATAGCTACCTCCTACTACCGTACCTGGGGTATGGCACCCCATTCTTCCGCCAATCCAGTCCTAAGGTCTTGATAAGTGGAAACCACAACTCTCTTAATGGTCCCTTAGTTATTCCATTGGGTCAAGGTATGAGCTTCGAGCTGGTCACAGCAAAGTACAAATGCCATCCTTTTTTGGTACTATTTAATGACATTAGGCGTTCATTAGGAAAAATTACCACCAATGAAAGGCTTGAAGGCACAACATATTCATCTATAATCTTCGTGGTTTACAAAATTGATTCCAGGGCGGTTTGTTGAACTCGAGGGAGTAGCTTTTGGTATTATGCCTTCCAACACCATAACAGACCCATCTTAGATACTCACCGTTTCAGTGATGATGCGCTGACTGTACAGGTTAACAGGTACTGATCTTGAGTATATAGGTTAAATCTAGACACATCACTGAATATAAAAGATGCCGAATCAGGATCTATCCAGACAGCTTTCTACCGGCTAAATTGATGGTGAGCAGATCGGTAAGGTACCATCAGATGTGGACCTTAGAATTACAAGAGCACTTCAGAGTATCTTCTTCTTATAATGCGTACATTCATATTCACATGGCAAGCAATTCTCAGTCGACAAGTGGTTTCTAAAGCCTTTGGTTTGCAGTTACTTAACATGGCACTTTGATGAAACGCTCATCTTTTGATTCAATCGTTCTGGAGCACCCTCATCCACGCCTCCACGCGTAGAGTCCCATCTCGAGGTGACTTTGAACTTCAGTTTGAACCCTTGTTTCTGGTAAACCTAATATCCTGCCCACGAAGTGTTTGCTATACCGTTATCCACCAAAATCATTATGGGCAAGTGTTTTAACTTTTAAAAACGCTTTATTAAAATAAAAAAGATTAAACAACAACCAAAAAATAAATAAATACAAATCATCAGCGCCAAATGATAGTTGGTCCCATTTACTATTAGAGAAACGTTTCAAATATAATAAATAGTCCATGGACCATACCTTGGAGATTCCACAACAATCATTGGAACAAAGAGATAAAACTTGGAGGGGCATTGTTATAAGTGATCATCAATCTCTTTCGGACATTACTCTCTCCGTCAACTTCTCCGACGCAACCAACTTCGGGATAGTATGCAACTTTACAGTTGAAGGTCGTGCTTTTATGACGGATTTTTACAGATAATCCAAATCGAAGAACATATTATTCCGATAAAATTTCTAATCCGAAACTCCATTAAGCCGTAAATAACTAAAATAAAGAAAAGGAAAAAGATTGTTTCAAGGAGGAATCTTCAATTTTTTTTAAATCAAGGTGCCTATTTTAGCGTATTTAATCAAGAATAAAATGAGGCTTTATGCTAAACATTAATTGGTAGAATTAGATTTCCAAGGTTCCAACAGAAATATGCCACGCCTTTATATTCTAGAGTTTTTTAGAATAAAAAGATAACAGTCGAACACTCTTTTTAATCAATGATGACGTAGGTTTTTCTGACTCCTGATCTTCTCCAGAAGCCCTCCAAGCCTTATTTCCTAGTTAAATTTGCTATTATTCTTGACATGCTTTGTTGCTATGAAGGAAATCAAGTTCCTACGGAATTGATATTAAGTTTCTCTCTTATAGAATTATATTCAGTAAGAAAACTATATGTTTTGTGATATCTTTATATTAATCACAGCATTAAAAAATTCATGAAGAAAAAAACATGATCTTAGAATTGGTTGCCGTTTTTAAGATACCTTTTAACTGTAAGTTCCAAAGTTGTGTGTGCTGGAAAGGAACTGGAGAAGTTTATGGAGACAGTAATATGAGGAAAGGATAGTTCATTAATAACAACGACCTTACGAGTTTTATCCCTTTATTGCAAAGTCTGTAGAATTTACAGAGAGGGCGTGGTTTACAATGTAACACCCTGTGTAGGAGTCTTTGTAACAAGACACACACATTAATGAAGCTCCTGGCAATAGGAGACTTAACAAGGACCTTAAAGGATCAAAATAACCCAATTTTCATGTGATTTTCAGTTAAATGATAAGAAAAACATGTTATTTTAATATTTTACTTATTTACATGTTTTCTTTAAAAACCGTTCTCTCTTTAACATGCTTTGCTCTATGCTCCGACCTACATATCTGTGAGTATTATGAATAGTTTCCGGATCGATTTATTTATATAATAATGAAAAAAACCTAGTTTAGTTGGTCTGGCGAAGTAGGGACTTTATAGATTGAAAGAAAGAATAAAAATTAAAGTAATTTTTATTATGGGACATCTAGTCCCCCAGGAATAAAAAAAAAACTGATCCGGAGCCATTTATCTGACCATTTGAAAAAAAAAAAAGTTATATAAAAATTAAAAGCAAACTTCAAAAACCAAGAGCAAACGACAGTATAAAAGTAAATTTCAATATTCAGTATAATTATGTGATATGCTTCAAAAGTTTTAAGCTTGAAAACAATAATAAAAGTCAAATAAATATTCACCCAATGCTGATTTTGTATCTGAAACTTATTTTAATAATTTAGTGAGATGTTTTTCGTAATTCAAAGACTTATATAGCTATCTAATGGCGACCGTTAAATACTGTTGCGGCTAGTGGAGAAAAATTACGCGGCCATTGAGAACAATCCGCCCAATGTTTGGCACGGGACTGGCGGCCGGCTGAGATCAAAAGGATTTCCGATCCTTCTAGATTGTTCTATAGAAGCTTTGACAAGCCTCAGACAGTTATATGTGAAAACCTGTCGAGTACAGTTCTAAGTGATTTGTGATAAGTTTCATTGTGATGTTGTAGAGGACTCTAGTTCTCAACCATTGTAATTTATCGCAAGTAATTAGTGTCTGCATATCATTGTATTCTGTATTTAATAAGAAGGCAGAGGACACAATTGTAAATATTAGACAAATAAATTGTAGTTTTAATGTTACTTGTTTATTTTACTGTACCCGTAGCCCGCAACGATATCATATACAAATAATTTTATTTTTAAACCTTTCTATATATTAAAGCAATACCATGTATTAGCTTGTATTAGAATGGACATATTTTATTATTATTTACAGTACCAGTCAAAAGTTTAGACTCACTTGCATTTAATTCACAATCTTCAAGTTTAAAAAAATAATTGTAACGAAAGAGATAACATTCCAAAAATTATATGATTGTTTTGAATGCAATCTATACAACTAAAGATGATATTCTGTTTGTTTTTTTTGTTTTTTTCTTTTGTTTGTTCTTTATAGAGATCCATACCGTTTGTCCTAAATTCTCCAAATTTCGCTTAGTGGTTCTTTCATACCAGGTGCGAACACCTGTCCATATTAAAATTCCATCACTTCAGCTAATCTATGGGTATATTCTTTATTGTTATAAAATCGTTATGATCTCACTTTACATTAGATTTTTACGAAATCCGTTGGAGTCGAAAAAATCTCATTTCTGCCCTAACGAAATTTTCTTAACCCACGGCTTTTCTCATTTTTTCCACTGGGTGAATCCGGGATACAAAGCTAGTTATAAATGAATTAAAAATAAAATTATAGTTGTTATGTTGTTCAATAAATGAAATGTTATTTATTTATTTTACAAAATCTAAGGGTGAGTCTAAACTTTCGACTGGTACTGTATGTCTTAAAATGATGGTTACAGTAGTTTTAAATGTTTTCAAATTTGTTGCATATAGTTTAATAGCAATTAATCCCGAATTTGAATGCATCTGAAAAATTTATAGAATATACAGGTTACAAACTCTACAATATTGAGAAATATTATGATAGCGAATAAACCTAACTGCTTCTATAATAATGTGTTTCAGTAACCAAGCGAGTCAGCTCCTGAGGAGTTTGGGCGAAAGTTAAATAAGCATACTTACCGTACCATCCCTGTTCTACCTCGCTCAAGACAATCTCACCACCTCAACCCTCAAGTATCTCGTATAAATCCCGAGGTAATTTTAGTTTCAAAACGAAGTTTCTATTTGAAAGTTGATCCGAAACTAGAAACAACTAATTTGGCGGATTATTATACCTTATATTACGACAGGAGGCTCATTGCTTTAGCAGTAGAAGGGGGAAACTCATGCCCGAGAAACGTGACGGACTCAAAGGTAGAGGGAGGAGGAAAGTTAAGAAACTTGTCCCAGCAGAAAAAAATAAATAAATAAATAAGATGCTATATAACTGTATGATGGTTATTTAAACAAATTAATGATAATAATAAAATAAAATAAAACGAAAATAATATTTAAAACCCCACAAAACAACGAGAAAACAAATAATTAAACAAGTTACAAATATTATCTCTTTGTCACGCGAAAATAATCATATGACTTGAGCTTCAGAACAAGACAAACTTTCCAGTCAATCGCTCCTTATATTCAGTCGTAAGAAGAACAGCCTAGTAGGTTCTAGGCCGGCGTAGATGGTAATCGATCATCTTAGTCACACACATGTACTATGCCAGTTTGTTGTGTGTTCTTCACGTTACAATATATTACACAGCTCTACAGAAAAAACATTTTTTTTGGTGCCTAGAATCTTAAAGCTGATTTCAACTTTTGGGGCGCTGATTCCAATCATGCAATCAGATTTTTTCTATCAGTGCTTTTTTAGCTTTAGAATACCTCAACAGTAGTTTTATTTAAGAAAGTCACGCAGAAGAAGCTTCCGAATTGTGAAATAGAGTCCCTTTGAAATGTAAATCGTTTCTCTTGAAAAAAACGAAACAAAAAAAAGCCAACATTGACTTTAGTTACAAAGCGATTATGTAAATAATGTGTGCGTTTATATGGTTTTAATTTATTTAAAATGTTCTATGTAAAGAATTTTAATATATTTTTTTTCAACCTGCTATTAACCTGCATATGTATTCGAGTAATTATGTTTCAAGAGGTAAGTCACGCCATTTATATATCTCAACAACTAGAGCTGATAGAGGAAAACTAATGCGAAATTTGGATTCAGCGCAGCAACTATACTCAGAATCAGCTATAAAACTCTGTAGACCTGTGTTATACTACCTAAACCCGTCCACGCTTTTCTGTGACATTCTAGTTAACCTTAGGGAATATAAATTAACCTTTAGGGAAATAAATGTATTCAAGTGTAATTCACCAAAAAACGTCACTGCTTATAATAGTCTACTTAAAATTACTGTGGGATAGTAAAGGATTATGAATTTTCACTGGAATTTTTAAAATTGTATGTACAATAAAATTACACTTGTCTACTAAACAAGAAGAAACATAATCCATTTTTGAAAACATAGTCTATTTTTTTCGAATGGGGATATTAACGAATATAATGGTTATGATTTTGTTAATAATTATCCTATTATTAACACTAAAAGTAGTTATTGACACTATTTGAACAAACGGGATATTGAGGTGATGGTGTCGGGTTTTCTCGGTTGTCTTTTGTTAGGAGGATTTTAGACCAGAAGGATTGGATGCGTTTGATGTTAGAAGGTTTAGTTCTTCACCACAGTTTTTGAGTCCGCAGGTCGAGTTAGGTTCCAAAATATTTTTGTAGATGAGTAATTTGTGGTGGATTGAAAATTTTCGCACAAATATAATGGAGAAAATGAAAAAAAAAAAAACTGTTTTTCTATTCTTTACAAGTTTTTTTTTTCATTGAATGTATTAACACAAAAAGTAGAATCTGCCTTTATTTGCTTGACAGCAACGTTTTGTATATATATATTTAATTTAAATATTAAAGATTTTTAAATTTATAGAATACGGGCAGCCCGTTTCGATGTTGAAATATACGATATAATATTTTGAAAACAAATAAAATTAATAACTAAAAAAAATAAAATAAATGTAATTCTTAGTTAACCAGCCGATTAACCTTTAACTGGAACATAACGGGTCAAAATGACCCAAGACATTTTAAATTATAAAGTACTGCTCTCTGGTAACTGGAAACTGCACTAAACTTATGTTATTCCTAGATTTAGACCTATTCTATCAGTCAGTTCTAAATTTAGTGCGTTGTAAGCAAACTGTAATTTTATTTTAATTTTTTGGGGTCATTTTGACCCTTATAATCCAGTAACGTTACAGTTTTGTTTTTCGTATAGGGATTAATTTTTTCATATTACTCTGTCATTATCATGGCTAATCATGGATTTTATGATTAAATGGAATTATTTAAAAATAAAAAATCTTTCTCCAGACGTAAAAGCCACAATAAGAAAAATGATCGGGGAGATCGAGTCTCGTCAAGATACGGGTGTAAAATTTGAAAATAAAAAAAGAAAGCGATGCTATTTGTGCGTGAATAATGACAATAAATACTCTATTACTTGTGACATGTGTAAGAATAATATTTTCAACGAACACAGCCAATCAAAAAGAATATTTTTAGAGTGTAAAGGTGAGTTGCCTATAAAACAGCCTCTCCTACATGACCTATAATATGTGGTGAGCAATTTTCTTGTATTTGATAACATTTATATATTTTTTTTTCAGGTGAAAATTATATTGATGAAGATTAAAGAAAATGTAAATAAAGCTGAAGTTAAAAAAATATATAGCGGTAATATACATTAGTTAAACTAGAATTTATGCATTATACTAAATTATACCTTGTCATAAATTTTATATAAACCTTTATAAGCTTTAAAGTGTATATTTGAACATGTTAAGAGTTACTTAATATTAATATGCAATTTTCTAAATTTTTTAAAATTTCTTATTAATTATTATTCCTGATTAAAATAAAATGGGTCATTTTGACCCAATAATCCAGTTTTGGTGATAAAATCACATGTTCCAGTTAAAGGTTAAGATACCGTCCTTAGCCAATGCTGAAAAAACTGGTATACTTAAAATCCAAGATTCGTGACTCATTATTCTACTCATTCCGAAATCACAATCACTATCGGCCGAACAGGGTGGTTTTAAACCCAGGGGCAGTTCTATCGTGTTCAATATAGACGAGAAAGGAAGATAAGGGTGTTATTGGTTAGCATGCACCCTCTTACCAGGACATTAATCGCAGAATAATTAGAGAAGCTCTGGTAATAACAGAGGGATGCAAATCTGGTGACTTATACCCTACCGTGACCGAAGCCTCTTCAGTCTGAATTATTCAAGACTTGGCCTGGCATACATCTTCCAGTCCATCATTTCTCCGCTGATAAACAAGCGAAACTGCTCTCTTTCACTTCGATGCTCTGTAAAAAATACAACCTTTTCGGAGGATAACACGCAGTCGTCCTGGAATAGGATCTGAATTCTAATTCGAATATACACTAGAACATCATTAGGTTTTTTTTTTTTTTTTAGCATATGAATAAAAGCTCAATGTCTGTTTTGTGACCTACGGTTTGTCTGTTAACCCTCAACTACTCACCTGAATTAATGTTGCTTATCTACTAACCTCGGGTCAATATGACCCAGAACAAAAAAATAAAATTAAACAACCTTAGGGTATAAGATATTAGTTTTAAACAACAGGAGAAGGCTTGAAAATATATATTTATCTATGTATAAAATAAATGAAAGTTTTAAAATAGGAATAAAATTTTTTTAAGGTTAATAGAAGCCGTAGGTCACCAAATATATCATATATTTATTTAAGTATATAATCCATGACGTTTCGGCCTCAATGTGCCATTCTCAAAAGACAAAAACTAAAATTATTAAATAAAACATTAATTAAATTTAATAACAATTGATATTAAAAAAAATTTTATACACATTTTTATTTTATAAATACCTTTATGCACATAGTCAAACAATTTATCCTTCTAAAAGAATTAGTCAATATTTTAAAATACATATGTCAAATATCAATCAGAATAACCGTTAGATGTTAGACGTGGCGGTTATTCTGATTGATATTTGACATATGTATTTTAAAATATTGACTAATTCTTTTAGAAGGATAAATTGTTTGACTATGTGCATAAAGGTATTTATAAAATAAAAATGTGTATAAAATTTTTTTTAATATCAATTGTTATTAAATTTAATTAATGTTTTATTTAATAATTTTAGTTTTTGTCTTTTGAGAATGGCACATTGAGGCCGAAACGTCATGGATTATATACTTAAATAAATATATGATATATTTGGTGACCTACGGCTTCTATTAACCTTAAAAAAATTAAATATGGCACCGAAATTAAATGAGAAGACTATTAATGATATAGGAATAAAATGTAGTACTAAAATACTAAAATAAAGTAACTCCTTAACATTACTACATTAACATAATTTCTTTTGATTGAAATTAAAAAATATTTCTACGAACAACCTTTGCAGTTAAAACAGATAAGAAATGAGTGGTTTTATACAAATTTAATTCCCGCACAAAAAAAAAAGCTTACACAACTACTCACCTCGGGTCAAAATATCGATCTGGATTATATAAACACCTCCCTTATTTTTCAGACACTGCCAAGGTGTAACTGGAGCCAAAAAAAAAATATATGTCAAAGTTTGGAGATCATTCAATGCCAAAGAGGTATAAATAGAATGAAATGAAACTTGTTACGGGTCAATATGACCCGACGTGAGTAGTTAAGGGTTAAAAATCTGTTTCGATGCGCTCAACACACAACTTTCACTTACCAACTTACTTTGATTAGAAATTGACGTGTTTTGTTAAATGCCATTTCTCAAAGTCACGCATTTTTTCACACCCATTTACTTATTTTTGTTTGTATTTGCTCTTTAAAGTACACTATTTTTTTATTATTAAATAAAAGATTTTACTTGTTATAATTCGGCAATGCAAGCATAACACTCCAATTCGTCTCATTTTATAATTCTCTATTTAGTTGTCGAAAACTTCATATAGTTACTATGAAACAAATAATTTCCATTAAACGAACAGAACATTTTTAATTATAAAAAAATATAAGTAAAGGCTTACTGCGTATTTTTCGAGTTACCGTTTTGTTAGCCATTTAGAGTTGAGCAAACACTCTTTGTTGGCTTACGTGGACATTGAGGGACAAGTACTGCTTAATTTTTTTATTTCCATATTAATGAAGTTCGTCATTTTTAAGCTTTGTTTTTACAATTTTGTTTAATACACATAAACCAATATGAATATATGAATTTAAATATAAAGTTTCGTGTATTTATTTTCAGTTAGAGGATTGTTTCGTTTTTTTTTTTTTTTACATGGATGTTATTTAATTTATGTAATTAAAAGGATTGTGTGGTTGTTTTATTTAATTTTTTGTTGTTTCATTTTTTTCTTTTAATTTTAACGTTTTATTCATTTTATCATATAAGAAGCTATTATGCGAAAAAAGAAGAAGAACAAAAGGAAATTGCAATTCGATTAAATACATTCTAGTAAGTATCAGTAATGTCGGTTTTTAATATTCCAGTTGTTTATGTTTAGATTACTAATCCCTCCTTTTCAATTTATTTTTGCTTTGATAATAGGTTAAGGTACCAATACCAGTGGGTCCCTCACGAATTAGACTCCGGTAATTTGCAACAGCGGGTGAACACTTGCTTTTCTCTTCTCTACCGTTTATACCAAGAACCAATTCTGAACCGGATAGCAACTGGAGATGAAAAGTGGGCTGGTTTTGGTAAGACGGTCGCGGTAGTGGTTAGGACCTGGATAAACACCTAGGACAGAAGCGAGAGAAGGACTTCATCCGAAAAAAGTGATGATGTCTGTATGGTGGGATGTGGAAGGAATCCTTCATCATTAAATCCTTAATCTTAACCGAACTATCACTAAAGATCTGTACTGTGATCGGCTGGACCGATTAAAGCGAGCAATATAGGAGAAACGTCCATCACTTATCAATTGACGCGGAATTTTATTCCATCATGACAATCCCCATGTTGCAAAATAAACATTGCAAAAATTAAAGTACTTTGGATGGAAAATTGTTCATCACCCATCGTATTCCCAAGACTTGGCGCCTTCAGATTATCACCTTTTCCGCAGTCTGCAAAACTCATTAAGCGGCAAGGGCACGAATTCATTCGATGATGTGAAAAACGAGATGTTAGTTTTCTTAATTCAAAACCAAAGGATTTTTTTCAGAACAGGCATTCAAAATTTGGTTTCAAGATGGCAATCTGTAACACAACAAGATGGTAAATAAATTTTAGATTAAACGTGTTTCATTGATTTTATCCTATACCTTATAGCACGCCACAAAAAAACCGACATTACTTATGGGATGACCTGATATATTCTGTACGGGCCAAACACCCTGTAATTGAATAAAAATCCATACCGTTTGTCCTAAATTCTCCAAATTTCGCTCAGTGGTTCTTTGATACCAGGTGCGAACACCTGTCCATATTAAAATTCCATAACTTCAGCCGATCTTCAGCTGATATTCTTTATTGTTATAAAAATCGTAATGATCTCGCTTTACAATGTTTTTTTACGAAATCGACCGTTTCATTAGAAAAATGAAATACCCCGGGTAAAACCGGGATATACAGCTATAATCTTTGTAAATAATGATGAAATTCTATTTGTTCTTTATAGAAATCCATACCGTTTGTCCTAAACTCTCCGAATTACGCTCAGTGGTTCTTTGATACCAGGTGCGAACACCTGTCCATATTAAAATTGCATAACTTCAGCCAATCTCTGAGTATATTCTTTATTGTTATAATAATCGTTTTGATCTCGCTTTGCAGCAGGTGACCAAAAATGGCAGCACTGGAGATATTCATCGTAATCATTTAACAGTTTTAATTATTGTTTCGATGTTCAGGATTTGCTCTCTGATATGATGAATCATCGATATGATAACCTGATAATCCAAATATGACGTGCACCTGAGGGAGGTAAATCGATTAAAAGTCATTGCCGACAACATGCCATCTTGAAGCGTCACCTTACATATTCGCTAATTATAAAGCAATAAAATGGACTATACATATATATATATATATATATATATATATATATATATATATACATATATGTGTGTGTATGGTATGAAATAAATCATAAGTAAATCAGCTTAAGTACCGACATCCAACGGCTTAGGACTAGTATTTAGATAGTGAAAGTGGCAGCGAATTTTTTGGGTCATGTCATTCAATTAAATGTTTTTATTTAGGTTTTATTATTATTATTTAGGTTCTTTGGGGTCTAATGTTAGCTTATATCATATCGCAGTAATCCGTAGTAATCGCTCTTTACAGACTCATAATTTCATTCAATTAATCAGAAACACCGAATTTTTACACTGTTACTCGAATTTCAGGCACTCTGGCAGAAAGCGTTTGACTGATTTTTGCCAATCAATAGTTAAATTCTGTAATAAGTTGCTTTCTGTAACTATAAGCCTATTTAATATAGCTATATAACCTTACCCAGTCTTTACCATTAAAGTACCCTATAACCGAACTTTAGTCAAGAACCGATTTTCCTAACCATTCTCTCCTTAATTCACTGAGTAGAGGGATTTTTTCTAAGAAATGATTGTAATTTATGGTTGTCACCAATATAGCTATTTTTGAGGTCTGTGTCCAGTTTTTAATAGATTAGGTGGGATTTAGAGTTATTTTGGGATTTTTTATACACAGGCTTCATTCTTACTGACAGTTTTAGTCTCAATCATCATTAATTAACTTTTTCACCTACATCCAAATATTAATTTTTACATCATCTCAGATAACTTATAAAGATTTTTATCTTGGTCTTTCTGCGATAATTATAATACTGTACTGTACATAGTTATCGTTAAATAATTAATTTATAATTTTAAACTATTTTATTAGAAGATAAAAGATTCGACCACGGCCGGGAATCGAACCCAGGGTTATCTAGGACGGGATCTTCTAATAAAGTAGTCTAAAGTTTTTTACTTTATTTTTTAATGATTTTGTTTAATTTTGATTATCGTATTCAAGAGTTTGAATATGAATATGTATGAATTATACATAAATTTGATATTTCTTTATATATTTTCACTCAAGGTTTTTATCTGTTTTTTTTTTTCTCGTTTAGTCGTAATAAAGACCTAATATGTGGGCCGAAACGTCTGAACTACTAATTATGTAAAACCCACACGTGTCTGTTAGTTATCTTGACCGCACCCCATGACCATTTAAACTTCATAAATGTATCAGGGGTCCCCTGTGGTGTAGTGGTTAGCATAGTAAACTTACTATACTAAAGGTCGCGGGTTCGCGTCCCGAGGTGGCCCTAGGATTTTAATGGGAGTAAAATGTCCTTGTCTATGCCGTCCCTCGGAAAGGACGTAAAATGAAGATTCTGAGCCTGTAAAATGTCAGCTACTCGTTAAAGATACCTATCCTAATTATACCTGGATAGGCAAAATATAGGACTCCCACTGTAGCATCGTCCGATTAGCCTTAGTTGCATAAAGTGACGTTAGAACAAACCAACAAACAATGTATTATATGAACATTTCTCAAAAAATTTAGTTTTTAATTTGAATATAAAAATATATGATACGTAAAAAATGAGCTTGGTTTCAAAATCCGTCCCCGGATATTATATGAATGAAAGTGAGCATTTAAATTAAGAGACAGATGAGATGAGGTTTTCATAAAATGAGGGGATATTATTACAACCCTTTCCTAAAAACAAGATGGCAGCAATGAAACTAGCAGGGACAAGAGACGTAAATTAAATAGGACCCCCTACCTCATTATCAACGAAAACAAACGAAATGTGTAAACCGGGGAACGCGACTAAATTACATCAGCTCAGCGCTTTCGGTTAAGTCTTTTAAATACACGGGATCCAAAACATCTTCATTTACTCATATTTCTAAAGCAAATGCCATTCAAACAGAGCATTTGGTTTCTGTCCAATCCCGAAAACTGTATGAAGTTGATAAGTGTTGACTATTAGGATTTAATGTCAACGCCATTGATCCTATATATACATATCATAATATTAAGTACTATAACAAAAGTAAGGTATTTCGAAGTATACAGTTTGAAAGATATAAACAAAAATTAAAAAATGTCAAAAAAAATTAAATGAACATTTAAAACTGAATGATCGTTTTTTTGTGAGCATATACAGTACCAGTCAAAAGTTTAGACTCACCCTTAGTTTTGTAAAATAAATAAATAACAACATTTTATTTATTGAACAACATAAAAACTATAATTTTATTTTTAATTTATTTATAATTTGTTTGATTATTTCTTTAACGCCCCTTTAAGCTACTAAGGGTAATCGGACGACGCTGCAGTGGGGGTCCTAAATTTTTCCTATAATTAGGATAGGGATCTTTAACGAGTACCTGACATCGTACAGGCTCGGGACCTCCATTTTACGTCCTATCCGAGGGACGGCATAGCCAAGGATTTTTTGCTCCCATTAAAAAATTCTAGGGCCACATCGGGACGCGAATCCGCGACCTTTAGTATATTAGGTTGCCATGCTAAACACTACTCCCCAGTTTACCCCAATTTATAATTTTATTCTAAACTTAATCATATAATGTTTGAAATGTTACTTCTTGAGTTAATGATGGTGGAAGATATCCACCGTATTCAACCTCTTGAGTTAGAATTATTTTATTAAACTTGAAGATTGTGAATTAAATGCAAGTGAGCCTAAATTTTTGACTGGTACTATATAGTTGATATATCTCTAAAGATAAATAGAAAAATAAGAGATCTGTAAGTTAATGCTATATATTCAATTGCTTAAATAAACTGCAAAGGAAATTAATTAAGTTAAAAATAATATTGTTTAAATGCAATGATAATAATGATACGCAATCCTCCCTCCTCCGTCACGGCCAACCCCTCGGACGTTTCCCAGTGGACACAGCGCTTATTAATCTTTTCGGGATTCGTTCACTACTTAGTTTCGCAATTTTACTCGCAAAATATTACTATTTAATAATAAAATATTTTTGATTGGCTATACCACTGACGTTAAGCCTTCAAAGCGTATGAACAATGATAATCTTAAATATTTAATCACTAAATTATGAAGTATTCCTCCTTATTATTATAGAGCTAAGGGTACACTCATGAGGAAATAATAATCTAGTGTGGGCACAAAGTCTACCTTTCATCTTGTAAGATGCGCTGGTTTACAAACTCCTAACTTAGATAATATGCATAAGGAAATTAATTTTCAGACAGGCACTTATATTTTTAAAAGTCAAACATAGAAAATAAGAGTAAGCAAAACATGTTTTAGCGATGTAAAATTATCGATAAGCGTAAGATTTATTGTTGATTGGAGTCGATAAGAGAGTTTATTGTTCTGGAAAGAAATAACAAATAGTCATATAACTGTTTGAAGGATAAATAATAGTAAATATGAAAAACGTGAACAATCAAGAATAATTAAATAATATATAATCTATATAAATAAAGATGAAATTCTGTTTGTTTGTTTGTTTGTTCTTTATAGAAATCCATACCGTTTGTCCTAAATTCTCCAAATTTCGCTCAGTGGTTCTTTCATAGCAGGGGCGAACACCTGTCCATATTAAAATTGCATAACTTCAGTCAATCTCTGGGTATATTCTTTATTGTTATAAAAATCGTTTTGATCTCGCTTTACAGCAGGTGACCAAAAATGGCAGCACTGGAGATATTCCTCGTAATCATTTAACAGTTTTTAATTATTGTTTCGATGTTCAGGATTTGCTGATTCATTTATTCTTTCTTACACACGACGAAATCTATATAAATAAAGATGAAATTCTGTTTGTTCGTTTTTTTGTTTGTTCTTCATAGAAATCCATACTGTTTGTCCTGAATTCTCCAAATTTCGCTCAGTGTTTCTTTCATACCAGGTGCGAACACCTTTCCATATCAAAATTGCATAACATCAGGCAATCTCTGGGTATATTATTTATTGTCATAAAAAACGTTGTGATTTCGCTTTACATCTGTTTTTTAGAAATCGACCGTTCGAGTCGATAAAATTCTCACTTTATAGATTTGAAAAATGAAATTCTCCGGGTGAAACCTTTATATATAGCTCTAGCAGTGAATACAATGCACATTAAAATATAGAATAAAATTAAAATATGATTAAATGAGTAACAAAAATAAATAGAATGATAATAAAATGGAATAGCTAATAGTATAACTAAAATTAAAAAAAAAAAAAAAAAACCTTACTTTTTTTCTAACAGTGGCTAATGTGACCTTTTATGTTATAATGAAATGTAAACTGACCAAGTTTCTGTAACCAATTCTTAAATTACCACCTTCTCAGTGAGAAGTAGAATAGATTCAGAAGAAATCTTTAATAGTTTTTTTAGTCTATTACTTACTGTTTTAAAAACATAGGATTTTTTTTTTTTTTCAGTGATCAGACAAGATACCGATACAAGATATTTCCTTTTATCGACTAAAGGACCAAGAAATGTTTTGGGCTTTCCGGTTTTTAGAGACCCGGGCAAACAATATATTGCCACATTAATAAAATATTTATAGACCAGTATTTCCCAATCATAAACAAAATATATATAAATATTAAAATTGGTAATTTTAAATTTATATTAATATGGATATGTGTAATATCATTAATTGATGATTGCATTGGATAATGTAATTTAAATTGTTTATATCTGTGGTTCTTAAATTGAGAATTACGTTCCCTAATGTAGGGGGGGGGGGGGGGAATGTGCTCGATGAAGTGCCTCGGGGAAGGCGCAAATCTTTGTTATTAAAAAAAATTGTGTTGCAAAATAAATTTAGTGAATTATTTTAACATTGAACCGATTTCCACGATGGGACTAAGCTTTGAATATGTAAAATAAATAAGAATTGCCGGTAAAAGTTTATAAAATATTCACGGATATATATGTATTTATAAGTGGGGATTGAGGATTACTGTAAATGGGACGGCTTTCAATGAGAGACGAGCTAAAGGTTATTGAAAATAAATTACAGCGAAAAATATCAAGACCAAAGGGAGTATGAGTTGACGGAGAATTTAGAAGTCTTCCCAATGCCAAATGGCATTAACTTTTTTTTTCTCGGCTTCAGTGAGGTTGGGAGGTTCATGCTAACTTTTTAAAAGATCCACTGTACTCGGCTTCAGATTTTCTCAGTTTTCATGGGCAACCCGTCTCAACCAGGTATGCTACATCGATGTCGATGTTTCTAAAACATGGATGTTTAGTTAACATCCATCTTTTTTTTTCCGATGAAAAAGTACTGTAGTAAAAAAAAAAAAATTAATCACGTGGCATAGTATTTACACTCAGTAAATGTAAAGTTGAAATGGAGAAATCCAAAAAGGGATACCGAAACAAAGGGCAAAAGTCAACATCCAATCAGAGCGTTCGGATTGATCTCAGCGTACTAGAGCCTTTCTTGGTTTTTTGTTTATAAATGAAACAATGAAATGTATACACGTGAGTAGAACGAGAATAGTAGTTTTTGTTTTAATTTTTTTTGTTTTGTTTTAAGATGGTCAACATCACACAGGCCTACAATGGTCTTGGTGCCGAGAGTTTTATAGCTGATTCTGAGTATAATTGCTGCGCTGAATACAAATTTTCCATTAGTTTTCCTCTATCAGCTCTAGTTGTTGAGATATGTTTATGTCTTTACATAAAACATTTTAAATCAATTAAAACCATATAAACACACACATTATTTACATAATCACTTTGTAACTAAAGTTAATGATACCAATTCCATTTCAAAGAGACTCTATTTCACACTTCGGAAGCTTCTTTTGCGTGACTTTCTTGAATGTTTCTTCAAACAGTTTCGTCTTAGGTATGCTGAACTTAAAAAAAGTAGAGCTGATAGGAAAAATCTGATTGCATTATTGAATCTTTTCAAATTAATTCACTCAATCATTAACGATTGAATTAACCTCTACAAAATTTAATCATGTTGATTTTCAAGAAAATTTCATCCTTATTGACTTCGCGATACGATGATCTAATTAAAAAAGATTTGACATTGGTATTTTTGGAACTTTTTTGAGCGATTTATGAGTAAATTATCGCGCACAAAAATGCAAACATAATAAAAAATATTATAAATAACAGGATTTGATTTTTTTATAAATAAATTATTCATGGGTTTAGTTCGTGCAAATAATAGCACTACTCGGATCTTCACAATGTGGCAGGCAGCCTTACAAAACCCAGGCTGAGGGTGGGACAGCTCGAGATTTGGCTATCTTAGAAAAGAATATATACAATGGATGAGAATACATGAAATATTCTTTTGTATAGTGTAGCGAGCAAACCATCATTTCATCCCCTTGGCACCATCACCAAGGCACTAGTAAGTCAAAACATTATACATTGCAGGCAAAGCATGGATGGAGGTGTGAACTAGTGCAGCTACTAACTTTTAGTGATTTTGATATTCATTTTTATATCCTTTTTTCCTAAATCCTATTGTTACTAATACTAATAATATTGATTTATTTATTCTATTTTTTTATTTGATATTGTTTTACGTGACTTGGACTGCCCAGACCATTAGCGACGACTGCTCTTCGATGTAGGGAATTAATTTTGTACTCTTGAGGTATCTAAGGGTTTTTCCATGTAGCCCGGGAGCTGATAGCTAAAAAGGTGCCTGATTTGAAGAAAAGTTTTGACCATAGGCTGAAAGTACTCATTTCAAAGACAAAGTTACGTAACTAACTAATATATACCGGATTTGCCGAATTGTCAAAAATCCCCCTTCACGAGCGTTTCTAGTGAAGTCATAAACTACGCAGCATGGCCAGTAGATCTACTGGGTTCTCACCGAATGTGTTAATGAAACGGTATTTTTTCACTAGTAAGAATCAGGTAATCCCATAAGTAATGTCGGTTTTTAATATTCTGTTTTTTTTTTGTTTAGATTACTAATCCCTCCTTTTCAATTTATTTTTGTTTACATTTTTTGTTTATTATAGCATTAAATACACTTCTATTTATGATGTTTTGGTTGGTAAAATTTATTTATTCTGTGCTGAAAGTTCATTTGAACTGGATCTTCCAAGAAACCACTTACGCCGTTATGATATACGCCATGTTTCTGAATAAGATAGTAACTGGAGATGAAATGTGGGTTTTCTATCGGAATGTTAGACGATGGCAGCAGTGGTTAGGACCTGGAGAAAAGCCTAGGGCAGAAACGAGAGAAGGACTTCATCCGAAAAAAGTGATGATGTCTGTATGGTGGGATATGGAAGAAATCCTTCATCATGAATTCCTTGATCTTAACCAAACTATCACTAAAGATCTGTACTGTGATCAGCTGGACCGATTGAAGCGATTGAGGAGAAACGTCAATCACTTATCAATAGACGCGTAATTTTATTCCATCATGACGATGCGAGGCCCCATGTAGCAAAACAAGCATTGCAAGAACATGAATTCAGTCGATGAGGTCAAAAACGAGGTGTTAGCTTTCTTTAATTCAAAACCAAAGGATTTTTTTCAGAAGAGGCATTCAAAATTTGGTTTCAAGATGGTAAATACGTTTTAGATGGAACGAGTCATTAATTTTATCCTACACCTTATAGCAGGGCATTAAAAACCGACATTACTTATGGGATGTGATTTGATTCGTAAATAACTGTTCGTCCCTGGGAATCTGTCCCAGAATAAAGTTTATTTTTTTATTATCTATCTAAAATTGATTAATGCGTTGCATTTTCCTTTTTTACATTACCCTTAAATAATGAGATAAAGCTTTTTCCAAATATGATATATACAATAGACTTAGCTGATTTCTCAGCATAAAATTTTTAGATGTTTAAAAGATATGTGAAAAATTTAATAATGTAATGTTTCCTTCTATAAATCTCCAAAATTGCCTTCAACATTATTAATTGACAACTTTCTGATTGGAAACGCTAAGTAATTTTTTTATAATAATTATATTCAGAAAAGTGTGGTGATGAATATGTGCAAACTGTCAGAAACATTCAAAACTCTGTAGATAATACAAGTAATTTTTGAGGCTGAGCATGGGTTTATTTAACATTCAAAAAAATAAATTTAAAAATACTTTCGTGCAGGAAATAGCTTTAGAAGACAAATCCAATCAATTTTAAAAACAATATGTTTTTTACTAAATAACTAAAATTTCGATAATAAGCTTAAAATTTTTTTTTTTTACTTATCTTTTATATCTATAGTAATTCTTAAACACTAGTAGGCAGCATAAAACAAATAGAAGGGAAACCGAAACCACAATTTCCGATGGGGCTGGCCCAACTTATGACAATTTCCGCCGTGGTTGCTGGAGAATATTTATAACTTGGGATACTGACCACGCATTCGACAAGCCCCATTATTGTTTCTGGAGGTCTGCTTTGTCAAATATTACAAGGCAGTATTCAGAAATTTAAAAAAATGCAAAAACGAACAATGTGTCAACACCAATACTACAATACCAAAAACCAATACTACTACACTAAAACTAAAAACTAATACTTAGGGCGGAGTAGAGCTTTACTAATAGAATTCAAACAAATTCCTTGTTTATTGTTTCCAAATGGAAAAGATAATAAAGAAAAATAATAAAAAAACTTGTATTATTGTTTTTAATTTTTTTACAGTAAGATTGACTAAAATATCAGTTCCCGCCATTTTTAATCATATTAAAAATTTATTTATTTATTTAATTCTTTATTTAATCAACCATCCCTAACCATCCCTCACAGTGCCAAATTCCTTTTATTTTCCGAAATAAAAATAAAAATAAAATAAGCGAAAAAACAAACAATTATTATTATAAATAGGTATCCAATTGATCATAGATGAATAAAAGTTTGATGATATCCTGTATCAGGGCATTGCATAAGTAAAATTCAGTTAATTAATCTTTAATTCGCTATCGTTTTATCATTATCTCGTTCATTTCCGAAAATTGTTAAAAATAAGTATTCATATTATTTCTCCTTAAAATCAATAAAAAAAAAAAAAAAATCGCTATGCTACTTTTAAGTGAGGCCTATTTCTTAATTTAAGCTTACTCCCTTCGCTTCCTTTTTTCAGTTAAAAATGAGTTTGATCAGCTTTATTAGACACAGTTTTCGACGCTCGCTCTTCACAGATTAATAAAACCCTGAAAGGGACCTTTTCAGTTGAGATCATTGGCTCACTGAACGGTGCTACATTGTCCCCGCCTACAAGTAGCACAGAGATACTAGCATTTATTTATTTGCTACAGCTTGTTTTCAGGGTCAAGCCCTATACATATGGAGTCTGGCATCATAAATATTTCTTGATAGATTGATAGATAGATAGATAAATAGCTTTATTAAAAATAAATTTATAATTTATTTCTTAGACAAAAATAAAAAATAAGCTTTTGTTGACATGGTTAACCTTGCGCAGAGGCAATATCGTAACCAATGAAGGTCTACTGAGGTGCGATTATTGCTAGTTGAAAACTTTTACCAATAAATATTTCTTGATTAATAGTAATAAAATCTAAACAATAACAAAATAAGCCATACATACAATATTTTACATGCGAAACTATCCTAACAACCTAAATCTTGTAAAAATATCAACAAGACTAATATTTTAATCCCTCCCTCAACAAAAACTATAACTACCATAGAATACTTATTCTATGTTAGTTATAGTTCTTGTTACTGATATCAATTCCACCTGACTTTCGACAAATTGCAAACAATTTTAACTTAACCCTTAACTACTCACTTCGGGTCATATTGACCCGTACCAAGTTTCATTTCATTCTATTTACCCCTTTTTGGCATTGAATGATCACCAAACTTTGAAATATCTTTTTTTTTTTTGGCTCCAGTTACATCTTGGCAACGTCTGAAAAATAAGGGAGGTGTTTATTTTATCTAAATCGATATTTTGACCCGAGGTGAGTAGTTGTGTAAGCCATTTTTTTGTGTCCGATGCGGGGACTAAATTTGTATAAAACCACTCATTTCTTATCTGTATTAACTGCAAAGGTTGTTCGTAGAATTTTTTTTTAAAATTTAAATCAAAAGAAATTATGTTACTATTAGTAATGTTAAGGGGTTCCTTTATTTTAGTGCTTCACTTCAGACCTATAATTCAACATGTTATTCATATTTTAAAACTTTCATTTATTGTATACATAAATAAATATATATTTTGAAGCCTTCTCCTGCTGTTTAAAACTAATATCTTACACCCTAAGGTTGTTTAATTTTTTTTTTTGTTCTAGGTCATATTGACCCGAGGTGAGTAGATAAGTAACATTGATTCAGGTGAGTAGTTAATGGTTAATTAGGTAGATAGTGTAGCTAATAACCTGCTAAAGAACATAATAATAACCAGCTATCATTGAAACAAAATAACTCCAAAGCCATTTTTTATGGATATTGGTTTAATTTCTTTAATCAACATTATAATAATAATCCAAATATCTATCCTTCTTTGGTGAACTCCAGAGCCTTCCAAAGCAACTTGATTCCAACATCGATTCCTCCGACGCTCTTGATTATCTGCGTAGGCGTCTGGAAAGAAGATGTCTTCCGGGCCTTCTAATTTAGAATGATTGTTGGTCCGCTACAAATGTGTAATTTTTTCTACAACTAGTCATTATTCTTTCCGCTCACGCTTACTAGGTGTATCATTAAATTAATCAAAATGATATAGTTCAATATATATAATGTTGAAAAATAATGTTTAATAACAAATATTTTTAAAATTGATTATGACCGAATAATTAATTAAAACTGAAATAGAAATTAAAAAAAAAAATCAAAGCTTCTATCAAAGCTTCATTCTAGGGTAAATAATAATAAAAGTCTGCACGAGATAAAAATAAGATGGAAGAAAAGAAAACACCAAACAAATAAATGGTGACTTTTCATAAATTGCGACAAAAAAAAACATTTTTTTTATATATTTATTGAAATTTACAACTGTATTTACATATAATACATTAAGTAAATGTGCTAAAAAAAAAAAAGA
Organism: Aelia acuminata; assembly: GCA_911387785.2. Lineage (NCBI taxonomy): Eukaryota > Metazoa > Arthropoda > Insecta > Hemiptera > Pentatomidae > Aelia > Aelia acuminata. The sequence goes on from OU426980.1 coordinate 20,684,264, forward strand.
AAATGTCTTGAATTAGCATGTAGAGGAACTATCGAATGATAGCACTCAACTAGTGTCTAACTTAACCCTCCGGCGGGCCTATTTGAGTTACATCAGCGGGCGCGCTGCGGTGTTTGGTATCTTAGTTTTCTATATATTTTATTAGAAAATAAGCAATAAATTGCTTTTTTTTTTTTGTTATTTACTCGTTGCTTTAGGTTTATACCATTTCTAATGAATGAAGATTACAAGATGTATAATGAAAAGGATGGCAATAAATAAAATAAATTAGAATAGCTTGGGCGATAAAAAAAAAAAAACAAAAAAAAAACTTACAATTGGTAGTATAATGTATAGAGATAATATAATAACAAATTGCTTATTATAATAAATGTTGCTCATATGAACATAGGGATAATGGTGGAGGATGGTTGACTGTTGTTATAATGAAGAGGAAATGGTCGGGAGTGCGGTAAAAATAAATAGCATTAATATGTAAGAATCACATATTTTATTTATGCCAACGTTTCGTTCATCGTTCGTTCATAAGTGCTCGAAGTGTAATAATAAACATTGGCATAGATTTAAGGGTTAATGTTTCACGAATACTAATTTAGTAAAACATGACTAAAAATAATTTTATGTGTAAAAATATTTCAAACAATATTAGACAACGTAAAAACCAAATTACTTGCATTTTAATTTGTGAAGAAAGCGCAGAAAACGATAAAATAATTCAGCAGAGGTTGTCTGAATCTGTAACACGAAAGGGCGCGCCGCGGTGTTTGGACCGCACTTATAGACCTACTGCAGATAAGGCGCTATAACTATTGAGGAAAACCGGAAGACGGCGGGCACGACCGAAAATGTATTGTCTACTGTGGGAAAGGGGGGGGGGGAGAATAATATATATATAAATAACGTAGCACATATAGCCACAAGATTATATATGCAATAACAATAAAATCGTGATCCAAAGAAAAATAGATTAAAAAATAAATGAAATTATTAAAAGAATACTATTAATGATTTCATTTATTTTTTATGTAAGTGTTTTTATATTCACTGCAAGATTTCTAGTTAAGAGTGTTCCTTTATAGAAATTTATATCCTCGTTTATAGAGCATTTCCAAGTCTATTTGAACCTTTTCCAAGTCAACTATAACCCTTTCGAAGTCACAAGAAACCCTTTCCAAATCAAATGCAACCTCTTTCAACTCAAGCGTCACCCTTTTTATTTAATATTGTGACCGTTTCCATTTCGATTGTCACCCTTAAAAAAATCTCTCAAGTTGTAACTTCACCCATTCCAAAGAACCTTAAATTTTATGCATATATATATTTTTTTTTCCAAGGATGACGATTGAAATGAAATTAGTTACAATTGGAAAAGAAAGGGTGACGATTGAGTTGTAAGGGGTTAAATTTTCTTTGGAAAGGGTTACGTTAGAATTGAAAATGGTCTCTTGTGACTTGGAAAGGGTTACAGTTGACTTAAAAAAGGTTCAAATTGACTTGGAAATGCTATACCTGGTGTGTAAATATGAAACCGGAATTATTCAAATAGCAAATAAGAGTTGATTGTGTAAGAATGATACATACTTTTTTATTCGAAGTACTGTCCTTCGCTATCTATGCATTTTTCCCATCATTCAGGCAATTTGTGGATTCCCCGCCAAAATAATGCTTCCTCTTCTGAGTCAAACCAATCACTTAACCAATTTCGTACATTTTCATAAGAAGTGAAGCGCTGCTCAGCTAGTGCGTGTCCCATCGATGCAAATAGGTGGTAATCGGATGGGGCCAAATCTGGTGAATAAGCCGCATGCGGAAGAATTTACCAACCAAACACTTGGATCGTTTCCTTGGTCCGTTTAGCCGAATGTGATGAGGCATTGTCATGGAGCAACATCACTTTGTGTGTCCTTTCTTGATATTTGGGACCTTTTGGCACAAATCTTTATTCAAATTTTTCATCTGTTGTAGGTAGCGTTCCGTATTAACAGTTTCCCCAGGTTTCAGCAGCTCATAGTAGGTAACACCCATCTGATCACACCAGACACAGAGCATTTTCTTCCTCCCCAAGCGATGCCGATGGTTCACCAGGAGTTACCCAGGATTTTTTACGCTTAGGATTCTCGAAGTAAATTCACTTTTCATCACCAGTCACAATTTGATGAAGAAATGACTTTTTTTCTGTACCTGGCGAGCAGCATTTGCCATGAGTTTTTTTGAGCTTCCTGCTGCCCGTCATTCAGTTGGTGAGGTACCCATTTTCCGACCTTCTGGATCTTTTCCATGCCTTTCAAACAAATGGAGACGGTGTCACATGTAATAATTGTCCAACAAACGCTTCCGAATCAGCGTTTTCAAATTTTTTTTTTTTTTGTGGTTTTCCAAGGTCTTTGTTTCTTTTATCGAAATCCATCTTTAAATTTTTTTGAACCAATCGAAACATTGAGATTTGCCTAGGGCATGCTCCCCGTAAGCTTCAACAAGCATCCTATGTGATAATGCTCCAATTTTTTTCAGAAGGAAACGGAAAATAAATGCTGTCCGCAAATCTTGATTTGTTGGCACAAAAGCCGACATGTTCAACGCCACTAAAAACACGGTTATAGAATGAAACTGATGTTGGTATCAATTGGATCTCTTTATTACATGTAGGCAAAAGCAGATAACACCACTGACGGATTAGTTAGAAGATTATATTGACTACTAACTCCTATCATTGGCGAATTCCGGTTTCATATTTACACACCTGGTATAAAAAGTAATGGAAAAATGTATAGGGCTACTTACGGTAGGTGTGAAAAACGAAAAAATAATATATTTCAATAAATTATAATTATATGAAAATTTTGGTTGCAATCATGTGATTGTGTTGTGAATGTGTGATACCTTCTTTACTATTCAATAACGTCCAAAATCTATTATTATAATGTTCATATCGAAATTGAAATTATAGTTAATATTATAATTATAATGTTTTTATATAATGATGTAATATGTTTTATTTATTGTAATCTTTTATTATATACTAGCTGTATATACCGGTTTCACCCGTATAATTTCATTTTTTAAATCTACGAAATCTATAAAGTGAGAATTTTATCGACTCAAACGGTGGATTTCGTAAAAACCAATGTAAAGCGAGATGAAAACGATTTTTATAACAATAAATAATATACCCAGAGATTGGCTGAAGTTATGCAATTTTAATATGGAAAGGTGTTAGCAACTGGTATGAAAGAACCAGTGAGCGAAATTTGGAGAATTCAGGACAAACTGTATGGATTTCTATAAAGAACAAACGAACTTTTGTTGTGTGTAAGAAAGAATAAATGAATGAGGTAAGGTTGTATGTATATGTATGTATGCGCATACACGCATAAATACTCGTTTTTAAATTTTGAATTATTTATTGAACTCAAAAATACAGCACAGACACACATGTGGCACATAACGGCCACCATGCCGGTGCCATTAACCAATCATGCTATCCTTAATCTTTAGTTGATTAACTTTATTTTATTTTCCGTTTAATACATAATTCAAGTAAATGTCTCTAAAATGTCCTTGATTTTCCCAAGTGTAAGAAGTTCTTATTCATCTTTTTAATCAATAATCTTATAACCAACTCTATTCAAGAATGATTAGGTTTTGTAATTTTAATGGTTACATTTCAATAGAAATCAACTTGATCAAAAGCTTTACTTCAAAGGGTTCGTCATTTCCTTACATAAATTTCTAAAAGCGTGGTCTCCCTCCCCCCCCTCCCACCCCCACCGACCCTACCTCACCGTTCCTTTCGTTGAAAATGTTAGTAATATTTAATAGAATTTAGCTACAGAGTTCTAAGTGTTCTACTTTGGCCAATCTTGTAAAGCATTGAAGGCTAAAACTGGATTCTACCCGATAATAATTCATAACCTTCCTTAAAAAGATTCCTTTAAACTAAGAAAGGATCTGTTTTCTAATCTAGTTCGCGAATCGTGCACAATAAAAATGAGGGAATTTTAAATAATTTGAGATTTACTACTCTAAGAATAATTTTGACTAGCATAGAAATACTTTTTACGTTCACTTACCTGTATGTGTAATACATAGTAAGGGAGAGTATTGCGATATCGTGAAAAATTTCGACTTATATATTTTTGTAAAAAAAAAAAAAAAAAAAAAAAAAAAAAAAGCAATCTTACAACAAAAATTATAATTTCAACATTTCCCGCGAAATGGTCTGTGTGTGTGAACAGACTAGCTCAAAAACTATAAACCGTACGAACCTGAAACTGGGTATAAGCTGAATGTATATGCCCGTGATGTGACATCAAAAATTTCATTTTACTTTATTTAGTAACTTTTTACATTTTTTTCGATTTTCTCAAAAACGTCTCTAACGATTTTGATAAAACCAGGTATTTGATGTAGGTATATGCCTGGGTTGTGACAGAAAAAATTACATCAAAATTGATCAAACGGAGGGGGCACTTTATTTCATAACTTTTTTTCCAATTTTTAGGTTTTTTTTCGATTTTCTCAAAAACGGCTTTATTGATTTTGATCAAATTCGTCATGTTGAATATCATGTCTTCTTCAATATCAGGCAAGCTTGTATCATTATTAACATTTTCTGAGGGGGCTTAAATGGGGGAGGTGCCTTTTTTGTTTTCCTATAAAGTACCTCTGTTTTTGTTTATATGGAGAAATTAACTGTCTCTCGTTAAGCCTAAAAATAAGAAATGGCTAAATATGAAAAATGAAAAGAATCAAGTAAACATATACTGGAGAAAAAAAGATAAATATTCCGTAAACTCATAAAACACGTTGAACCCAAGCATGCGCGTGGCCATTGTTTATAATTAAAGTCGTTCTGTTTATTTCATGGAAAATATTTGTTTCATGGTAACTAAATGAAGTTTTCAACACCTACTTAGAATAAAATCATTTATTTAAATATAAAAAATATTTGAGCAAATAAAAACAAAAATAAGAAATGAATGTTGAAAAATGTGTGTCTTTGAGAAATGGCAACTAACAAAACACATTAATTTCTATTCTAAGTAAGTTGGTAAGTGAAGTTGTGTGTTGCGCGCATCGCTCCACATTTTTTTTATATATTTAGATTTACCCTTATATGGTTCGTTGACAAACCTTATATTATATACGAGATTTATAATCATAATATATATGTGTTGTAATGGTAAATTTGGTTCTTAATAATACCAGTCTTGAAACCTACAACCATGCAGGTCGTAGATACAACGCGTGCTTTGGAGTGATAATAAAGCACGGATTGGTTTATTAATTCAATTTTACACATCTGGCATGAGTGTAAAACGAAGCTATTGATTTCCATTTTTGCTTATGAAGTCTGCTACTATTTATCCACTACGGATATAGTACGTACCAATATCATTTTTAGAAAAATGCTATGAATGACTCATAATAAATAGCAATTCTAATCATATCGCCTCCAGTATAGATAGCATAAGAGATACTCGAATTTATATTCTATCTCGCATTTGGCTAGAGCAGTTTTTTGTTTCTTGCTACACCGAGAGATAGCAGAACTCACAACTTTTTTTCTGAACATTACGATAAAATCTTCCACCGAGCTTTCAACCGTTAAAATAATTTCTGTCTATTGTAGTTCTCTTGCTTAGTCAATCGTTTGGTTCTTGGCCAATTTATTGAATTCCCATTCTTTCCCCCCTCCGTGGAACGGCAATTCTCACGAAAAACATACTTCAGGGAGCAGCAAAACCTAGCTCACGCACGACCTCGTTGTTAAAAAAATTCAAGGAATATTTAGAAAACATATCAACTTCAATAATCAAGATGGCACTGACTCAGAATTAATGGGCACTGTTTAATTATAAATGTTAGGGGGTCAATCAATATAAAGTGGTCCAAAAAAAAAAAATAATTGGTTGCTTCAACATTTCCTTTTTTTTAAATATTTTTACCAGAGAAAGTACAATAGATTTTGAGCACGAAAATTCAGCTTGCTTTTTTTTAAATTTCGACCAAAATCGTATTCTCAACTATTTTAATGCTCGGCGTTTAATCAATTATTTCCTCTTTTACTCATCCCAAAACATTTAAATATGGATTAATCTCATTAAAAAGATCTGAACTTTAATAAAGGTATTACAAGTATGAACTTATAACTCCATATACCCGTTAAAAGTTCTAAGCGGTAATTTTACAAAAATGGATTTACAACTTTTTTTACAAGAAGGCAGATGACTCAGTGTTTGTTATTTCTTTATTTGATAGATAAAGGTGGGTGCTCTAAATTGACAAAGTTTCAAGCAGTGGACTTAAACGGTTTTTTTCATACAAAATTTTAAAATCTTAAGATTTCCAAAATTTTACAACAATTTGTATTGTAAAAAAGAAAAAGAGGGATCATGTCATAATAACAATCATTCACTCCTAAACATGGTATTGATTTATTATTATATTTATAACCAAATAATATTAAGAACATTAAATTTATCTAGAAGTGGTTTCAGCATAAAAAATAATTCTTCTAGAATCTATTTTTTTTTTTTTTTTTATTCAGCACTCAATAGCTGAGTAAGTATATTATATTAATTATTTATAATATTATATTAACATGATTATATCAGTACATTAATAATATTATAATACTATATCAATAATATTATATTACTCCATATCAATAATCAATAATTATCCATAGTATAAATAATATTATACTACTATATTAACAATGCTATACAGCATAATTATAATAATATATTATTATAATAATTAATTTCATTATTATCCTGAAAGAATATTAATAATTATGTGTAAAACTCGATTATTTTATCTGATAGGGTATTGTAAAATATTAAATTAAATTTGAATAAAGTGTGGAATTCCCGTATTTCACGAATCAATACGAGAAGCAAAAACTGAAACTACAAACCACTGAATTTTTAAATATAAAGCTGATAATTACAATTAGTTATACAGTATGTAATTATTAATATATTTAAATAGAGTACAAAAAGCGTCCAGATACATAATAAATTGATAATAATATATATAAATGCTAAATTGTAAGACAGTAAACAATGCCGGAAGGCATGTAGCCTAGGAAACGGGAATGTTTTGAAATAGTTGGGAGCGACTAGGAAATTGCCACAGTCTTCTGATATGGACGATTCTCCCCGGGAATTTGACTTATCATCTAATCCTGATAATATTGATTTAAGAAAACCGTTCCATCATTTTTCAAATACTAGATATTTTGGTTTCAAATAGGCTCAGGTAAACAAATTTAAATATTTATAATTAGACGCTTCCTATGAAACTTAAATTAAACCATCACAATTACAAAAACCTAATCATTCTTGAATAGAGTGGTTATATGATTATTGATTAAAAGATAAAAAAGAACTTCTTACACTTGGAAAAATCGAGGACATTTCAGAGAAATTTACTTAAATTATGTATTAAACGTAAAATAATATAAATGTAATAAAACTAAAAATAAAGGATGGGATGTGATTGGTTGCTGGCAGCGACGTCGCACAGTGGGGCAAAACATCAAAAAAGTGGGAAAAAACTCAGGTAATTATAGCTCTTACCATAAAAACTTAAAATATAATAACAATTATTGATGATTTCAAACAATTTAAAAAATACATTCTCAATAGCATATACGAGTATGTCGATGAAGTATATGTTCAGTAGACACGCCGAACAGTGGGGCAAAATGGCAAAAAAGTAGGAAAAAACTCTTATATCTCGGTAACGGTTTGCCCTATCGAGATGGAAATTGTTTCATTCGATTAAGGATGAAAAATTACATTAGGATTGCAACTAAATTATACTATATACGTATGTATAAATTATAGAAGCAACTTAAGAACAGATATTTTAAATAATAAAAAAAATTATTGAACTTAATTTTAACTTAATATAGTTTATTTTACTTTGATTTAAATCGATTTAATTTCGATTTCCTTTAAGGTAGCATTTTTTTTTTTTTTTAAGTCAGCTAATGTCTTGCAATTTTTTATGGTAAAATATTGAGACCCCTGACTTTAATCGCCTTTATATTCACCTCATACAGATATTTAGACAGTTTTGACATGATAAAAACAGTTAGAGCAGAATTAGTGTCGAAAACTGCATTTTTTACTATTTTTCTTTAGGAGGAGGCTGAAGCAGCTGTCAAGTTTCATAAAGTATTACACAAACCATATTATATTCTAAATTTAAAATAATTTAAAATATGCTTTTATAGGTATTTGGGGATGTGATTCAATGAATGTTGAATAAATTGGAGACAGTCAAGTTTACAGTATTTTCCTTCTCGTCCCCATTGTGAGCCGCGAAAATTTTCACTTAAATGACAATTACTACCCAAAAGGCATAAAAAGGCAAATGAAATCAGAGGAATATATTCTCTGATACATCCTGGTCCTAGTATACATCCTGTCATCTTAAGCAAGGATAAACCCTTATCTATAATCGTGCTTGAAAATTATTTATATTGTGTGAAAGATTTTCGCTTAAATAATTGTTTTCATTGGACGGTTACTGTTTTAAAGTGGTTCAATATATGCACATAATGGCTGTAAAACATCGATCACTAAAATTTGCAGTGACAAGCTCAATATATTTTTGCAAAAAAAAAAAAAAAAAAAAAAAAGGCAGTATTACAACAAAAATAATTATAATTTCAACTTAAACCAAAATTTTGGTATGGAAGGAACTAATCGTTTTTTATTTGTTGACTATTAAAGAATAAAGAACAATAAAAATTAACTCAAGGATTGAACATTGCATTTTGGGTTTTTTTCCTCGCTTGCCCCACTGTGCGCCGCATATATCAGGGAATATATTCCTCTGATTTCATTTGCCTTTTTTGGCCTTTGGATAGTTATTGTCAATTATATGAAAAATTTCGCGGTGCCAAAAAGATTTCCCGAGTAGGAAAATACCTTAAAGTTGAAGATCTCCAATTTATAAAAAAATCGTTTATTGTAACCCTCTAGCATAGATATCATATATTTGTTTTCTTTTAGCCCTGATGAAGATCCACAAGTTGGATCGAAACGTTGGCTTACCAAATAAAATCATTGTAAACTGAAAATCCTGACTATCATTTAACCTATTAAAATAAGCTAAATTAAGTTAAAAGTAAGATGAATTATTTTTTTTTAATTATTTGAAATATATTTTCTTAATTTTCCTTTATAATTATGTATATAAGTAAATGTAATGATAAAATTTAGTTGCATTTCTAGTCTAATTTTTCATCCTTAATCGAATAAAACAATTCCCATCTCGATAAGACAAAGCGTTCTCGAGATATAGAGTTTTTTCCCCACTTTTTTGCTGTTTTCCCTCACTGTGCGCCGCAGTGGACATCGGATGGATACTGTTATAATCTGGAACGTCTATATACGCCCATAAAGGTTGTAAAACAACTACCACTGAAACGTACTGTAACTAGCTCAAAATATTTTTATTTAAAAAAAATGACATTTTTATAACCACGACAAAACCTTAAATTTCTGCTCAAAAGAAATTTTTGATAAGAAAGGTACCAATCGTTTTTATTTGTTGACTATTCAAGAATGAAAAACAATAAAAATTACCTTCAGATATGAACATTGGATTTTCTTTTTTTTCCCTCATTTGCCACACAGTGCGGCGCGCCACGAAAATTTTCACAAAAATTACAATAATTACCGAACCGGCAAATAAAGGCAAAAGATATGAGAGGAATATTCTCTGATACATCCCGGTCCTAGATCAATCGTTGCTATCTTAAGCCAGGACAAGCCCCAAACTATAATTAGGCTTCAAATTAATTATTTTGTGTGAAAGATTTTCGCTTATATAATTGTTTATATAGAATCACTACTGTTATAAAGTGGTACGCCTGTATATGCACATAAAGGCTGTAAAACAACTATCACTCAAATGTGCTGAAACTGGATCAAAATATTTTTATTTTAAAAAAAGACATTTTTACAACCACGACAAAACCTTAAATTTCTGCTTAAAAGAAATGTTTGATAAGAAAGGAGTAAATCGTTTCTTATTTGTTGACTATTAAAGAATAAAAAACAATAAAAATTAACTCCAGGAATGAACATTGGGTTTTTTTCCTCGCTTGCCCCACTGTGCGCCGCATATATCAGAGAATATATTCCTCTGACTTCATGTGCCTCTTTTGGCCTTTGGATAGTTATTGTCAATTATAGTAGGAAAATACCTTAAAGTTGAAGATCTCCAATTTATTAAAAAAATATCGAATCACATCCCCACCTACCTACACATCGTGGTTTAAATTTAAAATATAATATGGTTAGTGTAATAATGAAACTTGACAACTGCTTCAGCCTCCTCCCAGAGCAAAACAGTTGTCCAGTCAAAACCGTCTAAATATCAGTATGAGGTGATGAGAAATGCGATTAAAGACAGGGGTCTCAATATTTTACCATAAAAGTTGCAAGACATTAGCTGACTTAAAAAGAAGAAAAATGCTACCTTTAAGGAAATTGAAATTAAAATTGAGTTAAATAAAAGTAAAATAAGCTAAATTAAGTAAAATTAAGATCAATATTTTTTTTTATTTATTTAAACCATCTGTTCTTGAGTTGCGTTCATAATTATGTATACGCTAATAATATAATTAAATTAAATTTAGTTGCAATCCTAGTGTAGTTTTCCATCCTTAATCGAATAAAACAATTTCCATCTCGATAGGACAAACACACAATGTGGACAAGAAAGAAAATACTGTAAAGTTGGCTGTCTCCAATTTATTAAAAAATCATTGAATCACATCCCATAATAACTACAAAATCATGGTTTGTACTTATTTTTTTTAATATAAAACATAATATGGTTAGTGTAATACTCTATGAAACTTAACAGCTATTTCAGCCTCCTCCCTAAGTAAAATAGTAAAATGCAATAGCATTTGCAGCTCTAGCAGTTTTTATCATGTCAAAACTGTCTAAATATCTGTATGAGGTGAATATAAAGGCGATTAAACACAGGTGTTTCTATATTTTCCCATAAAAAGTCACAAGACATTAACTGACTAAAAAAAAAAAAAAAAAAGAAAAAAGAAAAAAAAGAAAGAAGCTACAGAAAATAGAAATTAAAATTGAGTTAAATAAAAGTAAAATAAGCTAAATTAAGTTAAAGTTAAGATCAATATTTTTTTTTAATTATTTAAACCATCTGTTCTTGAGTTGCGTTTATAATTATGTATACGCAAATAATATAATTTAGTATAGTTATTAAAGTTAATATAAGTTAGTAATTATAATTTAAAGAAAATAGAAATTAAAATTGAGTTAAATAAAAGTAAAATAAGCCAAATTAAGTTAAAATTAAGATCAATAATTTTTTTTTTAATTATTTAAACTATCTGTTCTTGAGTTGCGTTTATAATTATGTATACGTAAATAATATAATTTAGTTGCAATCCTAGTGTAGTTTTCCAGCCTTAATCGAATAAAAAAAATTTCATCTCGATAGGACAGACCGTTCTCGATATATAGAGTTTTTTCCACTTTTTTGTCGTTTTGCCCCACTGTGGACCCTTTCATGAACATACAATTTCCGGATGGTTTAAGTGTTTATGTTTGTTTTAAACAAATTCTATATAGTGACAAAGGAACCTACTTACAATTAGCGTATGATATGGGTGGGAGTTGGGATGAGGTGGATGCTACTTAACTAAATTGCTCCACCCCCCCCCCCCCCACCAACCACGGATAGATATGTAAATGAGGCCTCCGTGTAGCACCTATAACCACCTAACACTGTACCAACATCAATGAACCCCATTACCTAAAATAGTATTATTAATTCTTATTATTTTGTTATTATAAAAATATTTCACTAAATATTATTATTTAACACGTTCACGCCGGGACTGTTTAATGCTTTTCGCTCTAACGGGGGGGGGGGGGGAGCTATTTCAGGGCACTATGCAGTATTGGCAACAATAATAAAATAAACAATAAAAAATACTATCCTGCTAGTAATGTTTATAATACGGTATTAATTATAATTGTTATTAAAAAAATAAATGTTTATAGGTTTATAAATGTATGAATATATAAATATATACAAATAAATATAAAATAAACGAATTTAAGTTAAATTTTCATTATTTTAATTTTCAGCTATATAGAAATTTTATCTACTTTCTTAATACTTTGGCTGCCACCTCACCTGAAACGAAGTCGAAACGAGAGCGTGACTCTCAGGTATTCTTTTTCGGCAGTCAAAGTGTTAAAGATCTAATTATTTGTCAGAGGCGTCATTCAAGTGTGAGCCACCGGTGGTACACGCCGGCGTGAACGTGTTAAACAGTTAAATGGTTAGGGGTGCGGTAAAATGAAGTATCACAATTGATTACCCCCCATTCAGTGATTTATTCTGTACTAGCTTTATATACCGGTTTGACTCGGAGAATTTCATTTTTTAAATCTATAAAATCTATAAAGTGAGACTTTTATCGACTCAAACGGTCGATTTCATAAAAACCAATGTAAAGCGAGATCAAAACGATTTTTTTAACAATAAAGAATATACCCAGAGATTGGCTGAAGTTAATTTTAGCATATACAGGTGTTCGAACCTGGTATCAAAGAACCACGAAGCGAAATTTGGAGAATTCAGGACAAACGGTATGGATTTCTATAAAGAACAAACAAACAAAATTTCATCTTTATTTATATAGATTATTATATTTTTATATTATCCATCCATCTTTTTTTTTTTTTTTTTTTTTTTTTTTTTGCATTTTCGATTTACACACCACCTTGTATTCTGTCCACTACATTTCACCTTATTTACTTGGGCTTCATTGCTACAGACCATTGTAACCTAACTATAAGTTCACCTATAGTTTAATATTTCTCCACATTACCTCAGATATGCTATTTTGAGTTTTATCTCATTTTCATTTATTACTTTTATTATGTTCTTACTTTAATAACTATGATTTATAAATTATGTTTATGTTTATTTGTATTTAATTTTCTTTAATGTTTCACATACTTTTAATATTTGTTTATATGATTTCTCCGATTCGTTTTTTTTTTTTTTTTTTTTTTTTTTTTTTCTCATTTAGCCCTGATGATGACCTAAAATTTGGGTCGAAACATCGGCTGCAATAAAATATTTAAATATCTCATATTTGTGCTACTTAGTTTGACCGCACCCCCAACGATTTCCTGTATATTATATCTACGTTCAACTATCTTCCACCATCTTAATATTATTTTTTATTTATTATTTATTATAATAATATATATTTTTCACATTTATATATTTTTAGGACATAAAGTATAGATATGAACAATACATTTTGTTTTTGTTACGTCTTTTTTTCCTAGGTTGCTTTATAAGTGCTTTTCCACTAAAACCTATTGGATTTTCTTTATTTTATTTTATTTTTTTTTTTTTTATTTTCACTGGGGAAAGAGCCATTAGCGAAATGAGAATTCACAACAAGACAAAACAAATACCGAAAAACATCATAGTTTTCATACCTAAAAAAATGGATCTCGTCGATTGAATCTAATTTTTCTAATTCCAAGGAAGATACCAATTTTTAATTTTTATTTATATCGATGCTATTTTTTTTTCTGTCAAAACTGTATCAAAGAATATTTCGGAATCGTTGTTAAATTGATAAATATTTGAAAAAAAATCGTTTAATCGATATAAAACTACCTCTTATACCACTGAGGTGTTTTTATCACGAAATAAATCTTCACTGAAGTACGAGATATGATAATATGTTGTGTTTTCACATAAAACTTACACTAACAAATCTGGTTTCAAGCTTCAAGGAGCCTTTTACTTGGTTTACAAATTGTAGTAGAGACTGCATTTATCTGATTAAATAATCGATTAAATTGGTTAAAAAAAAATATTACAAAAAAGTGACAAAGGATTCTTAATATTGAATGTTAATATGAAGAGAATACCTATAAACTAAAGCAAAAAAAAAAAATTAACATCTCTGTTTTATACAGATCAGACAGGCTCTATCAATTTGCATTAACAATGCTTAATTTTCAAATCAATATCATCAAATCACGGGCTTAAAGATTCAAAGACATCACTTTCACCCTCCTCTGGTGTTAGTTTTCTAGGTACTTCATCTGTTCGCCTGTGTTCGGGGGTAGCGCTAGTGTCACTTTTGATTTGGGTTTTTCCCAAGTGACAGGAGTTGTTTGTGATACTACTGCGCCGCACAGTGGTTGAAAATCGACTATTTACGGAAAAAAAACCTTATCAAACCCGATCTGTGAGCCGCAAAAAAACAAAGTTGATATTATCATAACCACGATTGAATTTCCCATAAAATGTATAGGTTCGAGCCCCGCTTAACCGGCTATTCGGATTAACCGGCAGTGTAAGGAAAATAGAAAAAAAAATTATACATCAATTTTCGACTCGAGATCGGCTAGTTTAAACACTTTTGCTGTTTTATGCTAGTAATATCATTGATAGTACTTGCAATATAATTTTATTTCATGAAAACACTCAATTAGGTGAAAAAAAAAATATATACATAGGAACTATCAATTATTTTTGTCGTTATGTTTTAATTCTTAACTATTAAATGTATATCATATTAAAATGTAAGATTGGGATCATCCGACTTTAATATAATTTTGGTAGGAGACGGTGGGATTGACTGTTCAATGTAGGTTTAATAACTGCAACTCTGTGAAAATTTAGTTCCCTTATTCACGCTAAATAATAGCTGAACCTTTTTTTTTAATACCAATCTTCTAAAAACAAATGGATGCTTAAAAATTAAAAGTGCCGAAGCCTTTAAGTTATCGGAGGTCACGTTAATAATTAATTATTATTAATAATTTCCAAATTCATTCTAAAATCACGGTAGGTGAAAAAGTTGATTTATTATCGACCTAACAACGATTCAGACTGACTTTATAAATGATGCTACAGACCTGGTAAGTAAGGTAAGATGTTTTACTAAACGATTAGTAGTATCCTAATTCGAAGCACAAGCTCCATAGCGAATAAACTGCACGAAATAGCTTTGGTATTTCAATAAAAAAAAAAAAATCCCACATGTACAGACGCAGGTGGACGCAGCTAGAATATGTTTTAATATTTCCTTGAATGTATCTTCTTCTTAAAAAAATGGATTTTAAAACTGCGCTCGGCTGCGCTTGAAAAATATGGATTACCAAAAAAATTTTTTGTCTTAATTTTATTGCATTTATTCGGGATTTTATTTCTGAGTTAAAACATAGACCAAATAGCATCATTTTTATGCTAGTGTAATATGTGAGATCGCTTTTCATGACTAAGAAGGAAAATCGCTCAAAGAAAGAAAAATGCGAGTAAAAATTATTATAGTGCTATAAATTGTCCGTTGAAAAATAAACCTTTTCAATGATCGATTTTCAAAGGGTCCTAACAAGTTTAAAAATCATAATATATCCGAATAAATTGATGGACTGTGTCAGGTAACTATTCTATTAATTAATATTGAAAAGAAAAAGAATATTCCAATACCTTCAAAAAATGGTTTTTTTTCCGCCTTTCAACCACTGTGCGCCGTTGTAATTCTTCTCCTATTTTTTTTATTTCTTAGATAAAATAAAATATATTGTTAATGGAGATCTTTTCTTCATCAGAAGCTAGCGTTGGGTGCGTCAGCCATATTTGTTCGCTCAACGTCACATTATGTATAAATGGTTGTTCGTGGAACGCCGGTATGACAAGTTTCGGGGGAAAACCTGTTCTAGCGTGAGGTTCGTATAGTGTAAAGGCACTTAGAGGATATCACCTTGGGTTAGTCGAAGGTAAGAATCAATTTTTAACTTCATGGAAACGATTCAAATAACACGTGTAGCACGTGTGGATAAAAATATATTCAATAGCTATATCTCACTTGACTTTATAACAGAATATTCTTTTACCGGACGGTTTTTGTAGGGAATTCCATAGAAATCAGATTGTATCAAACGTAGTTATTTTTCGAAAACCATAAAAATAAGACGGATTATTTCTTTTGTTCCGACTTCCATTGCATATTGTTTTATGAGTACAATAAAAAATTTGGCAAGAAATATAGATATTTAATAACTCAGTTGATTGTAAAGAAATCTGTATGGTTATAGACACCACTTTGTTTTCTGCGTTACTAATTTTTAACATATCCGTACATTAACTCTTTGCACTCGGCACCGTTTCGGACGTAACCTACCGGCAACTCGACGCAACTTATTCGCGAAAACGTACACCCTGAAAACTTAATATTATACAGTAAAATTTTAGAGCCAATTACGGAATTGTAATGAAATTTAGGTTATATGTATTTGTAAAGCTTCAAGAACACATAGTTACAAAAAAAAATTAATTATTATAAATTTTTATATATTTTTTTTTAATCTAAATTTAAAGGGAAATTTCTTGGGAATACCGAAAATAGACCTAAAAATTGTACATTTTTTGATAATTAAGAGAACCGGAGCGGATAACGATGGAAATTTCTTAGATGGAACCCCTTTAGTTGAAGTTTTTTCAGATATTCAATCAGAAAAGCTAAAATGTGAAAATCTACTTAATAACTTTCCGGTTAAAGTAGAAGCACATGGGAAAATAAATCAAAGCAAAGGGATTGTTTGGTGCTCCGAACTAAATTATTGTACAATTGAGGAAATAACAGATGAATTTAAACCACAAAACATAGCCGATGTTAAAAGATCAACGTACTGCAAAAATAATGAAAAACACCACGAGCCGCGACCGTAATTTATCACCGAAATCGAAATATCATATAAATAGTTTTTAATATTTGTTTATGTCCTTATATGTTAAAAACTGAAAATTATTTGCATTGTCTCCGCAGCGGAACCCCCGAGTTTGAAGACAAATTTTAAATGGCTCCGCTCTGAAGACCTCGAGTGCAAAGGGTTAATATATATAATATTTTTTTTTTTTTTTAAGCATGTCCTCTTTGCTCCAGCAATCTTTTCCTAATTCTTCTGGCCATAAGAAAGCGCATGGGGACGGATGCCAGCGCAACCCTAATGGACAGAAACCCTTCCAAATGGATGTAGAGGAGGCTCCATTATTTTCGACAATGAGGTATTCTATCGCTCCATTAGCTCATCTTTGACTTTTGTCTTACACCGAGCTCCCTCTTGCCTAACCCCGCTCTCAAAGAAATAATTCCTTGTATTGATCGCTAATGAGGCGACTAATTGTCACATTCCTTTCCTCCTGGCCAAGAGGGAACAACTCTTCCTGGTCCAATAACAAATTTTTGTCATACAAGCTTCCGGCTAAGCCATTTGGCTATTATCAAATTCGGACTTGGAATTCAATGATAAAAAACCTCCTCTCATAGGAGCATTCATTTTCAGATAAATGTTCACTCAATACATACAGGAATTTTTTTTTTTATATAGATAAAGGTGAAATTCTGTTTGTTTGTTTGTTCCTTATAAAAATCCATACCGTTTGTTCTGAATCCTCCAAATTTCGCTCAGTGGTTGTTTGATACACGGTGCTAAAACCTGTCCATATTAAAATTGCATAACTTCAGCCAATCTCTTGGTATATTATTTATTGTTATAAAAATCGTTTTGATCTCGCTTTACATAGTTTTTTACGAAATCGGCCGTTTGAGTCGATAAAATTCTCACTTTATAGATTTTGTAGATTTAAAAAATGTTATTCTCCGGGTGAAACCGGTAAATACAGCTAGTATATAATAAAAGATAACAATAAATCAAACATACCACATCTTTATGTATAAAACCATTATAATTATAATATTAACTATAATTGCAATATCGATATGAACATTATAATAATAGATTTTGGCCTATTATATATGCAATATATATTATAGGGGAGAGCGGGGTTGGTTGGCAACAGTTTCCACTTTTTTTATTGTTGAGTCGTTCCTGTTAATATAATCCAAATGGGGCTGATACCACTGTAAACTCCAAGTATTAGAGTACTTCAAGTATTTTTTTCACAACATAATATTTAATACTAAAATTATAGAAAATTGAAGAATTCGTCAATCCAGAGTACGCCAATTAACCCCCTGTGTGGGGCAGGTTGGCCTAGAAGTTGGGGTTGATTAGCCATCCCATTCGAGTACTGCCTGACACATATTATTGTTATTAAAAGCTGCACTATGGTATAATAAAATGGTAATGGTATAATAAATTTGAATCGGTTTTTAACAGCTTTCAAGGGAAAATAGAATGACAATAGAAGAAGATGGAAGTTTAGACTGTCGTCACTTTTTGCATAAGAAAAATTGCTCTCATCTTCCTCGCTGGAACTAAAGACAATTGGTAGTTTCGCCTTTGATTATGTTTACCTTGCTTTTGTGAATTGCTACTGCGCCAAAAAAAAAAGTTGAAGAGAGCCAACTAACCCCACAGGAGAGATCATATGAAAGATGACTGCCAGGACAGGGGAAAACAATCAAACAAGAAACTGGTTAGTCGAAAGGTTAGGTTTTTCAAAGCAGTTTGGGGCTATGTGAACAGAATCGGAGTCAAATGTTTTTCCATGCCTTTAAACCAACTTTACTGAAAATATAAAAATTTACTTACATGTTGTAAAATCAATCAATGAAGCACACTCTTATCTACACTGTCAGCATCGGATTGAAAACTCATGACAAGACTCCCGAGGTCGAGCGGGTCACATGGTACAATGGTGATGTCTTCACAACAGGTGTGACGGAAACTATAAGCCAATGGCCAACCTACCCCCTTTGCCAACCAACCTCGCTCTCCCCTATGCATAACTTCATCCAATCTCTGGGTATATTCTTTGTTATTATAAAAATTGTTATGATCTCGCTTTACATTGGTTTTTACGAAATTGGCCGTTTGAGTCTATAAAAGTCTCTCTATACAGATTTTATAGATATAAAAAATGAAATTCTTCGGGTGAAACCGGTATATACAGCAAGTATGAATATAAAGATAAATATAACCAAATTATAAATAGTTGTAACCCTATTATAAATCTAAAGACTATATATATATTTATATATATATATATATATATATATATATATATATATATATATATATTTATGTGAAGAAATTTGTTTGGGGGTGTGGTCAGAACAAATATCACTAATATGGAGTGACCGACCGAACTTTCGGTTTCGGGCAGTTTCGGCCGAATCTTCGACCAAGCCGAAACTAGCGTTTGTGTTTGATGTCTCCGAGAAGGAAGTAGGGCAACACGATTTTAGCATGTTAGCTCGACCTCTTTCATGGCTTTTAACACCCTTGAATTTAATAGTTTGTAGTATCTTTTGTTTTATTTAATTACATTTGTATTGTGCTTCGATAGAACATAGATTTGTCTCATACTTTTGGTATCTTTGATTGATCGGAAACTTTAAGTTGGGTGTGGAGACAAAAATGTGATAGCGACAAACATAGATGCGCAACGTAAATTACATCACGTCCTCGTATGTAATGGAAGCATTCTTTTCATAGAGATTCCTTTACGTAGAGAGTTTTTTTTTTTTTTTTTTGTACTTCTAATTATCTCCTTATTAATAATGAATTTTAATATTAAAAAATCTGGTGCATGCGCGCAACACACAACTTTCACTTACCAACTTACTTTGATTAGAAATTGACGTGTTTTGTTAAAGGCCATTTCTCAAAGCCACACATTTTTCTACATTCACTTACCTATTTTTGTTTGTATTTGCTTTCTAAAGTACATTAATTTTTTTTATTATTGATTAAAAGTATTTACTTGTGATAATTCGGCAATGCCAGCATACTACTCCAAGTCGTCTGATTTTATAATTCTCTATTTATTGTTGAATATTTCATTTAGTAATAATTTCCATTAAATGAACAGAACGGCTTTGATTATAAACAATGGTCTGTCATTAAAGGCGTACTACACATGCGTGGGCTCAACGTGTTTTATGAGTTGACTGAATAATTTTCTTTTTTTCTCCTCTCTATGTTTACTTGATTTTTATCATGTCTCATATTTAGCCATTTCTTATTTTTAGGCGAAACGAGAGACAGATAATTTCTACTTATAAACACATACAAAGGTACTTTATAGGAAAACCAAAAAAGCCCCTTCCCCATTTAAGCCCCCTCAGAACATTTTAATACAATAAAGCTGGTATTAAATAACAACTAATTTTCACTAAAAACCACGAATTCGATGAAAATCGATAAAGCCGTTTTTGAGATAATCGAAAAAAAGATAAAAATTGGTAAAAAAAATATGAAATAAAGTGCCCCCTCCGTTTGACCAATTTCGATTAAATTTTTGCTATCACATCTTTGGTATATACATACATCAAATACCCAGTTTGATCAAAATCGTTAAAGCCGTTTTTGAGTAAATAAAAAAAAACACATGAAAATGATACAAAATATATTGAGTAAAGTCCTCCCTCCGGTTGATCAATTTTGATGAAATTTTTACAGTCATGTCTCGGGCATATACAAACATTAAATACCCAGTTTGATTAAAATCGTTAGAGCCGTTTTTGAGAAAATCGAAAGAACGTAAAAAGTTTTAAAATAAAGTACCCCCTCCCTTTGACCAATTTCGATGAAATTTTTGCTATCACATCGCGGGCATAGCATACACTAAATACCAAATTCCAGGTTCGCACGGTTTATAGTTTTTGAGCTAGTCTGTTCACATATACACACACACACACACAGACCATTTCGCGGGACTTGGTTATTTCGACTCAGGGGACCCCAAAACGTGTATTTCCGTTGAAAACCGGAAGTGGAAATTTTTCACGTTCGCAATACTTCCACTTACTATATATTTAATGTATAGGTAAGTGAAACCAAATAAAATTAGATTAACACTAAAGAAGAATATGTATTGTAACAACTTAAACTTAAATTTGTCTTTGGAGGAACACTGGAGGCATGTTCACACAGATTCAAATCAAAAGAAAGAAAAAAATATTTTAGTCGGTAACTTTCTTATAAAAATGGGGCTCCAGTTACATCAAATGGTGGTGATAGGTTTTGTGTTTTGTTCTTGTATGGAATGCGACTGAGATGCAAAAAAACAATTTTTCGACCTCGGCGCCCCCCCCCCCCCACCGGATCACCAATAAAATCCCAAAAACTTTATTCCTTTTTGACCATGACGTGAATGCACTTTTTTAAACTAGATTATAACCGCTAACATTTGAGACCAAAACTGACTCTGTAGACTAATAGACTACAGCTTTACGTATTCAATAGGCCGTCATTTTGTATTCCATCGAATATATTATGGCACATCACTTATCACTTATGTCCGCGCGTTCAAAAACAATAAAAACAGAGAAATAAGGAAACGAAACAACACTCAGGGTATCAGAATACAGACTGGGTTATTCATCTACCGGTTACCCTTATATACGATCGAAAAGTTCTTACCTCTCAAAATGGTATTAAGTACCCTACTCCAGACCATAACTCCCCCCCCCCCCCCACTCAGTTTACGGACATTTTCTGGAAACTTCTTCCCCTAATGCGAGCATATATAATACTCGTTGAAATTTCATAGGTGCGCAGACCCTACGAACAGCACTAATACCGACACTACGGAAAAAAATGAGGACATCGTTGCCTTCGAGACTGGACATATCGGCCCTCCTTTAAGCATCTCACTGTGGTAGCTATAGGCATTTGGAATGTTGTTATATAGGACGGATGGACAGGATCTGCGGCGAAGAGTAAAGGAATGCTAGTTGTCATACTCTTGTAAGAGATCTGGAATTAACTCTCGTAGTACCCAGTATAATTGTTGCTAAACTTAGAATATGTCTATAATCCGGAAAGTTAGCGTTCGCCTTAGCGACGAAGAGACCGCACATTTCTGTTAATTACAGATGAACCCTCGATCCTTCCGGTAGTTCGATCTCTACTTAGAACTAGAACAGATCCTGTAGGTAGAAGGTCGGTCGAATTAGGTAAGTCAATCATATAATTTAAACGTTTAATTTATAGAGACGTTGACTAGACGAAGTTGGTAACTTTGTGTCAGTCTTGGAAACGAAGTGCTACCTAATGTTCGTCTTGAAAGTTAACTCTATGAGTAGGTGGAATATTTATGGACTATTTGGACCTCGAGAAATGTGTCAATTTTGTCCTTGGCAGAAGAGAAGAATGTCAAAATCTTATTGTGGGAAGTGAATTTTGTGACTTATACATTATCAATAATTAATGAGAAAATTTATTAACTATAAGTCCAATGTAAATTTTCCTATTATTTGTAACTCTTGGTTCTTGTTTAGTTGGTAGTAAAGTGTATTCCTATTGATATGCTTTCGTAGATTATTTATTCTATTCACTGTTTCATTATTTATTTGGCAATTTTGCTTTTGTGACATTTTCTTTGCGTTTTTTTTTTTTTTTGTATGAAATTCATTCTTAGTTTCTTACTGACAAAAGGCATAAAAAGTGATAAGTAAATAAGGGATGTGGAACTATTACAAATACTGCATTTACTTGATGATTAGGCATCCTTGAAACGATAATAAGGTCACTTCGTGTCATCGACGAAGAGCAATGAAGTCAATTCCATTACACTTTATAAGTAAATGTAATATTCTCATGATTTCTGCATTGCCGCTTGTTTATTTACAGCCGAATCGGACTTCTTGAGATAACAATCAATGCGAAAACTTATCATTAGTCTTGTTATATATTATTGTTTTTTTACCAAAATACTGTAATACTTTATTCGATCGAGAGTAATATTGGTCAGAACATGGGCGGAATTATGACCAGTATGTTTCGAATTGCAAGAAATATACAGTGACGAGCAAAAGTTTTCTTACTTACATCCTCCAAGACTTCAGTAACATAACTAAAATTTTTGACATGAAACTAAACCTTTTTTTACTTGTAATCAGAAACGAATTAAGTAATGTAATTATTTACGCTATGAAAAACAATTATATATATATTTACACCTTATTTTTTAATCACTCATAAATTGTTACGGTTTGTCTCCTAGCAATAGTTTTCATACAATACCAATTCATTGCAAATAAATAAGTTTTTATTGTTCATTTTGTTGCTCTAATCTATTATTTGTTAATCCTCTTCATTATTAAAATTTATCTCTTGTGTTCGAAATATTCTGTTTACGTAATCATAATAACTACGACAACACAAATTGCCTTTTTGAAAGAATGATTGAAATAGATTTTTTAGGTATAGGAGAGGTCAATAAATTCACACAAAATCAAACACTCTGGGGCTTATATCGAAAAACAGCTGAAAAATCAAAATATGAAGTCAATTAAAAAATCTTAAATCTAGACTGTTAAAAGAATGATAGAAAATACTCCACGAATGACTTCGAAGATTGCCGAATCAATACAATGGTACTTGAAATGGTAATAAAAAAAAAAATGTCTACATAATAAATACTAATGTCATAATTATGGCTTAAGGTAAATGTAATTATTTAGTTAAGAAATAAATTATTTATTAAATAATTTTGATTTGTCTCTAATCATCTTATTCAAGTTTGGTGATTAATTTAATATGATGAAGTAAATAAAAATGCCAATTTTCACCAAAAAAGTGACATGTTTATTTATGTAGGCGACGTTATATTTGATTATTCTTAGAGAAATTAGAAAAAACTATTGTTACAGTGTAAAAAAACTGGATGCTGGAGGCGTCATTATAATGTCATCTAAAACAATTGTCATATCTTATAACAACTCTCACTACTAACTCCCAGTATCTGTTGTTTAGGTGAAAATTCGCCTAATTTTTATTTATTTCACCATATTAAATAATATTGTTATGTGTGAAAATTTGTGTTGCATTAAATAGATTTTCATTTTAAATGTATGAAAAATATTATATCTATGCATTTTTTGCCGAATTTTCTGATAAGGTTTGTTTGAGCATCAATGCGTATGCTGTATACACATATGCATATAATATGTATGCTGCATTATAGGGTAAACCATACAGTTATCGACACCCTTAAGACTGCATTTCTGTGGTGAAATTAAAAAAAAAAAATACTTTTTATGAAGGGATCAAATAGAAACTTCCTATAGCTCCTCTTTATATATCCTCATAAAGACTCAAGAGGTTTTTTTGGGACAAAAATTCAATAGTTTTACCATATGGCAATATTTATTGTTAAAAGTGAAAAAAATAGTTATTGACACCCTGTGGATTTAATTGTTAAATCTTCCCTTTGGGTAGTTTGTTAAAGTCTTACTTCATAGATGATTTAGAGGACCATTCAAACATTAGATTCATGTATATCTTGAAATAAAATTAGGACTTGTTTACTTATTTCTTTAAGTTAAAATTGGGGTGTCAATAACTGTACAGAGTGTCAATAACTGTATGGTTTACCCTACATATGCGTTTAAAAAAATTGGAAAGATTTCTGTTTTTTGTTGTTGTTTTTTTCAACTAAGCGGTGTATGAAAACTTTTGCTAGTCACTGCATGTCTTATTGAGGTACTGCAGCTTACTTCAAACATAAGTGTAGGTTAGAATGGGAATAATTTATGCAATCCAAAATTAATAGAAACATCATAGTCAGCATTATAGTTGCATTCTTATTTAACTTTAATAATAAAGTTAAATTAAGGAAGTGGATTAAAAATGTAAACCCGTTATTCCTTGTTTGGAATTGTAGAGGACGATATACGTATTCAAATAGCATCCTGCTATCGATTCTTATACAAACGATAAGTGGAAAAAAGATGGAAAAGAGGGGGATTGGCTAAGCAGTCGGGCCGTGACCAACATGCACAAGGTTCGGACTTGATGCCAGCCAACAGTTGCAGGCAGCTCAATCATATCATATCCCCTCTCCTATAAATAGGCCAAAGGAAAACAAATATCTTGTATATCACCATCCTCTCCAATAAGATTTCTCGGGGAAAAAATAAATACAAATAATAATAATTACATTATATATCTTTACTTATGTAAAAATCTCGAGTCCCGATGTTTGTCGGAGGTAAAATCAGAAACTACTCAATCGGTTTTGATGAAATTTGGCTAATTGTGTGTAGTTTTGTCCAACTTAACCCGTTTTATCCCACTGCCCCAAAATGGGGCAGTGATATAATCATGCTTTAAGTTTAATGTAAGCGATTTTTTGCATTCAAAACTGGTTTTATACTCTATCGGAACCACAGAGTATCGATTTTTGTGAATGCCACACTATAACATTCCTTATGTGATTTATAGTTTTCCACAAAACGAAGGATTATTAGGATGGAGTGCAATTAAAGGAAAGTAATTTTTTTTTCAAGAGCAGTGATTATTGTGTTTTTGTTTTCTGACTATAATATTACTCTACAATGTATGTAATTATGATTAATAATACCCAGTGTATCAAACATTTGTAATTTAGGGGATTTATCTCAGGTTTTATTGGGTGCCCATTTTTTGGGGCAGTCGGATCGGCCGGTCCGTTTATCTGAATATTCTTTTTTTACTTTATTTTTGAGAATATTCACAGTTGAAGGAGCTGTTTCGCTAATAACTTAGTGTTGCAGCATTCATAGTAACAGTGTACATAGAGGGGCAGATATCCGCCTAAATGTTAACTGTCTGAACTTTTATAAATATGATCCTGATTTGGCCATCGATGAGGCAATGGTGCTTATTTCGTTCGGCATGGGGCAAAGTAACACATCCATGGAAAACCCATTAGATTTGGGTACAAGGTGTAGTGCAGTAGTTCAGTGCGAACCATACCAGAAAGTTAAGTGTGAACCATAATTGGAAGGCCTGTAATTCTTGACATAGTGTCAGAAATACCAGTAACCGACAATGTGGTGACTATATCTTCCACTCAGCATGGCATAGAACCCGTCCAGCTGGCCAATAGGTGGATTGCTGCGAGAAAAAAAGAGGATACTTATTGACCAACCTTTTTTTTGTGGCCCAGTAATGATGCTGGATGAAAATATTTCAAAATTCCGAGTCAACATCCAATCAAAAAAATGCAACACAGAAAACCAGCACCAACCAGACGACCGAGGCTTCACACCAGTGTTTCGAAGAGTTCCTAATGATGTTAGGCTCGAGGGACATGGTCATTAATTTCAAGTCCAACTCGAATCAGGTGTTGTACAACAAATCAGTTGTAAAAAATTTACAACAAAAAAATGTAATGTTGGTTGTCATGCAAATTACTTTGAAATTTTTCATTCCTAGTTTTATCTCTTAGATATTACTTCATGTAATGCAAATGTGTTTTATCATGTAAATTATAAATTTCTGTTTGTAGTTTGTGAGTATAAGTAATTTTAAAAAATGATTATTAATTTATAATGGACATGTACCCTTACGTTCCCACCCCCCCTAGGTGATTTTTTTGGGTTGATACTTAGCACATACACTACTAATGGGCTAATTTCATTGCGTACTGAGTTTAAACCTGAAATATTTATTTTTGAAAAGTTGGGATGAAATGGGTTAAAAGATAGGGTAGCTTTTATCTCGATTATTGGCCCAATATTTCTATTTTGCAAATAAATACTTATTATACTACGATCGAGTGTGATTATTTGTAAGTTATATAGAATTTCCAACAGATGTCGGTGTAAGTTGACTTATTGACACACCACTTCATTTTCTTTCGATATTTAGGGTGGGTAAGCATAAATCTATTTTCTCCGGCGTGGATTAGGAAAATCTGTGTCGTCTTTTCACGTGTGGGGAAAACATCGAATCCATATTTGTTTTAGCAAAAGACAGGTTAACCAAAATCATTGTGCACCTACCAGTATAATCTCCTCATATGATATCTCATTTCACCATCTGTTATATTCTGAATTTAATTAACTAAATATAAGATCTAAACAATAAAAACTTTAACCCATCTAAATTCTTAACCAAACAATTTTAAATTTGGCGTTTTTATATTAGCTGAAACGTTTTTATCTTTATCAGTGAATTTTCATTTGAATGTATTAAAAAGATTAGGATATAATTAACGTTAGCAACGCGTGGCAGTGTCTGCTCGTATATATTATAAAAAAAAAAAAAAAAAAAAAAAAAAAAAAATAGCTATATCGGTGACAACCATAAATTACAATTAATGAAGTTAATATGAATCAATATGAAGTTAAGCTCACCACAATGCGAGACCTGCCAGCAACCGCTAACAGTTCAACATTTAATTGAGGAATGCAGAGCGCTGCAAAGTAATTTCCAAAGGAACAAAGTGCCCCGCCGTAGAGAATTAGCACTCAATAACTCAAAGGAAATGATAGACGGAGTTATCAAAATATTAAAAGAAACAGAGTTCTTCCATAAAATTTAATAAGAAAGAATAAAATGTAGAAAAAATTTTTTTTTTTTTTTTTTTTTTTTTTTTTTTTTTTTTAAATTTGGAGGGCGTAATGACCGTGAAGTTGATCGCCCAGATAAACCACTAACCTAACCTAACCTAATATGAAGTTAAGCCGTGGGACCAGAACAGAACTCAAGAATGCAGTATGTGCAATCTAAATGAAAAAGAAACCATAATTCATTTCTTAGGAAAATGCCCTATACGCAGTGAATTCAGAAAATAATGGTTAGGAAAATCTGTTCTCGACGAAAGGTCAGTAATAAGATACCTGAATGGTGAAGACTGGATTAGATTATTAATTGTGTATTTATTTATATCTGTTCACCTATTTATTCATATATTTATATATTCGTCTAGGTATTTATCTATTAGCTATTTTTTTTTTTTACTCTGTATGCGTGCCATGATAGGACGGGGAGAAAAATGAGAGAGAAGGTTACAGATTTAACGGGGGAAAAAAGAAAGAAAAATAATGGGTTAAGGGGGAAAAAAAAAGAAAAAAAATAATAAATAAAAATAAAATAAAATATTGTAAAAGAAAAAAAAAATCTAAGATTTTGTAACCGTACGTGTATATGCATGAAAAATTATAATGTAATTTTAGTTTAATTAATGTACGAAATTGTATTGATAAGTATGCTGTGTGTTATAGCAACCCAATGTAATTGGGCAGCATTGTTTTGTTTTGTTTTAAAAAATAAAGCATTTCTCTCTCTCTATAGCTCTATAAAAGAGGCTTATAGTTACAGAAAGCTATTTATAACATAATTTAACTATTGATTGACAAAATTTAGTTTAACATTTATTTATTTCAATGAAGGATAAATACCAAAGAAGTTGTGGTATTTAAGTAATCTTTCTTTTTTAAAAACTATATAGCTATGAATTAGGAGCTATTATTGTTTTTATTGTTATTGTAATGAGCCGTATTTGCATACTTATTCATTCTACATTTCGTAATATTTGTTTGTTTTATTTTGGTGTTTATTTCTTTTGTAATATAATTTGTATTAAATATTTTAAGTTAGGCGGACTTCAAGAGACGGACAATTAGTCCATCGTGGAGGTTTTTGTAGTTAACCATTGTAAATAATGTAATTATTGAAAAAATAAAACCATCATTCATATATTTTTTTTTTTCGGTTGGCGCATTAGGCCTAATGAGACCTTTGGCCGCGCAGTGTGGTCTTCTTACAGACATTTGTGTTGCTTGCGGGAGCACAGACAGCCTGGAGGGGGTAGCCCAAACCTCACGTTGCTGCAAGCCATGGTCATCATGGCAGACTGCCCATAGCTCCATAACCAATCCTATTGAGGCCAATTTGGCAGTGTCCTTCCCACCGATGGCGTCAGGTCTCTCGGGTTCAAGGACAGTGACCAACTGGTCTAGGTCCAAGGATTATGGTAGCTCAGAGTCAGAAGTCCCCGAGGACCGATATTTCTTTCCCTGAAGCATACCGTCCTTGAATCAAACCTCCGGGCGGTTACTGACATCCTGGAAAACCACACCACGATACTCGATGAGATACACGGGAAGGGTTCATCACTCCTACGCCCGGTACCTAGGTTATATTACTGTACATTATTCAAAATATAGAGGTGTATGAATATATTTATAATGTTGTTGATGGATATCGCTTTACAAACCACATAGATGTATAGAGACTAACTGACTATATAACTCT
This sequence comes from Aelia acuminata, assembly GCA_911387785.2. Taxonomy (NCBI): domain Eukaryota; kingdom Metazoa; phylum Arthropoda; class Insecta; order Hemiptera; family Pentatomidae; genus Aelia; species Aelia acuminata. Next base: position 20,713,321 of record OU426980.1, read on the forward strand.
AAATTACAACGGCAAGTTAATGACTCTAAAGGTTTTATTCAATTACAATAAAAATTTGTTTAAAAACACTAAATTTTTTTAAAAACCTTAATATACTAACAATAACAACAAAAATTATAAAGAAAAAGCATAAAACTGAAGAGCTGCTATATTCATGCCAACAGTCACTGTGTTATGTGTGAGGCTTACTCCAGCTATATATATATATATATATATATATATATATATATATATATAGCTGGAGTAAGCTAATATAATAGAATTATTTCCAGGTAGTCTATATTTATGCTAGAATGTCAATTTGGTTTATGTTTGGGACAAATATTTTATGTTTTCCTCGATTTTTTGATCTGTTAAGAAATAGTAACTATTTATTAATAAGAGACAACAAAAAAATGTGAGTATATACATTTCGTTTGACACAGTAACTGAAAATCAACAGGCTGCTCTGAAGACACTTGAAAACATGATGCTGCCAAATTTTGGAAAGTTATTATCCATCTCTAGAACATTCAATTGGCTTGTACAGACATGTTCAATAGCTCTTGAAAGATTTAAAGTTATAAGATAAAGGAATTGGCCAATTTAAAGTAAAACAAGAAGAGTTAAATTAATATCTATATGCTCGCAATAGGAAGTATGGAAGATCCTGGGATTGAGGAGTCGAAGTTGGATGAGCCGATATGGATGCTCCAAATTGAACCTTTTTCCATTCATATATTCCGTCAATAAATTTCTACCTGACAGTCTCTAATAGATCGTAGACTGATAACAAAACCTCAGATTTTTGATAGCGTAACGTCGGGGTGTTCGGGGAAAAATCACCTGCCACCAATCATCTGCTACTGGCTCCTGGCTCGGTTCCACCCCACCTCACATACACCTAGCCCCACCACCCTCGTATCACCTACGTATTTTTATATACCTAATAACAAAATTACGTTGCGTGTATATGTATATATATATATATATATATATATATATATATACACACATATACGAAATGCCTTTTTGAAAGAATGATTGATATAGATTTTTACTTTCACTTAAAGTATTGCGATCGTGAAAAATTTCGACTTCCGGTTTTCAACGGAAATACACGTTTTAGGGTCCCCTGAGTCCAAATAACCAAGTCACGCGAAATGGCCTGTATGTGTATGTGAACAGAGTAGCTCAAAAACTACAAAACGTACGAACCTGTATTTGGGTATTTAATGTATGTATATGCCCGCAATGTGATAGCGAAAATGTCATCAAAATCGTTCAAACGGAGGGGGTACTTTATTTTATAACATTTTACGTTTTTTTTCGATTTTCTTAAATACGGCTCCACCGATTTTTGTAAAAGTGGGTATTTGATGTATGTATATGCCCGAGATTAAACTGCGAAAATTTCATCGAACTGATCAACCGGAGGGGGCACTTTATTTCATAACTTTTTTTCTCATATTTACGATTTTTTCGATTTTCCCAAAAATAGCTTTAACGATTTTGATTGAACTCGCCATGTTTAATGGGAATCAAGTACTCTTTAATATCAGGTAAGCTTTTTCATTATTAAAATGCTCTGAGGGGCCTTAAATGGGGAAGGGGCCTTTTTTGTTTTCCTATTATGTACCTTTGTTTTTGTTTATATGGAGAAATTATCTGTCTATCTTTTCGCCTAAAAATAAGAAATGGCTAAATATAAAATATGAAAAAAATCTAGTGAACATATACAGGAGAAAAAAAGAAAGATATTCCGTAAACTCATAAAACAGGTTGAGCCCAGGTATGCGCAGTACGCTCATGTAAAATTTTAATTATATAGTAAATTATCAAGTTTATTATTATATATAAAAGTTTAGTGTTCTTTAAAGGGCAAATACAAACAAAAATAAGTAAAGGAATGCGGAAAAATATGTGATTTTGAGAAACGGCATTTAACAAAACACGTCTATTTCTAGTCAAAGTAAGCTTTGATACCAGATTTTTTAGGTATTGGAGAGGTACATAAATTCACACAAAATCAAACACACTGGGGCTTATATCTAACAACAGCTGAGACTGGATAGATAACTTATGGAGCTATTCAAATGTAAGCATATAAGAGTGGAATAATGTGTGAACTTGAGGAATAGCGTTCACATATTATCGAAACACGTCAATTTCCAATCTAATTAAGTTCGTAAGTGAATGTTGTGTGTTGCGCGGATCGCACAAGATTTTTACTCTTGGCATTGAATTGGTCAAGACACAGCTTATTCTATCAATGATCAATTTAATTTTCTGAAAAATTTACACATCGAAGAATACAAACCAATGCAATTCCAGCTGATATATTTTTTCGACAAATAGGGGAGAGCGGGGTTGGTTGGCAACAGTTTTCACTTTTTTGATTGTTGAGTCGTTCCTGTTAATCCCAATAGGGCTGATACCACTGTAAACTCCAAGTATTAGAGTACTTCAATTATTTTTTTCACCACATAATATTTAATACTAAGACCATAAAAAATTGAAGAATTCGTCAATCCAGAGTATGCCAATTAACCCCCAAGGTGGGCCGGTTGGCGTAGAAGGTAGGGTTGTTTAGCCATCTCATTCAAGTACTGCCTGACACATATTATTGTTATTAAAAGCTGCACTATAATGGTATAATAATTTTTAATCGGTTTTTAACAGCTTTTAAGGGAAAATAGAATGAAAATAGAAGAAGATAAAAGTTTAGACTGTCGTCACTTTTTGCATAAGAAAAATTGCGCTCATCTTCCTCGCTGGAACTAAAGACAATTGGTAGTTGCGCCTTTGATTATGTTTTCCTTGCTTTTGTGAATTTCTACTGCGCCAAAAAAAAAAAAGTTGAAGAGAGCCAACTTACCCCACAGGAGAGATCATATGAAAGATGACTGCCAGGGCAGGGGAGAACAATCAAACAAGAAACTGTTTAGCCGAAAGGTTAGATTTTTCAAAGGAGTTTGGGGCTATGTGAACAGGATCGGAGTCAAATGTTTTGCCATGCCTTTAAACCAATTTTACTGAAAATGTGAAAATTTACTTACATGTTGTAAAATCAATCAATGAAGCACACTCTTCTCTACACTGTTAGCATCGGATTGAAACCTCAGGACAAGACTCCCGAGGTCGAGCGGGTCACATGGTACAATGGTGGTGCCTTCACAAAAGGTGTGACAGAAACTATAAGCCGATGGCCAACCTACCCCCTATGCCAACTAACCCCGCTCTCCCCTACTTGTTTCCTTCAGTGCACATTTTAGTTGGGAGGAGAAAATAGCTATTGTTATACTGTTTGTATAACCTTATACCTAAACAAATTAACATGTGTCGGAGATGATTCCAATCGAGTTCAAGAATCCTTTTAAATATCCCTTGACAAGAGTTATATCACCCAGGGAAGGGGGGGGGGGAGAGGGGCTGACGACGCAGTCATCCGCGGTGAGAGCTGATTCCTCAAATTTCCGATAAACTAAACTCTTCTACCTTACGATCAGTCATCGGACCATCCATTATTTATAAGAGACGTGAACTCAATAATAATCTGTAATTTTTTTTTGTCTCCTCGACTACCTCTGTATTGCCCCGGTAAGCAATCTTTTTAAACTTGATTTCATTATTTATGATTTTTCTTTTTTTTTTATTGCACAACATAATTTGATATATTTCATCCCTTAATTTATAGTTTGATTTTATTACTTCTATTACAGTAGGTCCTCCATTATCCGGGCCTCGATTAACCGGGGATCCAATTAACCGGGGTGCTGAGGAGCCAATTTTTTTTTATAGTTTTTTTTTAATTTTTATGCCATTTATTTTTTATGTATAATATTTTTAAAAAATGTATACGTAAATATTTAACGATTACACAATGGTTAACTATCTATTATGAAATAAAACAATAAATACACAGAAAGCGAGTATTGTATTATGAGATAAATACAAGTTTCCGGTATCTAATACTCCGATTCATAATCTAGAAACGGTATTGTTTTCAAGTCTTTCCAGGAAACTCCTACTCTGGCCTGTTTGGCTACAAAACAAAATATTGTCAGTTGTGATTTAGTCTCGATCTAAATTCACACGAAGTAACAAAATGTCGGAAAAAAGAAAACGTGTCGTTTCAAACAAACAAACGTGAAATCAATAATAATCTGTATTTTTTTTTTGTATCCTCAAACACCCCTGTATGACCCCGGTAAGCATCATTTTTTAACTTGATTTCATTATTTATGTTGATTTTTTTGTTTTTTTATTACACAGCATAATTTGGCGGGTCTGGTTTACTTCGTTAACGCAAATATAAATTAACCCTTTGCACTCGAGGTCTCCGGAGCGGAGCCATTTAAAATTTGTCTTCAAACTCGAGGGCTCCGCTACGGAGACAATGCAAATAAATTTCAGTTTTTAACATATAAGGACATGAACAAATCGTAAAAACTATTTATAGGATATTTCGCGTTTGGTGATAAATGACGGTCGCGACTCGCCGTTGTTTTTCATTATTTTTATAGTACGTTAATCTTTTAATCCTTTGCTCACGAAGTTTTTTTTCATTCATATTTGCTGGTAATCAAAGCAATTTTAGGGAAAAGATCATTTTTACATGTAAGGTAATGAAATACGCTTTAAAAAAAAATCATCGTTGTATGTAATGGATTATAAATGCAATTATAAAAAAATATAAAATTTAAAAAAAAATTATATTTTTTTTGTTACTATGTGTTCTTGAAGCTTCACAAATACATATAACCTAAATTTCATTACAATTCCTCACTTGGTTCTAAAATTTTACTGTATAATATTACGTTTTCAGGGTGTACGTTTTCGCGAACGGTGCCGAGTGCAAAGGGTTAATTTAAATCAACACGAGATTCTATTGTTACTTAGTGGTTACTTGTTCTTTTTGTTCTGTTATAGTTCTAACCTTAAATAAAAACTTATTTATTTTGAAACAATATAAGAAAAGCAAGAATAACAAAATAACATAAATTTTTAACATGAAGGAGGCCAGTAGTCTCTAATATTTTCCATCATCACTCCGAAAAGATCTATATTCTCATGTCGTCTTCTCCAAACACATTCGCTCAGGTAGGAATCAATCATAGTCCTGTGTGTTACACATTTTCGTTTGATTCTTGTAGGCCTTCTTTTCAAGCTAGACCACAAAGATTAACTCTTTGAGTGTGTGCTCCAACGAGGGGTAACCCATTCACATAATATAATTTCATGAAATGACGATTCCTACATTTTCTGATCTTGTGGACTATCCCTGCTTCATGTAGCAATTTAAGCACGTTTTCCTTGCTCCTGAATGTTACCGATGATTCCAAAAGATTCATTTTTTAAAAATCTAAACACGTTTCCTTATACACAATAAATAACTTAATACGTTACTGTTACAAACATTATAATTGAAAACAAATGTTTTTATTGAGGTGAATTTTCTTTTTTTTTTTAATTGTTTTTTGAAAAGAAATAATACATTCTACCACAGTCTAGGGCATTTAGTATTAGTGATCTAACAAGGGGAGGGCACAGCTACGGGGTCGTCGATCGGGCCCATTTTTTTTTCCTGGTGATTCTACATTGAAAAATAGTCGACACGTGTCCGAGCGTTCCGTCCAATGGGCCTTAGGTGCTGAGAAATAAAATAAAATACCTTGAAAATCCTTTATTTTTTACCTTGAGTTTGGAAAATGATATCGATATGATTCTTTCACTAATTTATTTATTTTAGCGAGTAGACTAAAGGAAAAATACAATCTTTAAAGAATTATTCATATTTCTTCAATTTAATTTAAAAAAAGCTTCAAGTTTTCAAGTAAACAAGCTTTATAAATTTTTTCACACAAAAAACAATAGCAGAATTGAGTTCAGCACCTCAAGAAACCCTGATGTCTTAAATATCATCCAAAACAAAAAATAAAATTTTTTTCCTGTCAGGAGCAGCTTAAAAATGTTTTAGCAAAATTGTATGTGTAGTTTCAAATTCTGCATCTCGTGTTGAGCTGATCCGATTTTTATGTTCTTGAGCTCGTTGCATAGAAGAAAGCTTCCTTTTTCTAGCCATATAAATAACTATTGTATTATCTCGGGAAACGATTGTATTTTTCCTTTAATCTACACTCTAAAATAAATGAATTAGTGAAAGAATCATGGCGATATTATTTTCCAAACTCAAAAAAAATAAAGAATTTTCAAGGTATTTTATTTTATTTCTCAGCACCTAAGGCCTATTGGACGGAACGCTCGGACACGTGTCGACTATTTTTCGATGTAGAATCACCAGAAAAAAAATGGGCCCGATCGACGACCCCATAGCTGTGCCCTCCCCTTGTAAGTGTACATTCATACAAAAAAAAACTAAAGAATAACCAAATTTGGAAACACAAGGGATAAAAAAAAAATAAATAATAATAAGCAAAGAAAACAATCTATATAAACACATTTAAACTTATGTACAATTAATTTGCCTTAACGAAGTAAGAAAAAAGACCCAATTTCATATATTTCATCCCTCCATTTATAATTTAAAAACATTTTATTACTATTATTTACAACACGAAGTATTTTCAATCATGTACGCTGTAAGTTTGCTACTAATTTTATTACAATAAAAGAAAGAATCGTTGGCACTCAAAACAACATCAAACGTGAAGTCAATAATAATCTGTAATTCTTTTTTTGTCTCCTCAACCAACTCTGTATTGCCCCGGTAAGCAATCTTTCATAACTTAATTTCATTATTAATGATTTTTTTTTTTTAATGATTACACAACATAATTTGATATATTTCATCGCTTCATTTATAATTAGATTACATTTTATTACTATTATTTAAAATAAAAAGTATTTTCAATCATGTAAGTACACTGTAAGTTTGCTACTACTTCAGTTACAATAAAAGAAAGAATCCTTGGCACTCAAAACAACAATAAACTTGAGCATCAGACCACTTTATAAAAGTTTTTTTTTTGTTTTTTTTTTTGCTTTTTTCTCTTTTTTTATTTACAAAATAATATAAATACAAGTTTTACAAGCCTTACAAATTTACCTTTTTTCATATATTAAAAATAAGCAAGTTAATTTCAATAGGGGAAAAAAATGAAAAAAAAAAAAAACACATGTTTTTAGAAGCTCATACTATTATTAAGGTGGGTTGAAACGATACTTTTAATTATTTTTTTTAATCTGTACCGTAAAAAAACGCCTCTCGTGTAGAAAAATAGAACAAATACAGATAGTTTTTTAGTCAATCCACGCGCCTTCTCACAACTTTTTTATTGTTCTAAAAATACTTCGGTACGTGTTTTTATTTATATAAAAGTTCCATTTTTTGATTGTTTTATCAGTCTTAATTTTCAAATAAATATCTAAATTTGTTAATCTTGTACGGCTGGTCACATCGCACCAATCCCCGAGTCAAGAAGTATCCACACACCTTCGGTGAGTATCTACTTTTCTTCTAAGCTGGCATGAATTCCTCAATTCCCTAAATCAGCTATAGTCTTGACGATGATATGGAAAACCATGTTTATTCAGTTATTCCTCATTTCCTTATATTATAGATATGCAGAGAAATTGTTTTTTTTTTTCTGTTCTTTTTTTTTTTTTTAAATGGGATACATTTTTTCTAATACCGATTTTTTGTGAAGTGGTCTATTTAAATACATCAAAAGCAAACTAATAGCACATACTCAAGCTATATTTATTGGCATAAATATATATTCATTTATATTTATTGGCACGTATTACTGTATAAATCGGTATGAAACGAAGCTATTGATAATTTTAGGTTTTGTAATTGAATGCAAAAGAAAGGATTACATTTCTTAATATGGATTAGAATTTAACGTTAATATTAATAATCCAGAATTAAAATGTTATCCTACTAAATAAGAACAAAGAAATTTCAGAGGGTGGTTTTAGATCTTCATGGTCATAATTTTTAAAAATTTCTAATTAAACAAATTTCTTATTCCCAACTTTCATGAGAAATTAAATCTAAAAAAAATTTGATTTTTTATATAAAATTATTTTGTTTGAATTAATAATGTTATATTACTTTCTTTAATAACATTGTTATGAAATTGTGATTACAGTCTTATATAATACATTTTTATTTGTAATCAGACATGCGTAGTTCATAATCGGGTTTAAGCGCCTACTTACTCCAAGAGAGAAAAGTCAGTTGCTATTAGCTTAGGAAGTTCGTTGCTTCGTTGTAGAGTAGGAAATTCTTTACACATTTTTATGAACAGTTTTATTGAATTAATTTTTTTTTTTTTTTTAAACATGGTACCTTTTATAGGGTTTTATGCCGCTGGGCACAATAAATAAAATAAAAGGACTGTTTCGTTAGAAACAGATAAAGAAAATTGAGAGGAAGAAGAAAAGGGACAATATAATAGAAAAATCATAAAAGGAAATCATGATTATGTGTTTCTTGGACTAGAGAGAGAGTGTATTATTCTGTAACGCTTTAACAAACGCCGATTTGTTTCTCGAGGTATCCTTCTACTTTTGAATTCTTTTAAAGATATCTTTCCGCCTTTCATCATCTAAATATTTTCCAGATTTTTTTTTAATCTTTTCTGGTCGTTTAGCAGCTTGGTAATTCCTGTAATATGAAGTTTCTTTCACACCTTTTTTTGTTATGCTTCTTATGAAAGTTTGGCGACATATACTGTTCTTTTCTTTAGTTTTATATAGTTAGTTTATACAGTTCATTAGTATCCTTTCATCCGATTCCTTCAGACGTTAATATTATGGGACTCTTCGCTCAACAAAGTTCCAATTTTTTCAATGATAGATTCTTTATTCTTTAGATTTCAACGATAGATAATTTAGTTTTCTGGCGATAGGGGTCTGAATATTTTAATGAAAACTATCCAAATTTGTAATTTTTAATTTTGAAAAAAAAAAAAAAATATGGACTTTTTTTAGTTAACATACGTAGGTACTGTCTGGTGTACTATCGATAGGTTTGGTACAGCTATTACTATAGTAATACTATAGTAATATAACTACGGTTAGAATTAAACCAAGGCGCAAAATCAAAATAATAATCTGCAGCCCAATATATCATATATTTATAAATAGTTTCTTTATCTAATTCTGCTAATAATTATTATCAGTAATTATAATTATATATTATATAATACAGTAATTATAATCATAAATATAAATATGTGAGGCGCTTGGTTGCGAAACCGGCTACATCCATTTTTAACTATTTTTAGGACTGATCAAAAAAGGATAAATCTTAAACGCTTTTCATAAGAAACGGGATCTTTTAGTATTGATTTTCGAAGGATCTAGACGTTTTTGAAACGAACGCGTCTAACACATTTTTTTAACATTAAAAACTTAAAAAAAAAAAAATTGTTTAGAAAAATGGAAGTAACCAGTTTCAAAACCAAACGTCTCATATTATAATTCTTACAAATTATATATTATAATAACTATAATCAGTTTCTGTCTAATTAGCAGAATTAGACAGAAACTGAATACACACACCTGTTTACTTTCACCCATTCGGACATAGGCCTTACACATTTTGGGCTCAGCTTAAAAGACACGCTTACAAAAAGTTACAAACTTTTCAATCCAAAATTTTAAGACTAATCACGGATGCTTATATGTACGTAAGTAACCAAACTCTTCATTTAGACTTAAACAATAATAACACATACGAACTCTTTATTCTTGCTTTTTTGTTGATATTTGATATTGTGCACATATATATGGTGTATTAATAAGTTTACACCGTTTTTGAGATAGGGCCCACTGATTGATTATGTTGAAATTGTCTGATGTACAACGGCAGACGACAAATTTGCACATTTCCCATCAAAATAAATTTAATATATATATATATATATATATATAATTTTTTTTGTGTGTGTGTGGTAAAAAATCTCAAGTTTTGCGCCGAATAAGGGTCGTTTGCGTGAAGTATTAATTCATTTATTTAATGTTAAGAAATCTGAAGCTAAGTCTCGTCGACTGCTTGTAGAAGTGGCCAACTTATTGAAGTTGTAAAGTTGCTTTCAGTGAGAGTTGACATGAAGGACAAACAACGTAGTAACGCAAAATCACTAGCATTATTGATAGAAGATTCGTATCTAATGCAAAGAAGAACTTTAGCATACTTTAGGAGCGAGTCGACAAGCAATTTCACATCGTATAAAAACGTTAGAAATTATTTAAATAAAAGGAAATCGGGTTCCAGGACTCATCAAAAGCCGATTGTGGACGTGTGAACGTGGGGATATCTTACCCCACCCGCGTAATGCGTATCACACCTAGTGATTGTCACTTGTTCCGATGTATGGCTTATGGTTTGTCTCGGCACCTCACGATTAACTACTCACAAGATACCGAAAAATTGGATCTATTCCGAGGTAGATCAAGAGATGATGATTTTTTTCTACGAGGTATCCGAATGCTGCCAGAAAAATTGAAAAAAGTAGTAGATAGTGGTAGAAAATATTTTAAATAACTTGTAAAGTGCCCTTTTTTTTAACAGTAAATTTGTAAATTAAGGTTAAAACCCATTTGTAGACTTAATATCATTATTATAACAGCGTTGACATCATTTTTAAAAAACAAAAGATAGAATAATTTAAGATAAAACAATGAAAGAGGTATATATATATATATATATATATATATATATATATATATATATATATATATATATATATATATATATATTTATATGTACATATTTAGTAGAGCATTTACAATTTTATTGATTGCATCTGTATAGACCGCGGAGTTGGAAGGCTTTTTCATTTGCAACTTGATGGAAATAATTATAACTTGCTAACTTCTTTCATTGTGTCGCCAAGTTGCCAATAAAGCCGACGCTCAAAAAGTTTCCCCATTCTTTTCTTCTGAAGAATTTCATTTAAATGAAGAAAGTAAAAGGAAAAAAAAAAAAGAAAATACTTTCTTGTGCATAAAATAAAAATAAAAAAATCGCCGAAACATCGTTAGCAAGTCGCTCAAGATATCAGTACTAATCGCTTACCAATTTAGAAGATATATATATATTTATATATATATAATAATAATAATAATACTTTAAATAAAAATAAAGTATACATGGCAATGGCAATAGCCGTCTCTGTCAAGGGGAGCATAATGTTCAATGATCGTTTAGTGAGTGCATTGATGCTGACACCCATATACATATATATATATATATATATATATATATATATATATATATATATATATATATATATATATTGAGAGAGAGAGAGAGAGAGAGAGAGAGAGTGAGAGAGAGAGAGAGAGAGAGTGAGAGAGAGAGAGAGAGAGAGAGAGAGAGAGAGAGAGAGAGAGAGAGAGAGAGAGAGAGAGAGAGAGAGAGAGAGTATGTTTCTATCTGATTTCTTTATTGATATTCAACCCTTTTATAATATCACATCCGGCCACGGCCTGCCTTTTCTCTTCTAATAAAGTTATTTAAACAAATGAATTGAAATTGGAAGAAATAAAATTTGATAGCAGATCTTCGGAAAAAATACCTAAGGTAATAATATACGTAAATTCGAAGTGTTGACGGGATTTCTTTCGGTAATATTTTTTCCTTGCTCTGTATACAGTCCTTATTATAAATATTATCGTTTTATTTTATTGCAAAAAAGGTATTTCGTAAAATAGAAACATTTGCACAGATAAGATCCGGAAACTACGATATTAAATTAACATTTAATGATGAAAAACTGTACCTACAAGCACTTCACATGAACTAGAAGAATTTTTCCTTCGTATTGTCCATAGACCCGTCTCTGAAGTATAATATAATAATAAGTAGTAATTTAAAAATTTATGACTACAAAACAAAAATATTCAAACGATTATTGCAAATTCTAATGCGTGGTGCGATTCAGTGCGCAACCAATCCACCAAAAAATATTACTTCATTCGTAGAGGTAAGAGATAGTCAACTGTTCTTCAATCACGATATGTAAAATGATAGTCAGGATTTTCAGCTTACAATGATTTTATTGTGGTAAGCCAACGTTTCGATCCAACTTGTGGATCTTCATCAGGGCTAAAAGAAAACAAATATATGAGTATCTATGCTAGAGGGTGGCAATGAATGGATACATTACAGAACTGATAATAGTATAAAAGATGGTGTATACATGAATATTAAAATGAGTGGCAGGTTAACAAGATAAAGTAGAATCTGATATTTACCTACTGAGTCCAGGTGGATACTAAGACTGAAGGTAAAAATAAGGTGAGAGGTAGTGGTAGGGGGTTAGTTCGCCTCTCACCTTATTTTTACCTTCAGTCTTAGTATCCACCTGGACTCAGTAGGTAAATATCAGATTCTACTTTATATTGTTAACCTGCCACTCATTTTAATATTCATGTATACACCATCTTTTATATTATTATCAGTTCTGTAATGTATCCATTTATTGTCACCCTCTAGCATCGATACTCATATATTTATTTTCTTTTAGCCCTGATGAAGATCCACAAGTTGGATCGGAACGTTGGCTTACCACAATAAAATCATTGTAAACTGAAAATCCTGACTATCATTTTAGCTATTATTACTTCATTCGTTTAGCGGCAACGTACAAATCACTAGTTTTTATAGTACAATATAGCACTCCCCTGGGTTAAGTATTGTAAAAAGAATACAATCTGACAACTGTAGGGACATTACAATGTAGACAAAAGCACATCCCAGAAATGTTGAAAAATGTATCTAAAAGGAAATTATATTCTTCAATATTTTTGTTCACTCTCATTCCAAGTCAATTTACAATCATACCTAACCAAAGTGAAGCCTAAAAGAATTTATTATTGTTATCAATTCAGCAGCAATATTAAATAATTGATGAAACTCACCCCCCCAAAAATCGGACATAAATTTATTTCATAACCAAACTACTGTAGAAGAACTGTGTAGAAAGAAGCCAAAATCTCAGCGGACTTCAGAGACACACACTGAACGCTATGTTACAAGCTTTGGGACATTCCGCTGTCATCTGATCAAACGAGAACAAGCATGCAATTGGGAAAGAAAAGATGCTACATGTGTATAAAGTAAGCCAACTCAAAATGACAGAAGTAAAACATGTATCAAAAAGTAAGCAAACCTGTGGACTTTGTAAACAGAACTTTTGCAATAAACGTTCGAAAAAAAAATCTGGTGCGTGCGCGCAACACACAGCTTTCACTTACCAACTTACTTAGATTAGAAATTGACGTGTTTTGCTAAATATCATTTCCCAATGTCACACATTTTTCTGCATTCATATCTTATTTTTGTTAATCGTTAAAGCCGTTTTTGAGTAAATAAAAAAAAACCCGTGAAAATGATACAAAATTTATTAAGTAAAGTCCCCCCTCACGTAGATCAATTTTGATGAAATTTTTACAGTCATATCTCGGGCATATAAATACATAAAATACCAAGTTTGATCAAAATCGTTAAAACCGTTTTTGAGTAAATAAAAAAAAACACGTGAAAATGATACAAACTTTATTAAGTAAAGTCCCCCCTCCGGTTGATCAATTGTGATGAAATGTTGTTTATCACATCTTTGGCATATAAATACATCAAATACCAAGTTTGATCAAAATCGTTAAAACCGTTTTTGAGTAAATAAAAAAAAACATGTGAAAATGATACAAAATTTATTAAGTAAAGTCCCCCCTCCGGTTGATCAATTTTGATGAAATTTTCACTGTCATATTTCAGGCATATAAATAGATCAAATACTCAGTTTAATCAAAATCGTTAGAGCCGTTTTTAAGAAAATCGAAAAAAACTTAAAAAGTTATTAAATAAAGTACCCCCTCCCTTTGAGAAAATTTGATGAAATTTTTGCTGTCACATCGCGGGCTTATATATACTCTAAATACCCAATTTCAGATTCGCACGGTTTATAGTTTTTGAGCTAGTCTGTTCACACACACACACACACACAGACACACACACAGACACACACACACACAGACCATTTCGCGGGACTTGGTTATTTTGACTCAGGGGACACCAAAACGTGTATTTCCGTTGAAAACCGGAAGTCGAAAATTTTCACGATCGCAATACTTCCACTTACTATATATTTCATAAATAGGTAAGTGAAAGTAAAAAATGTATGCAACATTGCAGGTTTTTATTTGTTGATATATAAGAATATATAAAAAATAAAATTACTTTATATTATCTTATTTCTTGTTATTTAAACCTTTTTAAAGATAAGCAAATAGATACATCTTTTTTTTTAATTTTCAACTTATAAGAAAAAATAATTATATTATGAACAATTTTAAGAATGTAAATGAAATGAAGGCATCCCTCAAACAAACAATGACATTTTGTAAGAAAGGGTGAGCGAAATATGGCCATCAATAGGTCATAAAAATGTGCAGGCTCATGGAGTCTCCCCTGGACCAAATTAAGATGGCGTAAAACCTTTCCATCCTAGGGTTAATAAAAAAAAAAAAAGAAGATCGTTTTTAAAATTTAACAGGTTCCTATGCCAACTTCGTTGCAGGTCTGTAGTCTATTAATATATAGACCCCTTCATTGAGGGCTTTATTGTTCCACACATATTCCCACCCATAAATTAAGGATCCAGATCAAAATTAATATAGTGCATAAATGAATGATGGTGGGATAAGTTTGTTGTTTTCAAGAGAGCAATTTGTTATCAGGAAGGTCTCCAATTGGACGGAGATAAGTTTGGAAATGCATTGATACAGATTTTATGATTAATGGGGAGAGTGTGTGAAGGGCCAATTACTGGAAGGGACGGGGAGGCACTAATTATTAGGCCCTAGGTTTAATTAAGATTTTAGGAAGCCCTTGTAGGAGTCACGTCACTCAGTCTTTCTTAATCCTATTAGCCGAGGAAGGCCGCTGTGTCTCCAAGCAGAACCTCCTTCTCTATTCTGCTCTGTCGGCGGCCTTCCACTCCCACTCCCTCCTTTCCATCCCCTCCCTTCCATCCCCTCCCTTCCAACCCCTCCCTTCCACCTCCTCCCTTCCACCTCCTCCCTTCCACATCTACCCTTTCAGGCCTTACTTCTTCAACCACCCCCGAACTTCTACTTATCCTTATTATCTTTTACAATCGCTAATAAGATAATAGAGTCAAAAAAATTGTCCTTCCGATAATTTAGTTAAATATAAAAGAGACATATTTATAAAAGTACCGATAATAAGGAAGCTGGGATTTATAAAATACATATTTTAAATAAAAATATCTGGGAAAACAGCGTTCAATTTTCCATCACTCTCGCTACATGCAAATGTATCACTTTATAAAAAGATCTGCACTCGTCGTAAATATGAATAAGAAAATGATGATTATTTTTTCTACTCACCATGCTCCTCTAATATTCATGGCATTAAAAAAAAATATGTGTTGGAACGTACCTAAGTAGACATACTTACATATAATTTTTAGAACTGTTATATTAAATGTTTTATATATTTGTTTATTTTATAACATTTTTAAATTATATACTATATTTTTTTCACGAGTTGTTACCTACGATTTATGAATGTTGCATGGCTAAAAATGATACGACAAATCCGAAAGCGAAGATTAAAAATTCAATTTTTGTTTTAAACAAAAACATCTCTTAAGGTGCGGACTAGTGGGGGTTTTATCCTCGTGCAATAGCATAATGGAAAGAGTTAAAAATGAATATAAATAAGGTCCGCAGTTTTAGTCTTCTAATGCTGAAGCGGGCGGAACTGATATATCAATCTACAGGCCACAGGGACTGCAGCGCTCGAACTGATATATGAGTCTACAGGCGTTAAAGGGTTAAGAAAGAGGGGATCGGACATGCGGAGCGCATGGAAGAGGCCAGAATTCTGAAACCTGGACAAAAGGTACCCAAGATACCCAAGATATGCTTCCCAAAGCTCAGAGAAAGAATGATAAGTTCTGTCAATGCTACAAGCACGGGGACTACTCACCCAAAAAACTGAACTCGAGTATTTCGATGATATGGGAAATATAAATTTCTTGGAAATCTCATCTTTCTTGGAAGGGTGATTCAACAGGAGAATTCAGACGGTTACACAATGCAGAATTGCGTGAGCTTTACCCGATAAATTTAATCGAAGTTATGGCTGTGCGTCAATTAAAGTGGTCGGGCAAAATTCCGAGAGAATGTCAAGAGAAAAACTCTACCATAAAGTAAAATATTTTAATAAATATCAATTGATGTTGCTTCAGGCCTCCATGGTCTGAATCCATAATATGCATTTCTTATTGAGGGTTTGACCATGTAACAGGATTTTCAACTGCCAAGCTTTCACCCATCTTGCCGTGGGCTTCTTCAGGGCCAATACAAGAATGTATTGGCTTTGGTATATTAAGGCCATTCTTGTAATGGCCCTGAAGAAGCCCACAGCAAGATGGGTGAAAGCTTGGCAGTTGAAAATCCTGTTACATGGTCAAACCCTGAAGAAGAAATGCATATAATATCAATTGAGTTAATTACGTGCGTTTTCTTAAATTTTCCTAACAATGGGTAAATTTAGTCAATTGTCGATTTTGAAATAATCATGTTGATTTTTCCTTCTTCTCTCTGCAATTCGAACTCCCGATAAGTATTTTTGGTGTCCGATTAATTTCGAGTTATCAAGATTCGAATGTAATATATAATAAAATGCTGTTTAAATATTATAATATTTAAATTATTATATAATTTATGGCTTAACGGGCAATAGAATTATGGAAGGACGATAATGTCAGCTTTACTTTCTTTTCATGCTTGATTCGTAGCCATTTGCATTACTTTATATTATATAAATACTAATTCACTTGCATAACTCTCACCAAGGTGTTATATATAAACCATAGAGCTCCTTTCTCAATGGCTCTTAGCATTAGCATCCAACTGAGGAAGGGAACCTTCACAGAAAAGAACTTATTCGAGGCTTAGTTTGAAGAGATAAGGTACTTACCAAGTACCGCCACAAGGACTTACGAGTCCTAAGTCCTTATACTATAAATACTTCTTAAAAACATTTATCCAAAGAGGTTAAATCCAATGTTGTTTTCATATAGTAAGAGTGAAAGACAGAGTAAACTCTAGTCAGCTGAAGATAGGCTTTTTATTTATTTTTTGTTAAAGATTATGAACAGATATACAATTATGGTAGCAAACTTCAATCTTATGATGGTTTTCTGATAATGGACAAAAGCTATTTAAGTCTATAATTAGGTACATTCTCCGCACTTTTAATAACGATTTAAATATTCCTGAAACAATTATAGTATATGGAGCTTTAAAAAAAAAATAAATAATAATAATGCCCAATAATTATTAATAAATAATTAATTATTTTATATAGAAAAAGAGAGTTATTGTACCAAAAAAAAAAAGAATACCTGTACCAGTACAACCCTTGGAGGATCTAGGGTTTAGTAAGGAAGTATCGCCTTTTTTTCAGTGATCATGCAAGGGGGTGATTTGAATGTGATCACGCTCAACAGCTTGTTTTCCCATTAATTTTACAATTAGGTGTGCCCTCATTATAGAAGACGGGTGTGCTCCAGGAAGGTATTTCCGCTCCAGAGGAGATTATAGAAAAGATATCCTGCCATAACTAGATACGAACTCGTGACCTTAAGGACAGCATTTCAGTGCCTTACCAATGACCTGTCCCATTTCCCTATAGTTCAAATAAATAACTTTAGACCTTCCAAATGAAGTTTCGCTTAATACTTTATAGTAATAATAATAATAATTTCATATTCTGACATCTACGAAAAACAGCAGTGAGTAAAATATCTTTACTTATTAATTGTTTCAACATTAATTATATGTATTCCGTCATTTCGATTAAGGCCTGCATCACCAATGCCATCCACCCACTATAATCTCACTCTTTCACGCCCTCTTTTTTTCACAAATAAGTTCATTCAATAACTTTTTTTACTTTCACTTACCTATATATGAAATACATCCGGTGTTCCGGATGTATCCGGACTTCCGGTTTTAAACGGAAATACACGTTTTGGAGTCCAAATAACCAAGTTCCGCGAAATGGTCTGTGTGCGTGTGTGTTTGTGTGTGAACAGACTAGCTCAAAAACTACAAACCGTACGAACCTGAAATTGGATATATGGTATATGTCTGGCAGCGAAAATTTCATCAAAATTGGTCAAAGGGAGGTACTTTATTTAATAACTTTTTTCGATTTTCTCAAAAACGGCTCTAGCGATTTTGATAAAACTGGGTACTTGATTTATTTATATGCCGTAGATACGACTGCAAAAATTTCATCAAAATTGATCAACCAGAGGGGGCACTTTATTTCATAACTTTATTCCCCCGATTTTCTCAAAAATGGCTTTAATGACTTTGATTAAACTCGTCATGTTTAATGAGAATCAAGTATTCTTTAATATCAGGTTAGCTTTATCAAAAATGTTCTGAGGGGGCTCAAATGTGAAAGGGGCCTTTTTTGTTTTCCTATAAAGTACCTTTGTTTTTGTTTATATGGAGAAATTAACTGTCTCTCATTATGCCTAAAAATAAGAAATGGCTAATTATGAAATATGAAAAAACCAAGTAAACATAGTCAGGAGAAAAAAAGAAAAATATTTCTTCAAGTATTAAAACACGCTAGGCCCATGCATGCGCAGTACGTCGTTAATGACAGACCATTGTTTATCATTAAAGACGTTCTTTTCATTTAATGGAAATTATTTGTTTCATGGGAACAATATGAAGTTTTCAACAACTACGTAGAGAATTATAAAATCACAAGTAAAAACGTTTATTTAATAATAAAGAATCAGTGTACTTTAAAGAGCTAATACTAACTAAAATAAGTAAATGAATGTGGGAAAATGTGTGACTTTTAGAGAAGGCATTTAAAAAAACACGTCATTTTCTAATCAAAGTTGACAAGTGATAGTTGTGTGTTGCGCGCATCACACCAGATTTTTTAAATCTATTTTCCATTCCAGTGACGAGGCCCTCCCACCTCAAACTTTTAGTTTATTGAACAGTACTGTATCAGGTTCATTGTTATACTAGGCAACTTATGACTGGTTCTCCTACGTCACCCATTGCCAAGAATCATCCTGATATCCGACGCAGAATATTTCATAGAATTAAATTAATTCCGATTTTAAAAAAATGTCTATTTTCTTTTACATTTTCGGTAAGGATTCGTTAATTTTTTGAAGTTTTTTAACGTAGTATAGATCAGTGGTGGTGGCCTTCACCCCTCCAGTGTTTTTTGATTTTATTTGTTAGACAAACTATTCACATTACTGAATCCATTATTCCATCTGCAGTACAACCGTCGAAATAGGCACAGCCTACAATACATTCTACTCTATAGATCTTACCTGATGCTTGCCAAGTATTTTCACCCATTTAAGCTGGCAGGTTTCCCAATACCAATATTCTAGCAACCATTTCCAAATAGTCATCGGTTTCCCTTACAGAAACACTCAAATAACAAAACACCCTAAGTGGATCAGGAAAAGGAAACTAAGTAATATTTTGAATTGACATAAATGTAACTGATCTAGGCTTATTACCTGATAACAGTAGTGATGAGTTATACAACCAATAGGAGACGTTATTGAGATTATTTTGTTTTGGAATGTTGTTGTGAAACTCATTGTTGATAAGACGATGAATGTAAATTTGCTATCAAGGAAAGATTAATATGAGTAAAGAGTGGATTTTATGCGGTTGTATAATCATTGATTAAGTAATAACATCGCAATGTATAACTTTGAAGTATGTCAATCAGATCCCGTTGTATGGACAATTGTTCAGCCACCCGGAACACGGTTGTGAACGGCCCCACGGTTAGCTCATTGGTAAGAGCGCCGCAACGTAGATGCAGAGGATCTGGGTTTGATTCCCGAATCTTTTATCTTCAAATTAATTAGTTTAAAAATAAGTTGGTTTTATATTTTAAAAGCTGTGTCTATTAATAAAATCGATATTTGATTGATGGAACAAAACAGAATTTAATTTAATGTATGTTTAATGGTTCAGTAAAATTTTGATGATATTAATTTTACGTGATTACCCCGGGTGTCTGCGTGCATGAAAAGCGGGCATTATATTTGGGAATTTTATGCAACCATATTTTCAAGTTAACACGTTCCCGCCAGGACTATTAAATGCTTTTCGCTCTATCGGGGGGAAGCTATTCCAGGGCATTATGCAGTATTGGCTATCCATCAATAATAAAATTAACAATACAAAATACTATTCTACTAGTTATGTTTATAATACGATATTAATTGTAATTGTTATTAAAAAATAAATGTTTATACGTAAATAAGTATATGAATATAAATACAAATAAATATAAAAATAAATTAATTTACGTTAAATTTTTATTATTTTAATTATCAGCTATATAGAAATTACTTCTACTTTCTTAACACTTTGGCTGACATGTGACCTGAAATTGAGTAACTGTTCTCTTGTCAGAGAATTGAATATTAAAGTTGTGTCGAAACGAGTGCGTGACTCTCAGGTATTCTTTTCCGGCAGTCAAAGTGTTAAAGATCTAATTATTTGGCAGAGGCGGCATTATAGTGTGAGCCACCGGTGGTACACGCCGCCAGATGAGGCAGTCAAGTATGAGCCACCGGTGGTACACGCCGGCGTGAACGTGTTAAACGTTCTTGGCAGTTATTTAATTAAAATAACTGCCAACAGTCAATCAGGCTGTGACGTAATGTACTATCCGCTTACCGTTTGGTAAGGAAGTGTATCGGTACCCAAAACATATAACGAAATAAAACAAAAAAAAAACGAGGTTTTGAATAAATTGAAGCAATGTGTTTTTTTTTTTTGTTTTTTTTTTTAGCAATGCAAAAAACGAAGGAAAATTGAAAAAAATGTTCAGAAATTAGGGATACGATCTACAGCAAAAATAAAGGTTTTCTTTTTTGTTACTAAAAAGTCCTTTTAATCATGTGAGAAATCGTACCTACTTGCTCCGTCTTAAACATTTTTTCCAGTATCTTTTCTTTGTTTATTTCTAGCATTATACTTCAAATTACAGATAATCGAAATGACTTAAACAGTTATGTTTTTTCGGGCGGCTTAGATAATATTCTGGCATATACCAAGTTCAAAATTAAAAATAATCAACCAGGTACATACTTTAAATAAAACTTGATTCACGACTTTGTCTATCAAAAGTTATATTCACATTACGAGTTCGGAATAGTTACATAAATGGCTTACACGATCCTGGATCCCGTTATAGGTAAATATGTGAAAAAAATTTGGAGCTTAATTATAATATACAAATTAATATTATAACCTTATAAGAATTAATTATGCCACTACCTCGTATTATAAACTACCTCTAGTTATATTAATTCTTAACTAATTCGTTACGTACGGAAATTACAAAGGAATTTTCAAAGCCGGAATTTACTACTAGACATTCAGTAGTTATTGTGATGAAGAAAAAAAATAGTTTTGTGTTTGTGCCGTGGTAATTCTTAAACTGCAGTCGGTAGCTTTTTCTCTTCCTCTACTCCATGATAAATTCTTCTTAATTAGCAGAAGAAAGGAAAGTCAATTGGTTCAGCTGAGCGGAATTTATCATGAGTCCTTGCAAAGATTTTTCCTCCACAAACCCTCAAATATAAAAAAAATTATATTGAGAAAGACGGTCCCACTGTGGTGTATATAAATCGTGACATGTATTATGATCTTACTTTGGTATGTTTACTCAATTATTATACTCAATTACTCAATTATTTACTCAATTATTTTTCCGATACTTCATGTACAGTATTTCAAGGAAGTATAAAGACAATCAGTCGGAACTTTTTATTGATGGACAATTTTATCGAACCAGGGATTTATTAGGTGAACACGTAACAGAACATATAAACGCTTACTATTTGCTTTCCTTACTATTTTCTAATAGCAAACCTTTCCTCTTATTGGTACCGGAGAGTGAACTGGTCCAGCAAGATGAACTGGGATTTATTTTCTGACAATCCCTGGTGGAAAACTAGATGTTGTCGCCTTCTAGTAACCTGAGAGTGTTTAGAGCAGAGCCATTTATGGAGGTCGCCAAGAAATCAAATAAATTGGAATCGGAATCGATCCAACGAAGTTCAGAGAACCGGTTAGTATGAAACCCTCTCGCCAAAGTATTTGGTAATCACCATCATTAGCAAGCATGTAAAAGGCGGAATCTTTTCTTTGTCTTTCCAACACTATTTCCTTACAATTAATGGTTAATTTCTACCAACGAACCATTTTTAAATTGATGAGATAATCATTAACTTTTGGATAAGCCTAATGTTTACAAATTTACGCCGAAAAATGGGAGTTTGAGGAATAAGATCAGAACGTAAGTTGCGGAGAAGATACTGGTTTTCCAGGATTTAAATTTTTAGGGATGGATAAGTATTACTTACTTGTCATTTATTTTATTTAAGGACGGAATGGCAGTAGGAGTTGTGACAGTGGGGCTTTGGATGTGTAGAAATACGGTTTGGGATCCTAGTTTAGAGTACCCTAAGTGACGACCATAGCTCAAAGGAAGAATCGCATCTCCTTCCCCCATCTGCATAATGTCGTGCTGGAGGAAAAGGATCGAAGCCGACATTATGGCCAACTTTACGATCACCGGTATGCCAGGATACATTGCTACCTTTTACCCTTTTTTTGTTAGGCAGAGGAAGAAACCTTTATTTTCTTATACATGACCTCCGTTCCGGATACAAATTCCTCTCTGTTTGGAAGCATGTAGCAATCTCTCACAGCCAATTCTATCTATTACCAATTGAATTTAATTATGAGTATCACAATCGAACACTCTTCGATACTTTATTTATTTGTGCGAATAATTAGGTGTTTAATAATGTTTAACACTGATAAAGAAAAAAAAAATTGGTGGATATCTTGGTATCCAACACTTGTTTTGAGACAATTGAGAACTGCTGATTAAAATTATACAAACCGTTTGTCTCTTTCACCCACCATTTTTGAGATATAATACTCTTCATATTTTATAATATTCATATAAAATACAAAGTTATAATACAAAGTTCCTTAATTTATAGTTAGTTTGGTTTGAATTTCTTAGCTGTTGACTGGCGTTTGAGCTAATAATTTGGTATGTTGCGCTGAAGCACCCAACAGTAGGCAGCCCACATTGATAGGTGGCGTCTTCTATTGACGTAAGAAACAACAAAACAAAATAAACAAACAACGAAAAAAAAAATCCAACGAGAGTGGATTAAAAAACATATGTTTTTGATATCTTGAAAACCTGACGTGATAGAGCAAAATGGTTTTCAGATTTATAATCAGCATGAAAAACTGCATTAGAAAAAGTAAACGTCATGCCAGATATCTATGGCTTGTTTATCAGTGTTATTTACCAGATACAGAAGCTAGACATGTAAGAAAAGATTCAATAATTTAGAGTATGATCTAATAAATTGATATCTCATACCATAATGATTGCTTTAATTACATATATCTATCTTCTACTTGATTGTATCTTTCATCTTAGCGCGGAAGAATTTGGTTTGTATAAGTGTTTCTTTAAATGAAGAAATATCTTCTAATGGGATATCTTGCATTTCATTATCCCAACGTTTCGGGCTTTCGGCCCATCTTCTGGGGTTATCTATTGTACATTTTTAAATTCCATCGCTATTTGTCTATACATAAATTGTTATATATGAAAATATATGTCATTTCTTCATTGTGCATGATCCAATTTTTATTAACAATTATTCATGGCTCTGGACTAGATCAGTGAAATAGTCCAGAGCCATGAATAATTGTCAATAAAAATTGGAACATGTAGAATGAAGAAATGACATTTTTTTTTTTTTTTTTTTTCGGTTGGCGCATTAGGCCTAATGAGACCTTTGGCCGCGCAGTGTGGTCTTCTTACAGACATTTTTTTGCTTGCGGGAGTACAGACAGCCTGGAGGGGGTAGCCCAAACCTCACGTTGCTGCAAGCCATGGTCACCATGGTACAGCGGCAGACTGCCCATAGCTCCATAACCAATCCCATTGGGGCCAATTTGGCAGTGTCCTTCCCACCGATGGTGTCAGCTCTCTCGGGTTCAAGGACAGTGACAAACTGGTCTAGGTCCAAGGATTATGGTAGCTCAGAGTCAGCAGGCCCCGAGGACCTATATTTCTTTCTCTGAAGCATACCGTCCCTGAACCAAACCTCCGGGCGTTTACTGACATTCTGGAAAACCACACCACGATTCTCGATGAGATACACGGGGAAGGTTCATCGCTCCTACGCCCGGTCGGTGTGAGTCGCCTCCAGTAGGCTGACGGGCCTCACATACCCGGGGGTGGGGGTAGACTTTGACTGCGTGGCTTTTATTGGTGGGCGGTCACCCGAATGGAGCGGTCACCCATCCAAGTACTGACCAAGATGGACGTTGCTTAACTTTGATTAACTATTGCAAGCGCCCTTGTCCACTCGGCCATCCCGGCCCCCCGAAGAAATGACATAAATGTTCATATATAACAATTTATGTATAGACAAATGGCGATGGAATTTAAAAATGTACAATAGATAACCCCAGAAGATGGGCCAAAAGCCCGATACGTTGGAATAATTAAACGCGATAATTTAATAACCCATTGGAAGAGATTCCTTCATTTAAAGAAAAACCATATATTTGTCATAATTCAAAGCAAAGAACTTAACAACCTTGAAATGAATTGGTGAAAAAACAGTTTATCCAGTATAAGAACTTTCGGGTCTTTTTTACTTTAGGGGCGCCAGTTACTTTTCATAGTAACATGATCACTATTTGAGATAACAGTTCAGATTATTCCGCATAAAATTTACTTCCAATATCTCCTCGGTGATTACTACCTTAGTTTTGTTTATGCGGGAGGTTACGCTGAAAGCCATTTTATTCTAAATTAAGCAAAAATGAATTTAATTCAACTTAGTGGTGCTCTTCAATCTGAAAAGACTGCATTTAAGACTCTTCAAAGATACGGTTTACTACACAAAACAAGGAAGTGCAGAAGGGGACACGACATAAAGATTTATTTCTATGAAAATAGCGGTCCGAAATTTAGATGCCAACGAAGAGGATGCAGACATAAAGATGACTTATTCGAAATGTTGTTAAAATCAATCAAAAAGTTTTGGCCGCCTTGTTAATTCTAGTTCTAAGAGTAGTTATGTTAGTGCGGAGAAGTATTTCCATCTTAATAAATGTTGTTTACTTTCTTAATTTTATATTTTTCAAAGATATGACATTGATAAATAATATAATATCCAAAATCATAGTTACTGTAAAAAGTAAATGGCGCCCCTAAAGTAAAAAAGACCTGAACTTTCCTTGCCGTCAAGATTAATGCATTGGATGCAAAACTTTTAGCACGATTTCAATTTCGGAAAAGATCTAGGATCCATGATAAGTAGAAATCCATAGGCTGAACAATCTAAAATAATAATCATCAATCAGATCTACTGTCGAACAATAAACATTATGACGAATCTTGCCCTATTTGGATTTGATTCAGTTCTTAGGATGAGTAAAGCATAAAAATAAAAAAAAAAAATGGAAAGTATTCCAGGGTAAAAGCATCAGTATAGAATTAAACCATAATTATAATAACGGTACGGTACGAAAGGTAGAATGTATGTCTAAGTAATGTACGTCTTGCTGTCCGCCATTCCCAACTCGAGGAACTGAACTTAGTGACCCAGATGGAATTTTCGTTTGCAAGTGGAAGGAGAAATACTATAATGTTTGGACCCAATAAGAAATAGACTAATTAAAAAGAGGAGACCATATATAAAAGGAAAGGTTTGAAAAATCAAATCTGTTCTTAGGTGTATTGCGAAGTGGAGAGCTCTTGATGAGAGGTAGTTCCAATATCCATTTAACACGTTAGCTGCGGCGGTGTATTTTAGGGGTATCCGGAATTGAAGGGTATCGGTGCCCGGGGTCCGACTGCTAGGATGAGCCACAGACGATATCGGGCGTCGGGGACCGATGGGAATGCTCTGACGAAAGCGTTCTTTTTTTTATAGAAAGTGAATTAAATGAACGACTCAAGGGCATTATCTCTTGGTAAGGATTGGAAGTAATAGGCGCAGGACAGGTCGACACAGGATTCATGCCGTTCTTTATCGAAAATCAGACCTCGGAGTCCGATTATAAAAAAAAAAAAGAATTTCAGCTGTTGGCAACATTTTCTGCACTAAAATGAAATAATCTCATTAAAATTCGACTAAATTGAGTGTTTGAAGGGCCGAACTCTTACGGACATTTTCATGTGAATATCGGCTGTTAAGAAGGGAATGTAAGACATCGGACTCCGGGGACCGATGCCGCACCTAACGTGTTAAAGCACTTCTTCTGAAGGATGCAAAGAGAAAAGTTATATTATGAGAAGGGGGAATGGAGGATATCTGGAAGACAGAGCAATGGAAGGAAGATAGGTTTAGTAGTAGTCTTAGAGGTCCCACCGCAGTCGTACCACATCCATCAGATGAGTGACAAATATATCCCATTAGTCAGTTCTATGTAATATAGGGTGACAAACCAATCTTAGACTAAAGTACTAAATATCCCCCCAGTCAGAATCCATTCGGATCTCTGATTGTCTTTATGTTTAATGCCATTAAAATATATTAATATTGTAGCTTTTAATATAAATAATAAGAACAATTCATTAATAATAAATAATAAGAACATGTAAATAAAACACAGCATAGGTTTGATTTTGATGGAGTTGAGGTAATGCATTGGGAATCAAGCGTATATAAGAGAAGAATACTTGAAGCTATGTCAATTTCAGAGAATATTGATAAGACAGTAAATTTTAAAAATGACTCCAAAAATTTAAACAAATACTATGCGGAAATTCTGAGTAAAATTAATAATTGATTGTCCTAATATTAAAAGAAGTTATATGACTCGATATTTATATAAAACAATTTAGAAAATTAATAAATAGTAAAATACAAAAATGTAAGACCTTTAATAATGATTTCAATTAATATTTTCAAACTGTTTATTTAAATAACAGTTAAATTACATGTTGGAAGGGATAAGGGGACTGGTAAAATAATCCATTTGACTTTGATTCTTACCTAAAGAGACTATAGTTTTTAACTACTAAAAAGATTTTTAATTTTTGACAAGGGTACTCAGCCTATTTTATTTGAAAAATTGTGGTCACAGGTGGGTGAAAACATATTTCATCACTTAATTGATTTTAATTTAATTTGTTAAGTTCAAAAGTATTGAAATTCTAAATTTTAGGTGTTCTTCTTGAAAATGGCTTAATGCCGAAACGTAGAAACGAA